>OV121086.1:53346034-53946034 GCA_921293015.1 Phorcus lineatus | reverse complement strand
CCTGATTGTATCATGCTCCTGGCTGTGTCTCAGACCATTATATCACAGCCTCCTCTACCTCAGACCACTTTTTCTTAGGCTCCTACATATATCAAGCTCTCAGACCATTTTGTCTCAAGTCCCGATTGTATCATGCCCCTTTGTCTCAGACCATTTTGTCCAATGTCCCGATTGTATCATGCCCCTGTGTCCAAGACAATTTTGTCTCAGGTCCTGATTGTATCATGCCCCTGTGTCGCCGCTAATGGCTGAAATATTGCCCAAGCGGCGTTAAACAATAACTCACTCAGTCTTTTGTGTCCCATACTACTTTGTAACATGCTCCTGGGTACCGTTGTACAAAATGCTGAGGTAACCGTGTTTAACCAGATAAGCCTTAGTGCACTGTTAATTGGTAACTCTAATTTATTTTTTATTTTCATTTAGATTTGTGTTTCTTGTCAACATGGTATAGGTATAGGTAAAGGGTAGGTTCAACAATAGAAGAGTTGAATGTCCCCCATATTTCACCTCTATAACGCATGAAAGGTGATATCATACAATAAAAAATCTTCATTAAATATGTGCAATAAATGCTACCTAGTTTTTTTTTGAAAATGTTTAATGGGGAATATTGCCTTATAACCTTGCAAGACAACAAAAGCTGTACTCCGGGATTTTTAAAATCTAATGATTTGTAGGAAATCAAATACTATGTTTTTCCACGTTGACTTCGCGAGATATTGAATTTGAAAGAAGCCATTACATATTTGATTTTCGTGGGAAAATAAATCTGCCACAAATTTGAAGATTTAGGAATATAAAATGCATAAAATATAAATAAAACATATGTGTAGACTGTACAGGGAAATTTTATTAGTATTATGCCTTATGAAAATTAGAGAGTTATGTCATATTTAAAATGTACAATGTACACTTTCTTTTACTCACCTATAAATCAGCAAAGTCTAAATGATATTTTAATCTCATCTTTGCACTCAAAGCTCTCAATCCTAAGTTTAACCATTCAACTCATCCATAAAAATGTTTTTACAGCATTGACTAATGTACATTTCTTTAATTGGTTATCTGAACAATCCATGAATAACTTTTTTCTATAAAAACGTCTTTATTTCCAACATTTTTATAATTAGTGCAATTTTAAAGGACTGAACTAAAAGTAATAGACATGAAAGATATTTTCAATTGAATCTTCGTATTAGAAAAAGTTAGCTAATTTATGCTTTAAGCACACACATCTTTTGTAAATAGTCAATATTAGCTTGATATGAAAATTTATAATGAGAAATGTAAAATGTATTATTTACAGATAATATTGGTTCGAGAGTTGAAGAGTCTGTTATCTAATAGCTTTGATAAGTTTTTATATATTAAAAAAACTCGATTCCTTTTGGTTTTTGTTCTCTTTATTGTATTTCCCAGCCAATATTTTTATTGCTCTAACCCTTGAATAACCACAATTTGCTTACATTATGATCTTAGCACCAAAAATACGACTTATGATTATGAAGAAATTAAATTCAAATAATTCCTTAAAAATACGTTTGTTCACGGCAAAGAAATTATCTTGACCCTTTGGTGTCCTTGAAAGTAACAAAATATTCGCGTTGGTTTCAAATGAATTTAAATGAGAAATGTTTTAAAAACCCGTATGGCCCTGCCTCTTTTCTTTCAGCCGAGTCCGATGCAATTTATTTTAGACACCATCATGCCATGTTGTCAAACAAACTTGTCTGTTTTGATTTGTAAACCGGTCACTGTGGCGTTTTTCAATAGTTTCACATTAGTATGTGATAAATCAAAAGTCAATCGATAATTATTAATAACAAAACTATATCCAAAGTCGCATTCAATATTTCAAAATATTAAGACTGTGCATTTATATTAAATTGAATTCAGCTGTGCTGGTATTCTTGATAGTTGCAGTTAGTTGGTAGGGTCTGTAAGCACTAGGAAGGGGGACGTCTCACACTTGGAGTGACCTCCCTTTATTCGTTACTTTAGTACATGTATTCCCATCCTCCAAACAGGGCTGTGCGCATGTCAAAGCCAGGCTTACACATCCCTGCCGTTATGAGTTTGACCTTGACCCATGGCGAGCTCGATGCAGCGTTCGATTACCTTCATCCAACGGAGGATCGAATATGCCTAACGTAACGCCGCGCGGGATCCACTTGAATGAATTTGTGCTTGTAGTTTCAGTGATCAAATGAGTGTTATAGCACTGGTTAAGATATAAATGAGAAATTACCCAAATGCTTTGATGATTCCATTATAAATATAACCTACACATTAATTTGTTGATAAGCAAACCGAAGAACCACTTGACAACAGACTTCTTACGCTCAAAGATGTAACACTCCCCTTAATTACAATTTCTTTATTAATATCAGCCCAAAATATCACTTTAATGTGTTAAATTTTTAATAACATTCATTGCCGATAAGAATTTCAAAAAGATATCGTTACACCTTTCCTTTTACAAATCCTCAAAAGTTTCTGCTAAATTTTAGCAGGCGGAGGAAATCCTTTGTGGCAGGGGTCTGTAAGCACTACGAAGGCGGAAGTCCGAGGTGCGCAGACCGCCTGCGTGGAGGATGATGTATTCCTACATGTAGTTCAGATGTAAACAAAGCACAACGTGTGTCACAGCGTCCCAGTAAGATGTAGATGATCTAGGATGATCGGACAGGGTCTGATCGTTGATCTGATGTATAAATAATGCCCCTCTTCTCTACATATAGGTCGAGACGTCAATGATCAGTTTAGTTTGCCTGACATGACGGTGACATTTTCGGTGTTTTCATGTTTTACTGTCCGATTTTAAGATAGATTTTCACCGATATTGACATGTTTGTTTCGCTATTAAGCCGAGTTTCCTTCCCTTATGGAAGCTTTTCCTTCTATTAGGCACTGTTTTCCTTTAATTACTTAGGGGGGCCTGGTGACGTGACGATCACTATAAACAGAGATTTTATAAAGCAGCGCATTTTTGGCGGCTTCTAAAAGATTATAAACAACACTCAAGCCAAAATAAACGACTAAAAATAATGGCACGAGCAATGTTTTCTGTAGAATGCATCACGAACATCTTGGCAACACGTAAAACAAAAGTTTTTTTGATAGAATAGACGCTGTTCGAGTAATGTTCACTGCGAATCAATCCTATTTTTCCCTTTGAGTGATTTTGCATTATCATGCGAATGTGGCTGTTTTACGATCAGCTGCGGAACTGACATTTAATTTGCTTACTTTTTAAACGACCTCTTTCGGAACGTCACAAATGGGATTATATAGCTCATTGTTTGCTGATATTGAAAACAATTACTATGTATTGTCAGATACTATAAATGTAATTGCTAAGTATTTAATTTTGACCAATGGCAATGAGCCAGTTCCAGAGGTAAATAACACTAGAACGCAACTCTCGTGCATCATGCAGATCATCTACTTTCGTGACTTTGAGTCGTATTCATGAGATAACAGACATGTCGAGAAATCTTCAAATACCATTTGAGTATTCTGACTATCACCTTGTCTCAGGCTAAACGTATATCTTAAAGCTTTCAATGCCATGAGGCCTCAAATACTAAATAAACTTCTTCTTCTTCTTCTTCTTCATTAAATTCAAGACTTGCTAAATGAGGACCTGCAGTTAGATAAATTTTACTTTTTTTACAGAGTCAAAGTTATAGTTAGTTCATTTATGTCTTTGTTAAAGTACAGTACCCATCTTTTAAAACATTCATTTGATTTTTCCTTGGCCTAATAAAGTACTGTAGAGAGAGATAATTTAAAAATTGCTGGCAACAATGATGGCACAGTATTGGCTACAGTTTGGCATACCAAATGCTGACTCCATGCTCAGGCTTATTTTTTGAAAGGGGGAGTCCTGTATAGCAAGTTCGCAGGGAATTAGTTGCTTATGCAAAACGTTAAAGAAAATTCAAGTCAAAGTTCATGAATCATTTTATTTTCATTGATTTTTTTCATTTTTTTTTTGGACAAGTTATTTTTATCTTTAATCCTGGACACTTTTTATCATTCATACTTTATCAGTGTGTTGAAAAATAAGTCATTAATCATTGTTTCAAATTTCCATATTTATCCGTGTCTATCATTTAAATCTGCCGCTGTAGGTTAACTTGTACGACAGTAGGTTCTTCTTTCTCTGAATAACATCCATGGTTCTATTGGCGCTGAGATAATATAAATTCCTATTTGACAATAGTTTCAAAAACTGCAAATAAATACGAGAAGGGTGTTCAAGGAAATAACATTTCGACTTGCGTTGTTCAGTCACTAGTAGTGGAAAACCCTTTATGACGCAAACAGATAATTTCACAATCAGTTAATGACATAAGCAATGAAAGAGGCATGCTTAACAGCAGTTGGAATAGAGTTTTGGAATATAATCCGTGACATGCATACTTCATATGGCATCATTACGTTTCTTCTATTCCGGTAGCGGCTCGGCAGGAATAGGTTTTGGGACGGTCACCTCCGCTTCCTGTCCCGCTGACCGGGATTTTGGGGGGATCTGTAACAAAGACATAGCTTGTTGTCATAAAATTCGGAAACAGGTAAGTATAAAATAGTAATAATACCAATTGTTTCATTTAAAAACTCTTTCTCTCGTCAATAATTTGTCGTATTAAATAGTATATGTACTTTTTCTACTTTTTTTGTAAAAATTTGTCTTTCGTGAAATCATAAATTATTATTACTAAAAAACTTTTGTAAAAATATGATTTATCACATTTTACCTGAAAGGAAGGAATGCAGCCTTACCAAATCCGCATCAATTACAACATAGGCAATATTCACATTTTGTAATTATCTTATTGCCGACAACAACAGCTGTAATATTCTGTGTACAAGAAATCGATGAAGTAACAGAAATCCCTATATGAATTGGCCGTTTAACCTTTTCTTGTATGATTGATTGAAGGTGATGATCATGAGTATTTTATTGCATCGATAGAAAACTGAAGTGTGTGAACGTGTTTATATCATTTGTCTGCGAAAATTCTTGGGGTTAGTTATTGATACAAGATTATTTCCAAATCTTATTAAGGCTCGTTATTAGTAGTTATATTGTCATTTGACTGAATGTATCGCACATTAACCTTAAAGGAAACGTGAACCAAACTGAAGCAATCCGTCAACGCTACAAGTGTAAACAGTCTTTTCAGGAAGGAAAAATCGCTCTGCGAGTATTTTACAAAATTAGACACGCCAGGTTTTGTGTGTTGTTAATCCAGGTTTTTTGAATTGTGTATCTATAATATACTTTTTTCACACATGTTAATGTTGATGTTAATATATTTCATGAACTGAACTTGCATATCGAAGCCAACAACGTGAAGAACGAGCAATTTCAAAATCGCAAGCGTAAGTGAAATTGTATATTTTATAAGATTTATATTCTAATATTCTATTAGATTCATTATTACTGAACACGTTCAGGAAATAACTTTAAAACCATTACTGCACTTATTGGACATTATAAAAACAAGGATGGTGTTTTGATGAAGGGTAAGAGCACAAACTGCCGAAAATTAAATTGCTTGCGGGCTTAATTGTCGTAACCATCTTGTGAAACACATACGGTTAACTCAAAGACCAGTTGTCAGGGTGAACGTTCATTCACCTTTAGATTTGCAGACGGCAGGGCAGCGTCATGGTGTGGGTTTTGGTTTGAGCACAGAGAGTCTCTCCTCTTCTCGTTGTTTAAGGGGACTAAAATGCTGTCCCGTACAAAGTTTAGATTTCACAACCTGTCCTGCTTTCCTTCATGCATACACTTGGTCCTGTACTAACGTAACAGGAAGACAACGCTTGCCAGCCTCGGTACGTTCTTGGACACAGAATGTCTAAGAGATGTTCTGTCTGGCAATCTGAACAGCTGAGGCTATATAGTGCTAGTTTACTATCACCTTGCATTTTGGCACTCAAGGCACTATACATTGGATCCCAAATAAAGTACTCTTCTGCTGAATATAGCACGTTCATATATCACATGTCGAGAGATTCCAAAGTGACCATCAAACTTACAGCTTCATATGAGTTTGATTGGTCATCTGTCAGTGATGCTATCATGTCCTTTGCTTCGTCACCCATGCTGTTTATTAGTGAGTTACTTTGTAGTTCCTCTGTCTCTTCTTCTAACACAGATGATTGCCGGAAACGTTCAAAACGACGTGACCTCATAGGCCAGGATTCTGGTTTTGTGAAAATAAACTATTCGTGGATATACTCTGTAAGTGGCAATTGTGTTCACCTTAGGTTTTACATACATTTAAGCTGTTGAACTTGAAGAAGCTTCAATCCCCTCCAGATTCGATCATTTTGAAATTTCATACTCATGTACGTGTATACCTTAAACAGTCTGGCCTATCGGCATGTCAGCTATGTTGTTTTGATGTTAAATGACATGAAAATAGGCGCTGTAGGCCTACAATTACTAGTCTTACATAGAGGTTATCATGCGAGTATGTTTTGGGATTGTAAATATTCTGCATTAGGAATAAACATTGTATTTTGCGAGCCTTGGCCTTGAACTTCACGAAACAGCTGCACAAAATCCGTTTGTCATTTCTTCAACTTAATTTTGATGCATTAGATGATGAATAATTTGCTGAAGCCATCCGTTTGTGCAAGCATTCCAAATGATAAAGCGTGTGACGTCATAGTAATTTTCAGAAAAAGTTCCGGCACTTGACCTCTGTAATTTGCATCGGTATCCGCATTCGATATCCGTTGACTTTATTATGCCGAGAACACTATCCATTGTATGATAAAGCATAATATTCACACATCTACAAATGTTACATGATAATGCTAATCAACATCGCACTGAAATACCGTAGCAATGCTTTCCATGCTTGTAGCGCAAAAAAAATGGTTGCACAAAATATTACCCTCAGTAACGTGTTTTAATTGGGTTATTAAACATTCTTGTAATAATAACATACACGTATAAACTGGAATGTCCCTTTGAGTTTCGTTTTAAAAAAATACCCGAATATGGTTCAGTTTTGGTGCACTATGTAGAGTATTTAAGTAAATACGATCAGATACAGTCAGATCACTCCCAATTCTGATGATGTGGAGTTATCACTTCTTAGTAATAACAAAATTGTTGGGGGAATAAAAGGTTTATTGACATCACTCATGAATGTATGTCCAAGTGCATGGACATCCAGGAAGCGTAATTCAAGGGAAGTAACTCTTGTTACCACAATAGTATTGCTTTAAGTAGTTACGTGGTGAAGCACCTAACCCAACAGGTAAGCAATAACAGATTACGTTTGGACATAGTAATATTTTGTACCATATAAATTCAAATCAAGATCTTACAGATATTCTGCAATTGTATTATTTCATGTAAAGCAAATAGTTAATGAAGAAACGTCATCATGATCAAGTATCGAAATTGAATTGGATCCGTCACAAAATCTTCTGATATCAATCATATATTAGGGTCAAAGGTTACGTTTTACATATATGCTGTGTTAAAGTACTTTTGATAATCATGAGTATTTGTTTCTTGTTTGAGAAATCCAGTTGTATAACCTCCGACTGTGACAGAACAATGAGGCAGAAATCATACAAATTGAATAATGAACAAATATCAAATCAATTTTTTGTTATGGATATGTTTTCAGAACTTCGTTGGACTAATTAACGCTTGTCATTGCCGACATCTTCTGAAAATCTCTCTTGTAGTCACTAGGATTCCAGCGCGATTCTAAATTGGTCATTCTTCACGCTATTGAAGTTAATATGCAGACTCAGTGCATCAAATATATTTACACCATTACAGTTCACGTGTGTGCAAAACAAGTTTAATTCATACACAATGAACCTGTTATATAGTGTAAAAGACTCCCGAAGCGATCTTATCTTCCGCCATATACGTTGGGATGTAGGCAACGCATGTTATCTGATAATCAGCATAACTTTGGGTAAAGTAATATTGAAACATTTGTGTGATACGTAAAGCTTAAACTCACCTCGGGGCTTGGGAGGTTCGGACGGTTTGTTCCCAATAGGATGGAATCCTCCTACACGAACAGAGAGAGAAAACTTACTTCTTAGTTTGATGACCGTCATGTACTTTTAACATAACCCATTCACAAAGGATTTGAGGGAATACACAAAAAATGTTAAATCACAAAATTCAAAATTCAAAAGTCGACTCATGCAAACGTAAGGAAGATATAATGAGCGTTTGTGTAGTTCTACTGATGGTGAATGGAGGGACTGACATGGCGATGGCCGTATTCAACAGTGTTGCCTCCCGATGTGATAAAACGCGTATGCAAAACCGATCAACTTTAGACTTCTTCTGTGGAGCATCTATACAAATGCTCAAATAAAAGATCTTATTGCAACGGTCATATCATGTCTTTTGATATACAACACACACCTATATACATGCAGCATGTTGGTAATATGAGTATGTATCGACTGATTGACAATAAGAACTAAACAAAGATGAAACACTTACCTCTGCCAGACATTGTCTTTGAGTGGATTCTTATATGTGGATGTATACGCGCTGAAAGTAGCACCTGCAGTTAACTAAGTCAGGGAGCGATCTTTGCTAAAGACTGTACAGTCCGAGGCTGCAAATTCTCTAACTATTCTAACTGTTATGCCATATCCAAATATTGCTGACAACTAACGCCACGTAAGATCCACGTGATGTAACACGTGTGAAGAATTGATTTTCTCACTTTTTTAACTCTCGCATTCTCTAATTGTAAAGAATCATTGATTTAGCGATTTTCATGTCTCGTCAATAATATTAACAAGCTTATTAGGAATTAACGTAATATTCATTTAAATTTAGGTCAAGCGAATCGTGGCAAGATCAATTGCATAAGCCCACAACGACTGACATAGTCGAAACGATTTGTTATGAGTGATATACAAACGACGAGCAGATGCGGATCAAAGAATTTTCAAAGGACGGAAAACCACCATCTAGAGGGGGTGAGTCATCCTATTCACTGGCTAATTTTTATTAAAAATCCATCCGCCAAAAAAAGTCGTCGTTGAATATTTGAACTGGAATATCCGTCAAATTTCTAGCCACAGAGGAGCGGGTGTGTATGTGTGTGTTTGGAGGTTGGAGCAGGGGATGGGGCGGTCAAACAAGGGAGTACCAAAATATACATTTTAAAGATTACACACGCCATGTCCTGCGTGAAGATAGCATGTCCAACATAGGATCACAATGTTTGGGCATGCATGTATAGAATCTAACTGCTACGTAGAACTTACTTATTTGGAGCGGTATTGATATAAGCACATGACTTGTTTACCATTCTACCATGAAAGTGCTGGATAATCGATTCTGATTGGCTGTTTTCTCCGATTCACAGGGTATCAATTCACGATCGAAGTCGCTTTGTTTACCCGAAATCTGTTTTCAATGTATTAATACAGACGTTGACTTCAAGCGATCCGACTGGTAACTTCAGAGTCGATATTCCGCTTGCAAGTGGGATTAATCTCTTTCCAAAAGCAAATAACCGTATTTGTGATCGTGTGTTTACACGGAGAGAGCAAATTGTTTTGATTTTTGTCATATTTTTTACAAAACAAGAAGTTTGAGTGAATAATCATCGTAAACTAAGCTTTCCGCTACTGGGCATGCAACATCATTCCTTTCGGTCTTTGTTTGCTATCAAAACGGGAAGAAAAGACTTTGATTTGATTTTTACATTTGTACTACATACTATGACAAAACCATTTCGTGAACACGCTTTAATAGGTTTAACTTTGTTAACGGTTTAATTTAAGTTCAATACTAAGTCGCAAAATCCCCGATGCAGTTCATGTTTGTCTCCGGAAGTCGGAACATTTTACACTGTGCATTTCGCTATGAAAAAGAGTTCAGCATTAAAATCGATGCGCGTTCGGTTTCACTTTTAAAATTGACCCGCTATCAATCCAGTATAACATGTCTCTGATTTTCAAACACACTAGGTTTATCTCCTAAATCCCTAGTATCTTCTAGGTAGAACTTGTTACCTCCTCAGTTTAACATAGTACCTCCTACAAAGCACAATATCAACGTTATAATATAATAATATTCTAATTTTGTTATAATTATATTATCAAATTCATATTCAATATTTCTAAAAGGATTTTTGTTAAGCACACCGCTAAAATTATTTGAGGATATATAGTTGTGTTTGTCATAACGAGTTCGCGTTAGTTAGACATATTGAGACATACAGTTTTCACTATATGAATGGTCCTCAAATAGGATCACATTTAATAAAAGAAGTACCTGACTCGAAAACATTGCTGTTTATCTTTAAAATGCATGAAAAGGGAGTTAAATATATTCAATGAATTGTATATTGCTTGTTATCAAGTATTTTCTGAAATATTTTAGCGATTCTAGTAAATTAATAATATTGCCATGTAAGGAGAGATGTTTGGTACAATCGGTTTATTGGATTACATAAATACATGTAATGATATTATCGAATTATCTATAAAAGACATAGTGAAACTTTAGTTTTGTACACTAAAAATGAAGAAATTTAACGGGTTTGGCAATTGATGAATTTAAAGTGTTGGCGGGAAATTCCTGTGCGGCGGATTGTGCGCATATTAAGCCTTATGAAGGAGTAACCTGCGAGCATCGGCTGGAACTAGCGAACCATGGGTGGTGCGCTGAATTTCAGTCTTATTGAAATCAGCCCAAAACTAATCGCTCGTACCTCGCTGCGTTTCTTGATCTGACCACGGCTAATGTAAGAGCCGCGTCAGACGGCCTTGACCGCCAGACTGTGCCAGCCAATGATATCGAGGCTGGAAAGACTTCGGCAACTGTTGAATTGACATTCAAAACATCACATCTAACCTTTGTATCTCGGGATTCGAGCTTTTTCTGAATGGACCCGAGAAAAGCCGAGCTGGGATGAATGCTAAATGATCGTGGGTGTGTTGATTATCATGTAATACGCTGGTCGGAAATTTAGATATGTCTGCGAGCCGAAGAGGATAGTGATTAAGATGTAATATCGTCACAATATTTGCGTTTGGTTTGGCATATTCTTCCTCCAAAAGACGTTTTAAAAAAATTGAAAGTTATTGTGAAGAAATTTACCAAAAACAAAATACGACACATTATTGAATAGATCTACAAAGTTTATATCAAAATTAGGTCGACAACAATTTTTTCAAAGGGTTTCGAGGAATTCATATCAATTTTTAAATTTCAAATTAAGTATTTTTGTGAATGGGGGCAGGTAAATAAATCAGAAAATGTAGAAACAGAAACCTTTGCAATTGTATTTGATAAGTGACATACTGTTATTTATTTAGAAATCAGAAGTGTGCAATGGCTGACCATTCAACCGACCCCCGACCCCCGACCCTCTAACCCCCTGGGGTTATCGACAACCAGGGTGCCCCCTCTCGTTTCTTCGCTTTCACTCTAATTTTTATGCTCTCTTTTCAAAACATTTTTCAGGGCGTCCCTTATTTTCAACTTTCTGCAATCTTTCGTGATCAAACAAAACCGATATGTACGCGGACCCGTGAGTGGTTAGAATAATTGGAGGTGAAAGGTCACGGTCAAGGTCTTCTGACACGGCTTTTATGGAGCCGTGGTCAGATCAAGAAACGCAGCGAGGTACGAGCGATTAGTTTCGGGCTGATTTCAATGAGATTGGCTGAATTTCAGTGTAGCATTGCACCCAAGCCTGACTGCGTGTACTGCAGACAAAGTTGCCGAGCCCCTGGCGTGATTCGAACCACGGACCTCCTGATCCGAACCCGAACGCGCTAACCACTGCGCTATCACGCCCTCCTTCCCTCCGTCCCTCCTCTATACCAGGTTGGCTGTAAATGCATAGAGGGGGCGATTCTATACTGGTGGTGGTGTTAATTCTTAGAGGGGGCGAATCTATACTGGGTTTAATGTTAATGCTTAGATGGGCGAATCTATACTGGATATAATGAAGATTGGATGAACATACTTAGATATATTTATGTTGGCGAATCTATATTAGGTTTGATGTAAATGCTTAAATGGGGGGAATCTATACTGGGTTTGAAATAAATGCTAAGAGGGGGCTAATCTATACTGGGTTTGATGTAAATGCTAAAATGGGGGGAATCTATACTGGGTTTGAAATAAATGCTTAGAGGGGGCTAATCTATACTGGGTTTGATGTGAATTCTTAAAGGTGGCGAATCTATACTGGGTTTTATGTCAATGCTTAGATGGGCGAATCTATACTGGATATAATGTAGATGCTTAGATGAGCGAATCTATACTGGGTTTGATGTCAATGCTTAGAGGGGGCGATTCTATACTGGGTTGGATACACATACTTAGATACATTTTAGATCGCGAATATTTACTGGGTGTGACGTAAATGCTTAGAGGGGGCGAATGTATAATGAGTTTGATGTAAATTCTTAGAGAGAGAGAATATATAATGGGTTTGATGTTAATTCTTAGAGGGGGAGAATATATACTGAGGTTGATATAAATGCTCAGAGGGGGCTAATATGTACTGGGTTTGATGTTAATGCTGGATTGGCCCTGGAGTATTTATTTAAGGCCAATACATTTATTTTAACTCCAAAACAATCGAAATTGAGTGAATATAAACATAAGCAAATCCAATGGCGCATATTTGTTGCAATATTCATCGAATATTCATTCGAAGATGCTAGTATCGTCATGAATATCATTTTGTTTGTTTATTGGTCAATATATATAAAAGTTGCTATTTAATAATCGATTACATTTAATGACATTGGGATGAATATAATTTAATGCTTAAGGATGTATTTAACTGTATACTAGGACGTTTTGATATTGCCTCTCTAAGCCTGTTCTTTTATATATTCCTTAAGTTTGTACGACAATGTTGTATTGTTTGATTCGTGTTTTTGGGTATTAAAAGTTATCCGAGTGTTTTGTGGATATCGCTAGATTTTTTACTATACGTCGCTCTTAACTAGCATTGCTACGTGTCATGTCTCTGATAACCTACAGTGCGTTTGATACCATCGATATTTTCTAAGCATAAAGCTTACTTATATGTGTGAGTGAGTGTGAGTGTGTTTATTTCTGTATAGAGGCCACCGGCCCTTTTTACATTTCATATATATAGAAAGATGATATTGACATGGAGCGCCACATGTAATGAAGACTTGAATATTCAATATACAATGATGAGATGAAACAATTTATCACAACTTATTCTAGTGAGTCTTTAGAAAATTATTCCGTTTCTTCATTCCTAAGAATACATATTTCGCTAAAACATTTAATAATATCCTCATTATTTGAAGTTAACAGCTGTATGAATTTTACATATGAAGGGTATTCTATATAATATGCTGGTAGAATAGATTTCCTCAAACTGTGATAAAAAGAACGAGTAATAAAAAAGTGATATTCATATTCTACACAAGTAGTAATACAAAATGGACATAACCGCTTATGCCGTGGTAAATAATACTTACGACCTTGTTCAAGTAAAAGACAATGGTTCGAACAACGGAATCTACATAAGGCAATACGATACGCTGGCACTTTTATCACTGGCAAATAAGTTGCAAATGAGAGAGAATCTTTAAGGTGAGTATAAAGTTCCAATTTGTGATAATTACGAATGTTTTCTAACCACTATGGTGATCTATGGAAATACATCTTTCTTTGAACGACGAAATAAAGGATTTCCAACATCCAACCAACATCCTGATTAATCCACGTGTAACCAAAACCATATTTAAATAGTAAATTTTTAACCTTAAGAGCCCAACAATTGCGTTCACTTTCAGCAAGAGAGTGTTCGTAATGGTAACATTTTTGTAGATTTACGTTATCTTTTTGGTATAACAACCTTGTCCAGAATTTAATGATCTTAACAAACTGATTGACCCGTAGTGAATGGCGTTCAAGCTCACCTCTAGCGGCGATATTAGGAGTCGATCGACCAAGATGTAGGAAATTACGTAGAACACCGATTTCAACACACCTATCACTAATCTCTCCTAAAAAATCAATGATGTCTTTGACATAGAGAGAAAACAAAAATGGTGACGATTGGCAACCCTGTCTGAGGCCGAAGAGACAATCAAATACATTTGTAAGACCATCGTTTAGAAGTGCAGAGGACTTAACTGAACAATACATGTTCTTTACCAATCTAAAAGTCCTGCCTTTAGTATTCACAAGCCATAGTTTATACAGTAAACCACCTCGCCACACAAAATCAAAAGCAGCCTTAAGGTCTACAAAATCGCATTATAATCTACCTTTGTGAAGAGATTAATACTTTGTGACAATAGATTCCCTTCGTCCATGCATCTGGATAAACACCCGTGGATAAAATTGCGTTAAACAAAGATTTTAGATAGACGACAATTGGGCGGGTGCAAATTTAAAAAACTCGATTGGCATCCCACTTAAACCTGGGGCTTTCCCACAATGCATTCCTGTAATTGCATATCTAATCTCCTCAAATGAGATATCCCTCTCTAGATTATCAAAGTCACATGTAATGTAAATCATCTGGTCACTGACAGAGTTGATAAAAGATTCTACACTTTCATAAAAATCCAGTTCATTTTTTTAAAAATTAAGGCCCTTGAAGAGTCCCTCAAAATAGGACACCCATTCGCACGGAGAAATGTCATTGGGAGAAAACGGTGTCTTGTTCCTTACAAAGACCAAAACAGTTTATTTCTTTTATCATTGAGTGCATTCAGCAATGTAGCTGAATTAGATTTAGTCACTGCGACTTGTTTACTTCGACGCACCTGGTTATAGACGATCAACGCTTGTTTATAGCGTTGCCTATCAGTCTACCTGTTAGATGACTGGAACGCACGGAGTTTCCGCCGGGCGACTGCACGTGCAACTCGGAAATCGTTATCAAACCAGTATTAACTGATTTGACAATGTGATCGATGTTTCCAAACACCGGGAATTTTGAAATTACTCGCACATGACACTATGGTATGCTGGAAGGCTTCATATGCAGCATTCACCTAACCATTCTCCAGAAGTGAAGTCAATGCGTCTGAAAGCGTTGATGATGCCGTATTTCATGCGTTAGTATATTCTGTAGAGAGGTTAGGGTTCCACCTCTATCATTCTCTTGCTGAAAGTGAATTATTATGTATGATGGGAGTGTAGTGGTCATCGACCTTCACAGAATACGAAACAGGTAGATGGGTTGATTCCACAACATCGCACACTTGGAAGTTATCAAACCGAGCATGGGTATATTATCAGAACACAGAATATATTCAACTATACTTTGACCGTTGTTTGCAAAACATGTCACCTTACCGCTATCCTTGAATATACGACCGTTGCAAATCCTCATGCCGTTTCTTTTACAGAAATCAATAAGTTCATATCCTCGTTTATTCGCTACTGGTTCCTGTGTTACTCGTTTAGGAACAGAGTCGTCACTAACATATCCTAGCTCATCCTCGATAGGTAGGTGTGTTGTGTCGTCGTTCTCAATGTAGTCGGCCAAAGATGCAGTACGGGCGTTAAAGTCTCCTTGGTTTATTATATAGTAGTCAGGGAATCTGTTCCTAAAATTCTGTAGATCATCTTCCAACTCGTCAAGAAGGTTTTCCGAAGGGCAAGTAGATACACCACACCAAGTATTAGGGGTAAGTTTGCTGATGGGTGGTTTATCTTCAGCCACAGTATGTTAACGGAACTACTTTGTAATTCTGACATGAATGGATATAAGTTGAAATTAACTCGGACTAAAATACCACCTGAATTCCGTATGGCACCAATCTTTTTATATCTGACCTTTGAGAATTGTTCATATCCCAGAAAGATATAATTGTCAGTTTTCTCAGCCCAAGTTTCAACAAATCCAAATATATCAAAGGTTAGGATAAAATCTTTAACCAGTTTATTAGAAAGATGTATCTTCAGTCCTTCACAGTTCCATAAACAAAAAATCCATATATGGTATAGTTTACAAGGGCTTTGACCACACCCCTAATATGAAGACGAACGTGATTTAAATGACTTGAAAGTTTTGACCAACACTAACCTGTCGCGAGTTGACAGTTGTCTAGCTTGTACAGCTTATTATGTATCTATATTTTGTCGTGTGGAAGCATGGAGAACTTATCCTCTCGTCGTGCTTCATCCATGTAAGTCTTCAACTTCCTGCGCAATGCTCGAACTCCTTCACTGTAGTCCTGAGATACATACAATTTTACTGATCGCATTTTCCTTGTTGCTTTCAGTACAGATAACTTGCCCTGTGCCGATCTGAAGGTAACACACCAGCCTTGGACCGAGAGACTTGGTAGGTAGTCTTCTCACCTCATCTATTTCTGCTGGACGATCACCCTCCGTGTGACTATCAATCAATGATTTTACATACGTTTCAAAATCAACCTGACTTTCCGACGAATTCTCTTCAACGTTTAACAAAATTAGGTTCTTCCTGCGCGATAAACCTTCCAAATCATCGATCTTCTGTGTCAAATGTTAATAATATCCTTCAGTTGGGAATTCTCGTCTTTCAACGATTCCAAATCCTTTTCAACATTTTCAATTTTAGATGACAATTTGGTAGTTCTCATTAATTTCTTGTCACATTTCTTTCAACTCTTTCATTAATGCGAAGGCGCTTAAATCTCCATCCAAAGTCGTATGCTTCTTAGGAGGGCCTGGGTTTTTCTCAACATCATTTGAGGTTAACAGAAGTAATAACGACAGAAATAAACACAGTCGAAGCCCTGACCGGCAACTCATCTGCACGTGCAGCACGGGACATGACATGGCCGCCTTAAGTTGAGCTCGTCTCGACATGAAGCCGATGAACATTGAATGAAAACATCCAATTCGCTGCCTAAAAACACAATCATCGCATCCCATATTCGACCTGGGTTACGCGTTCTGCTTCGACCCTAAATACAATGCTCGACCATCGATTTCGTTTAAGTTAACAAAAGAAGAAACCAGTCACTTCCTTGAGTCGCAGTGTAAACTTGGTGTCTGTCTACAAGGGTAATGTATTCTTATTTGCCTTGCACGTCTTGACCATTATGGATATTAGATTTTCATTACCTGATGTGCTGCAACGCCCCTGACTTTATATTTCATAATGTTGAGAATGTACAGAAAAAACAAACTATCATTGAATGACATTATGCATGAAACACATTTAAAAAATGTTTGATTCCTTACAAACATCCTGTTTGTAAATATCCCAATGGTTTGAGGGTGTTACTTATATATCTTTGTGTTTCTCGAACGTAGCTGAACATAAGATTTGTACGAACCATTTAGCATTCACAACAGTTGGCAACATCATTAACTACTAGCAGCAATTACATATTTTAATTTGTTTAATTGAAATATTTCATTTACACGTAGCGTCTGCTATTATTTGCGCTCCACATTAACCAGTTCTGGCTTAAAGTAGAAATATTTCCGTCATTGGAAAATAAACTATCATCTTATAACAGAATATCATGGATCGGCAGGGATTTCCACTTCATCGGACCGATTGAGACCCCGTAAGTGCGGAATCATCTGTTAATGTTTTCAGCAGCCAATTTTCTTATTTCTTAAGTTCACTTGTTGAAAGAGGAAATGTCGACCAGATGTATAACAACCTTGATTTGCTATAAAAGAAAATATCGAATACTATAGCAAATTACATGTAGTAATAGAAACCAGTGATGGAAATCATAGAGGCATATGGTTATTTTCTTATTGTTGCCTATGGACTAAGATGATTTGCCTGTTAAACAGTCTAGTACAACCACACATTCGCAAACTTATGATTGGCTTCAAATAGATAATTTGTCTCGTACAATTCATGAACAGAATAAACAAACTTACGTGAAGGGAATTGAACAAGAAGTCAAAAGGTACAACTTTTCTCAGAAACTACTTATGGATTATCAAATTTGTTCCACCACTGGACTCACTACCTTATCGTGGTGTGGTGGTTTACGTGCTTCAGAGACCCTTCTTGGTAGGGGCACCCACGCTGGACAGGTCGACGGGTAGAAGCCTGACTAAATTTGATTCCTTCTTAAACCTGTGTTCTATCTCTCACTATGCCATTCTTTCCGTCTTTTCCCTCATCCTGTCGATCCCTTTCTCCCTGATCTGTCCACTCTCATTTGGATGCTTGTCATCCACGTGTTTGTTTTATAACTGAAATATTGTTCAAAACACGTAAAAACCCCAAATCATTCACTCACTCAAATTTGTTGCGTGGTTTCAGGTTAGGAATTGATGCAGTTCGATAATGAGAAACGTGCCCTTATGAATACTTTTTATTGAGTAATTGCCTTTAGCTTCCTCCGTGTTTGGGACTTAGTTCAAGAGTATACCTCCATGGGGGACATGTTTTCTCAAAATCTAAAATACGATTATCAAATTATCCGTGTGGTTTCATTATGTAAATACCTTGGAGTTCGAAAATGAGATGCGTTCAATAAATGCCCTCCCAGCAGGCAATATGACCTTGTATCAACATTGAAACGACGTCGTTTACCAACGTTGATATTGATTGGATTTGAAATTTGCGGCGACGTCGAAATCCGACGTTATTTCGACGTCGGTTCAACATTGAAGCCAAGACGTTGTATTGACGTTGAAAAGACGTCAATTCGACAACAAAGCTTATTGATAATTAATTAGGTTATGTTAGCTTTGTTTCGTTCTCATATTTAAAGCCATGTATCATCTGTAAGGCTAAGCTTTCAACTTCAGCCTTATCATTCACAGGCCCTCGGATCATTAAAAAAAAAATATTAATAAATATATAAAAAAAATTTGAGAACACCCCCTGAATAAAATTGTTCCTCTGTTAATAGTATATAGAAAGGCCGGACACTCCATTCGCCCCCACCCGTTTTCTTGACCGAATGCTACAATAAATACACACGCAATCAAAATAAAATCTATGCAGACATGATGTCAAATGATTTGCCTTTCTAATCCAACTCACTTAAACAAATATATCTTTGGGGTTATTTAATGACGACGGCCGAAAGACGATTTCCACGCCCAACTGATGGGACAAATGGCGCCCATCACCTTGACCTTACGGGGTGTGTGGCCGCAGCGACAGACCTCATTGGTTGCAAGAACGGAGAATTAGAGTTATCTGTTCCTAACTTTGCATCAAACCAATGATAGCTGTTCGTTTTTGCATTTTTTATTTCATTTTTTAAAGCAATCCGTCACTCATTTGATGTTATTAATAATAATGAATTGTTATAAAATTAATTACATGTCAGTTTTAAGTTGTTCTGTTGACGTTGAAACAAAGTCAAAACACCAACCATATTTCAACGTCAGTTAAAAAACGTTGTTCCGACGTCGAAAATTGGTTGATCGACGTCCTGACCTAAAATCAACCAAATTTCGACGTCGAGATGACGTCAGATGCCTGCTGGGCTTGTTCTGTTTTTTTACTATGTTCAAAGGTGTCTTAAAAGTAGACAAATTTTCAAAGAAACTATTTAATATTAGACTATAAGATTTGATATGTGTCTTCATGGTGTCAATAGTTACTGAGTGTGTTCGGAAATAAGAAGTGTGCAGTTACAATTTTCCTTGAGTGGTTGCCCTTGTTCCATTTTTGCCTTAGTTAGAGGGTATCTCGTAGGGGGACAGTTTTTCTCAGAAACAGTTAAAGATGCATGATCATAGTGTAAAACATGGACTTATAGAAATTTCATGTTCCTTATTTTCCCGTATTTATTTGATTTACAAACAAACGCCGGCAGATTACTTGTACATGTTTACAGTATATGAACATGTAACAGCATTGTTAGACCCGCCCACTATGAAAGGTCTCTAATCAGCTTGTAGCGGGTCAGTTAACGGATAGATCGGCCCGTATTGACCACTCCCACTTCACCGCGATGCAACTCAGGCGTGTCGCATTAGAGACGTAAAATTAAGTGGATGACTTTGAAGTGGAATTGCAGGAATGACGGGATCCACCCATACCCGAACTGCGATAGCGTCACAGGAATAATGGAAAATTACTCGCCACAGTATCGCAGCTGCTAGTATCATCGCAGGGAGAAATTAAGCCATAAACTTCGCTATTTTGACATACAGTTCATACTAAATACATAGTTTTCTGCTCACAGTTGTTGTCTTATAACTGCCAAGAGAATGTTGTTAAAGTAAAACAAAGAGACTTTTCATTTCTGCGACGTTGCAAGTTTCCCAAACAGTGAGTCAACAGGCTCTCTGTTCTGTCGCAGAGGGAAACACGTGCTGGCGTAGTGTTAAAGAGAGAAGTGAAGTGCACAATGGATTGATCTCAGGACACTTCCGGTTGTAATGTAGCAGGTCATGTCATTTACACCGCACTGATAGCTTAATACGGAGAACACATTTTCGAATTCTATATTTGGTGAGTTCTTACAGTATTTGTTCAATTGTGTACGAATATTTGTATTGCATTACAGTTATTACATAATTTCAACTCTGAGAATGAGAAATATTTCAGTGTCTGGTGAGGCAACGTGTACTGCGTATATAACCTCAATAACACCGTGACAAACCTCACGGTTCAGCACTTTGGCCGCTAAACACAGAAGCTGTTCGCTGCAGCGCGCGACCATTTCAGTCAAAGTGCCGCTCATTGCCTGACAGGTTTTTTGATAGAATTGCCTTGTACCTTAATTTGTTTTTACATTTTATTGTTTCATGAAAATTAAACAGGAAATTGAGGTGCTGAATATGGATACTTCAAAGGAAATTACATGGGAAATGTCTTTATTTGATTTTTCAACTTGCCCTTGGGAAGATGGTTATATTTCATTTATATTATTATATTTCATTATTGCACTATTGTATTGGCCGAAAGGTTATGGGAGACATTTTTTCTTTAGCATACTTATAAGAAAACGGTACCGAAAGAAGCAACACATACATCCTGAAACATGATCCCGATAACTTTCATGCCCGTCTGGTTACCCAAGAATTTCAGAACTCAGTCTTCTCGGGGCGCCATACATAAAGACTCTAAACCATAAAAGCTACAATAACAGGGGCCTACTAGGCTGATTTGTTGAAGCAGTTGAGAGCGGCGATCAAGAAGAAGAGGTGCGGCATGTTGACTGCTGGAGTTTTGCTTCTTCATGAGAGCGTTCCCGTGCACAAGAGTCGTATTGCAGTCTTCACTTAAACAATGTGTCTTTGAACGACTTAATCACCACCATTCAGTCCATCCTCTCGTAAGTCCAGATCTGGCCCCAACCGACTCATCTGTTTTGCATTTGAAATCACACTAGCGTGATACAAGATTTGACCTGGCTGGGGGGCCAGTCAGAAAACTTCTATCTCATGGGCATAGCAAGCCTCAAAGATAAATGAGCAAAGAGCATGGTGATCCAGGGAAATTTAATTGAAAAATAAAACCAATATCACAGCTATTTACTTCTGTTTCATATCCAATTCTATTAACTTATTTACTAACCCTCGTATCTAACATACAAATTAACAAACAACACACACACATGAATATATTCGACACGTATATACAATCATCATTTTATTAAAATGTCTTTCTCAATCTACCACGTAATGTGATCGCGGCATATTGTTTACTATTTTGCAAACACTAGCACATAACGCATATGTTCGTTCATCTTGATTTGAATGCATTTTACTTATACATACAAAGTCTTCATGTCTACAAAACATGTTTAGCAAATACAGTTGGTATTTCAATTATCTAAAGTATAATTATTCCTCATTTATAAGATAAAATCAAAACGCGAATGCATGTGAGGTGCATGAGGTGAGTTAACATGGTTAACATGAAGCGTACTGTCTAATAATATAACATGCATATTTATTATGCAATTGTTACAAAGACTAGCGGCGTGTTTACAGGTGCTTTCATGATCAATAAAGTTGCTCAATGATCCCGTAACTGTCATTGAATGAATTATTATCAACAGATTTATCAGTACCTTAGCCAAAAGAAAACTTTTACGACCTATTCACGAAATGTTCTTATCGCGTCCGTAACCCAGATAAGACTTGTCAAGTTTTAGTAGCGTTTCTTAAGTTAAGAATATTAATAGAACTTATTTGTCTCAAAGGAAGAGTAAGAAAGGGGTATCCCAATGACGTCACGACCACTAGGGGATTCGCTGCCTTGTTGACACAGTGCGAGTGACAGGTATTCGGCAAATCGACACCCACGGCTAATACGAGTGGTTAGGAGGAGAGAACGTATGGAAATAAAGAATGTTCCTGATATGATCCTAGTGGAGTCCTTGGGTGAAACATAGTTTGACGATGCTTTATTAACAATGCACAGAGACATTTGGTAAACTTAGATATGAAATAAACTATTTATATCAATAATATAATTGGTAACGCTGTTCGAGCGAGCCTCCTTTTTCCCGCCTCTCACTAAATAGTATGTTTTTAGGTAAACGTCATTATTGTACTTGCCGTTGACGACTCAGCGTATCCCACTAATTGCCTATTAATTATCTATCCACCAAATTACTCAGAGAAAGAAAGGTGGAAATTGCCTGCCCAAACCCGCGCCACCTATTGTCACGTGATAAAAACCTCATCCGAACTACCAAGAGCCTGGGCTAACATACTCGCAGGAGGGGAGGCATGTGTTGGAAATAAACATTGGTAGGTCGTCGACGGTAAGTACAAATAAATAGAGGATACTAAACGACCTTCCATTTAATACTATTTTTATTAAACGAGTTAATGATTAAGTATAAAACGATCAAAAGCGAGTTTGATACCAAATCATTAACGAGTTAAATGAAAAATAGTATAAAATTGAAGGAAGTTTAGTATTCTGTTTATTACTTGACCTCAGTAATCAAGCATTGACTGCCGAAAGTGTACTGAACGAAGCATTTCCGCGACTAAGCCGCCATTGTGATGTTGGTGCCAAGATTGTGACGTCACAACAACACAATCTTATGACGTAATACGGGGAGCGGTATAACACTAGTTTAATATCGCCCTATAAATATTACACTGCGGTATCTTACACGGGCGAGTAATAATGATGTTTACCAAAAAGCGTACTATTATTTAAAGTACTATTACCGTCTCCGACTCACCGTAGCCCTGACTACCACAGTGGTATATTCAATCGTATAACTAAAGGAAGAAGCACAGGAATCCCAGCTAAAAGGAAGTAGCCCGCCTCGAACCCGGTAGAAAAGACAACCAAGACAACGGAAATGCGATGAAAGTTTATTGAGCCAACTGATTCGCGAAAGTGACGTTACGATGAGCAGCAACCCCTCTTGGGGAAGCAGGACCCGCTGTTTGGTGCTGTGTGAATACCTTCAGGCCCCAGTCTGGCAACACCTGCAAGGTCTTCCATGGACAAGTCTCGAAGGAAGTGGTTTGTGAAGACCATGCTGGACTTCCAGAAACAGCCTGACATGTCCGCCACAGCGATTTTACTGTGAAAGGCCATAGCGGCCGAGACTGCTGGGATCTTCATGACGCTTGGTTCGAGTGGTTCGAGCTGGCGGTGCTAACTCCTTTTTATCTTTTGAATAGAGACATCAACAAATCTTTCCAATTAATAATGTTTTATTGGTATCTGGAATGACGTCTTATGATGTGATGATTGACTGAAAAATATACAAAAACATTGTTCAGTCAATTCAGATATAAAAATAGAGATATGTTAACACAGACAAGTGTTTACAATGCTACATAGTTTAGTTACTTAAATGATTAGCATATGGAATCAGATTCTTTAAATATCTAAGATTTGAGTATGATATGATGCAAGGGAAGTTACAATTAATAAAAGCCTATGATGAAAGTGAAGAGATACACATGTCCTCATAAAAGGTTTGATTTACATTGAAATACCAAGCTTACTTGTGGAGATTTAGGCATAAACAAATAAACTAAGCAATTACCTGATTGTTGACCTCATTTAGGGATTTAGGACATCATATAAATTCTTGAGATTTCAAATAAACCACATAGAACTGTTAGAAACAAAGACAGTCTTAAAACCAGCAACAGCAACCAAACATAAAAGGTGATGCCATGAGTACCAAAAAACTAAATCAAGCGAAGCATTCATAAAATGATTGATAGATGCCTATTTAGGCCTTCACATCCTTAGCTTTGTAGGGCTCAAGAATAGCCGACCGCACAGAGACGCCCAATGCTCGTCTATGGATTTCCTTAATGCTCCGCTAGGGGTGAAGCAGAAAAAGCCTCCTCCTGCCCAGACAGAAAACGTGTATGTTCCGAGTAAATGCGGAGAGCTCAAACCGGACTGAGGAGTCTACTGCAAGCGTGGCTCTACCCCACATACCTCACTTCAAACCACAGCAAGTCCTCTTGCAGGTCGTGCAGTTCCAAAAATCCTAGCGGCCGAAGGCATCGCGACCAGGAAGGCTCAAATGATAGGGTCTGTTAGCGGCTCATAGAAGTCGAAGCGTAGGTACTCAAGGACGATCACCAGTTCGCAATCGAGGTGTATGTGCTTTAGCCGCCCGCGATGACAACGATGTCCACGCAGGGTTCACGATTGCGCAAAATGGACATAATCACTGCCATGTGGGTGTTTATGGAGGAGGCCCTAAGGCCCCCTCTCCTCCCGGAGGTACACTAAGGACTCCGCCATTTTGGGATCGTCGTCATTACTATGTCCTAGCCCTTGTCAACACAGAGTGGCCTCGACTGCAGCCGACCCATCGGGGTGAGGTCCTGAGCTGACGTGAGCTGCAAATCTTTACAACTTGGATTACTGTTTTGGTTTGCCATTGTATTTTTGGGGTATGTAATTGTATCTGCCGCAAAATAAGAGGAAATGAACCTCGGGTTTTCGATTTAGAAAATTATCATGGTGTCCCTATTGGTGATCCCCGCCGAGATCCGCCCCATGCTCAGAATAACCGGCTGGCGCTCCCTTCATGATTTCCATCTCCTTCGCAGAGGCCGTCAAAGCCGTACAAGCATGAGCCATTGAGTTTGCCGTCCCCAATATCGACCGCACATCCTTGTCCAGGTGCACAAGGTGAGAGGAGGGGAGGAGTGACGCCCCCAATGCCCTCATCAAAGACGGTGAAACAGCTCCAAAGTCCCTACCAGCCTAGGCAACAAAACTTCTTTAAGGCTTTCATTATTTGCTTGGATTAAGTGATTCACTAAGGCATTAAATTATCTCATACCCTTTAAATAACTGTTGGGAATCTTTATCGGGAAAATCTGTACTGAAAATAGCTCTTAGCTCATACAATTGTGTTCACAGCCAATGAGGAGGAGAGGTTTCCTTTGATATTCAAATTCGAATTTCTGAGTCTGCGCTGTAAGCGACTGGTTTGATTTCAGCCTTACAAAACACATATTTCCAAATGTATCAAGCTATTTCATGAGGTTACTTTTTCATAAAAAGACTCAAGGGCGGATATCTCAGTAAAAATGATCCTGATGACTGTTCCCAGGGATGAATGAGCAGAGAATCGGAACACAAAGCCTTGAGTGTCCAAGGATGGTGATGCAGACGAACAATTTATAGTCATTTTAAAAGCTTTTTCAAAGCAACCTGTTAAACCAATTATTCTCGTTGAGCTAGACAATTATCAATTACACCAATCTCAATTATCAATCACACCAATCTCTCTCGTCGCAATAATTTTCCGTGTTATGCACGTTTTACATTTAGGGCGGTGCTGCTTATCGGCGCCTGCCGTTTCAACTCGGTCGGCAAGCAAACCAAGTCGTCCCCTTAGAGTCGCATTGCCAGTGCGATATACCGATAATCTATTGATTGCTTTTTGCATACTTGGGACTTGAGACTCATTGCGTTTATCGCCTGTTTATGTTCTTTCTTCTTTTGAAGGAGGAAAGCAACTGAATTTCAGCTGATAAATTTCATGTATAGTACCACACGGCTTCTGCGGGAGGCCTTTTCTTACGACACAGGGGAGAGGTTGGGTGTTTTGAATTTCAATATTGAGGGCTTATTTGCACGCAAAGTCCTCATAATTGTCATAAAGTCAGGGGGAAGATCGATGTAAGTCATCATCTGTATTCTTGCCTTAAAATCATAGCGTATCGAAAGTGAGCCTATGACTTCAAGCTTGATTTTGAAAGTCACTAGTCAAGTAGAAATAAAGGTCAGCTGGTATTTTGTGGCCACATACAGTACTAAAACTTCAAAGTGATACAGCTTGCGAAAGTCACGGTTTCGTCATTACTCATGACGTCAAACGTATAGTTTCGTTATTTCAATGTTGCTTTGCTACAGTGCTCAACTAATTGTCACGCAGTTCGAGTGTGCGACCTATTTCTCGCCTCTCCTCTAATGTACTTTCATAAAATATCATCAATTATTGTATATATCGAAAGTATATATTATGTACTTTATATTCATGTATCTTTTTTTATCATTCATGTCTTTATTCGCCGACTGTGGCTATTTTTATATATTCATATGTCATTTTCATGCTCCATTTATCAGCCTTATTACATGTAGTATTTATTACATTGTAGTATTTGACCCTTGCTGGGAGAGGTCACGGGTGGACCTGGGGCGCTGGAGGTATTTCGGTGAGGTTAATATTCCTTCATTTTTCTCTGTACCTTTCTGGAGTATGTGATCACTTCCTTTAAGAACTTACAGTTTTAACCTTACCTTCCCTCCCATTATTTGATAAGTTCCACTATAACTAATCAAGTGTTCTTATTCTTTTACTCACTCAAGTAGTGATTAGGGATAATCTAAAGTACTGTGTGCTTATTCCTATTGTTAGTCCACCCGTGTCCCGTGCCCCGTAACTTTTGTATATTCGCCAAAGAGATTGATTTGTCTTATGTATGATATCTCGTTAAGACGGCCATTAGCTTATATTATTATTACAACGTCTGGGGGTATGCGAGAGTGATTCCCTACAGTTTATCTATTTGTTTATTCATGGGTTGTTGACTTCCTTAATTAGTTGTTAACTCCTGTTGAGTGGATTACGGGTAGCCAGTCGCTGTACCCGGTTATCGTCTTGTGTTGACTGCAAATAAATCCCTTGATTCACGGATTGGCTTCTCTCTTGTTATTTATTGGCTTGATTATTTTCTTTTCTTATCTTTCTGTCGGATAACGGTTCTCACCTGAGTTTAGATATCTTTGCACCGTGACACTAATAACTTATCAAAAAAAATCACTTGCATTGTAGTCTACCTTTATTGACTTTTCGTTTCCCTTTCCATTTGAGGCATAGAAAAAATCATAAACAACTCGGTGCTCAGAATTACGATTTTTCCATCTCTTGTGAATCATTATGTCAAACTCATACGGCACAGAATATATTGTTTTGTCAAATAAAATGAAGTACAAAAGTGATCTTCAGAGACGAAAGTCGATTAGTGATCTTCAGAGACGAAAGTCGATTCAACCTGTTCCAAGCAGACGCAAGATCACATAACACCAGAATCACCTTGGACTTTCTAAACCGACAAAACATCCAGTTTTGCCTTGGCCATTACGCCCACTGACATTTCACTGATTGAGCATCTAAGGGAAAATTTGGGAAGACGGCTTAGACGTCGTCCACAGCAACAGCTGGACAGAAACTACACGAAGAGTGGCAAATATCCCGAATGATGTCATTTCACACGGTACCTTTTCCATGAGAATACGTGTCTATGCTTGTATTGACTATTTGTACCAAATTAAACGTAATTTCGCCTAATCTGTCCATATAAGTTTCAAAATATATCCCCAGTGAACACGAACAGATACAGAGAAGTGATGTGCTGAACAAAACAGTCCAACATGTCCTTGCAATGTTTGCTAAAATTTCACTATTAATATTAAACATTTTATGCTCGAATGTTTGCCTTAATAACCAAATTCGTGGGGTGTGTACTTTCTTTTGTACTTCAGTTTATGTCAAACACCAGAAAAAGTTATTGTTTTTGGAAATTAGCATGTTAATGCTTCGCTGTTCAGCTCCTTTGATTGTATGTAATTTTAGAAAGTTATTTTTAGACGCCACGAGGACAAATGTAGCGTTTAGTTGGTATTTGACTGATATACATGTAAACAGGACACATACATGTTTATTAGACCTCTAGAACTTAAATAACCGTTTTTCGACTGCAATATAAAGATCCATTTTCATCTTTGCATAATTGTCGAAGTCATTCTAACGCATTCATTGCAAAATTAGAAAACGTTTAATTCAAACAAAACGACAATCGGACCAAAATTCATTAAAATAATTACAATTAAACGAAAGGGCATTCCCGAATCGACTTGGTATTATAAATAGAAGGGGCGTATTATTTGCAAGATCGCGAAGGATTGTGGGACGTAAACAGAGGATGTAAACAAAGATGGCCGAATC
Source organism: Phorcus lineatus (assembly GCA_921293015.1). Taxonomy (NCBI): domain Eukaryota; kingdom Metazoa; phylum Mollusca; class Gastropoda; order Trochida; family Trochidae; genus Phorcus; species Phorcus lineatus. Next base: position 53,917,639 of record OV121086.1, on the reverse strand, counting down.
AAGTCGTTCCCGGAGACCGAGTCGAAAACTCTTAGAAAGTTTGGAGGTAAGGAAAGGTTTTCATTTAATGGAACAGCATTTAGTTTGATAGAATATACGTTTATCTGCTCGAATAAATAATAAATAAATATCCATCATCGTGATCGGAAGCCATAACAATGAGATTGCGATAAACAGGAAGTATGGTAAATCCTACACATAAAACTGTGACGTCACGGATTGTGGGTTCGTTTATGGCTACGGCAAGTTTTGGAGGGTGGTATACTTTGAAATTAAAATTAAATACCTTCTCGTTGATTATAAATTCTTTTTATGGTCTCAAAAAATTGTTGAAAGATTTTTCTACAGAACTGTATAGTCGGATGTGCAATATATGAAAACGTAGTTATTACGAATGCAAAGTTGAAAATGGATCTTTAAAATAAAAATGAGGTGATTTGAGCTGAACAAAAGACATGGGGCATATTGACCCAAATGAAACCACCTGCAAATTTTGAAGCATACCTTGTGTCATTTTAAAGTTTTATTTTAATAAGAACATATAGTAGAAAATTCAATCAGCTACCCGATGACTTCATTTGAGCATTTTGAAAATGTTATTAAGTTTATAGTCGTTTAACTTTAAGCCAAAATATTAAAGAATTAAATTTATTAATAATAAGGTATCTGTTGGTTGTTTGGAATAGAGAATATTTGAGGTAAACTGATGCAAAAAACTGTAAGCAATGTTACCCGAAAGGCAAGATTTTTTTATAGCAACCTTTTCATGTGATCTGGCATTAACATGTTGTGTGTTACGAGTTCAATCAAAATCATTGGTAGTGCCAAGATTTATAAGAGATCAAACATATTAATGTTGTACCTTGTGTTTTTTTCCAAATAAGAATGGCATTTACATTTTAATCCTTGTTCATGAAACCAGCAGCTGTCCATCGTTTAGAATCAGTCAACTACCTACACCTCCAAACCGACCGGTTTGATTTGACTACCCTCCTAAGGTTGGAATTACAAGACATTAACTTGCTTGTGTCGGAATGGGAGCACCCGGTGGTACCGCACGTCAACAGGCTCGAATATTTTCCGGCCAAGGTACTTAATTTCTATCACCATTATTGATGTTTCTCGTACATCAGTTATTCATTTATCAGTAACCTCATATTATATTGTATTATATGTACTGGAATGCATGAAGGGGGTCACTCTGATTACTCTTCACGAACTCAACAGCTACGAATGCATTAATCATTTTAGATGATTTTCTCACAATTAACTAAAAAAATTGAACTTTAAGTGTTTACTCATCAATTGTGGACAACAAACTTAAGAAACGCTTGTATATGTGTCGTCCATGCACGAGTATCAACATTGTTTTTCGCGCGAAGCGATGCGATTAACAGCTGCAAAAAGAAAAATGCCGATGGTAAGGGCATGCTATCAATGGTCTTCACGGGCGCTTCACTCTTTACCCGTCAAATCATAAACAGAGTTTTCGTTCTGTCAATTCAAAAATCCATTTTCATCTTTGCAAGTAGTTATAAAAGGGGGGTTCTGCACCACGAGATATTTTTTATGTATTTTTAATCTATAAATACATTAAAAACCTCCTTTTAGACACACATATTTTTAATGTACGAAGTACATTAAAAAATACTATGAATAGGTGTAAAAAAAGGGGGTTATAGGCCAAACGTATTTTTAATGTACATCTCATCTCTCACCGGGGACCAAAATATTTTTTATCCCTATTTAGAATTTTTGCAAAATACCCTCCTATGTACCTCTTCTGGGAGTAACTAGTTTTACAGCGCTCTACTCCCAGAGGAGGTACACTACGGTTCGGTCCCACCCGTTTTCGACTCATCATCCCCAATCACTCCACGTCTTCAGAACCCTCACCGTTGGTTATATTATTGTGAGGGCCTTACTGAAAGTGGGGGGAGGAATCACTATCGGTCTCTAACGCCTTACAGAGCTATTCTCACCGAAACTTTGAAATGTGAGAATACACCATTGGCGAGGACATCGATAACAACACTGCAAGAGAGATAACCATTGTACAACTAGTTTTTTTAGAGCGCAACTTCAATGGTTACGACCCCTGCAGGGAATGACCAATGACCGAGAAGATAGTGTGTAAAAAAACGGCCAACCTGGGCTTGGGTTTGGTCCTGTTTCTCAATGCTTTCGGTTTGCTTATATACTCTAAAGTGTGTAGAATTTTTTAACGTGGGTGTGGTGATATATATTAAAGCCAATTCTAAATTTCAAAAATTAAATTTTTTAAAAATTGTTATTCTCTATGATTACACTTTTAATAATTATATTTGTGATATTTAGACTTTAATTTTCGTGAAATTACTTTTAATAGTAATCTTAGAAAACTCACACCACAATTCCAAGCCTAACCACAACCCGGAAGCAATTCAGAGACAAAGTAATCCCTAGTTGAGAATTTTTTTCCAACGACTCTTAATTTTTATTTTGTAACACGTGATGGTGGAAATGAAAGTTCTAATACTGTAGTGTGTGTGTGTGTTATTTTTCTGAATTTTAATTTCACTGCTGTAGTGAGCCGAAGATCTGACCCCGAGTCTGACTGACTGCCTTAACATTTGTATGATATTTGTTTACCCTGTCTTCGGAGTCGCAAAATGTGTGCTCAATTTTGTCTGAAAGTACTCAATGGCCTACCACATATTGGGAAGTGGCTGTGTTAGAAATACAATGGTGATAGAAATAATTGTGGTCTATGGCCGGCTTCCAATCCAGCTGTTATTACACAAAGAGAGGTAACCTAGTTAGAGGCATATAGTGAATAGGTTACCGTGACATATGTTATATGACAGCCAGCCCGATCAATATCAAGGCTTTTATGCAACAGTTCATGTCCAACTTTGGATATGATTATTTAATATAAGGGTTAGTCTTTCTTAAACATTTCTATAATATTTTATCTGTCAATCTTTGGAGATTTAATTTGTCTTATCATTTCATAAAAGTTTGAATGTTCAGCCGTAATAAGATTAAATTCCTCATTAGAGATACAGTCATCGTCTAAAGCTTTAGAAATAAGGCTAGAAATGGTATTAAATTTAGAATTTGCGATAATACATATATCTTTATGTTTTTTAAGTTTAGAACGTAACCTCTTGGACACAACCTTCATCGATGTTCCAAGGAGACTGGTGATAGTCGCAGCAACCGTGATTCCGATGCTTACGGGTGCCATAATCACGGTTGCTAAGACACCCACACCACTAGCTTCTTATGAGTAATTAGTGTTGTATCCAGTGTTTCAGTTACATTTAAAGCTTTTTTAATCCTCCATGTGAAAGTCATACTCTTTAATAATCTCATCTTTTATCTCGCTTATTCTATTCATCGAAGTTGTTTGTTAATACAGACCGCATTTGTATTATATATGGAACTATTACTTAAAGGTCCGTAGATAGTCTTTTGAAATTGGTTGACAAGTAGACATTAATTGTTTAAAAACTATATTATTAGGCATAGGTATTGTACTAACTCTGATCCTACTCCGTTCTATTGTAATCTCACCTTCTAAATTATGAGTTATCTCATCGGGCGTTATAAGCATATACAGGGACTTATTTGGAACAGTCTATTTAATGTTTAGTCCGGGTAATATCTTTACAAAATCATTGGGTACAGTTCCCAAAAGCATAGCTATATAAATATATTCACCGTAATTCTTTAGGGTAAATTCTTCAAAACCTTATAGAAAAGCCGGAGCATTAGGTTTGAATGCATCATTTCTAGCTAAACCATACTCCCCATTATCATTAACAACTTTGATGCTATTCTTTTTGTTCGGTGAATAAGATACTAATGCACTTCCACTGTTTATGATTTTATTGAGGAAGTGCCGCCTTCGAATTATTGTATTCACCGGATTTAGATAAATATTTAATTCCCTTTTCGGTTCTACGATATACGTAAGTTTTCTTGGATTATCGGTGTAATATTGTATTACCTTCTTCGGTTCAGTCAATGTCTCGAGAGCTGTAATATCAACATCGTTTAATTCACCCAAAGTCTGAGGTTCATCGCTTAATTCCTTCTTATTATAATTTCCATTTTGGAATAAAAAGCCATAAGTTTTATCCTCGACACCATCACCATTAAAAATATCTAAAGAACCTCCTCCTGGATCAACTTCTTTTCTTTTGTAAACTCCAAAATTAGTTAATTGAAGGGCATATATTTTACCTACTTCTCCTGGTAAGTCAAAGTTTTCAAGGTCACCTAGATTTGATATACCCGTATTCAAACATCTGTCAATTGTTTGATGTGGCCCACTTGAATCGGTCATCTTTATTAATTATTATTTATTCTTTTAATTCGATTATACCGAACATTAATAGCTATTGGCGGTCATAACTAGTTGTGGGACAAAATGCTCCCTAGCAGACGTTTACCCTACAAATGATACATTATTATGTAAGTAGATTTTATTAAACTTAATCGAACCTCCAACTATTTTGTATTCAAAGTTAATGGGGTTACTACCGCCAAAGTTAACCAGCCATTTTGGGTGCGGCTCATACCTACTATTTATTATATATATCCAACAATATCCTGAGCCTTTCCATTTAATGTTAAGTCCGGGTAAAACTGTAACAAAATCATCATGCTCCTCTCCTAATACTAATTCTAGTAAAAAAATTGTACCAAATTTGAAGTATTCACCTTCTAATTCTTCAAATTCATCTACAATGGATAGAAAAACTGTATCATGAACATTAAGTTTCTTATATCGATCTCTCCAATATTATTGTGAAATAATTTCCAACCCCTTTAGCTACAACACTTCTCAAAGTCGGTGGTTTATACGATACCATCGCTAGTCCTTCATTTGTAATCTTCTTTAGAAAATGTTGTTTCGTAACCAGTAGTGTATTTCTCGGAGTAACCCTAATATTTAAAAGCCACCTTGTGCTGGAAACTACTTTGTACAACTTTCGTGTCTAGGTCTGCCAGAATCCTCATTTTATTGTTAATTATTTATTCTTTTAAGTTCATTTATTCAACCCAAGAAATGCAATGTTAGAGTCATGTAGCCTATATTTATTAGTTGGTTTTCTGTGTCTAATATTGAGATTGTTAAGTTAGGTATTTGCCCGAGCTTTCAAAGTCTTTTATACTGAAGATTAGTAAATGAAACGTACTTTCCACTGTCTAAAGTTTCATTCTCAACAGGTACAATTCTGTATATATATGTACAAATATTACCGCTAGTGCTAATACAGTCTTTCTTAGTTCTTTGTATAGTGCCAATTTAGGTAAAGAGTTTGCACGATGAATGTAAGTAATAACTAGGGCAGAATCAAACCGGAAAGTTTTAGCTAATGGAGTTGATAAGATAATTTCTTCAGTTCCAATCTTTTCTATTGTTAGTTTTCCATTAGCCGTATTAATCGACACTTTACAACCATGCTCTTTAAAGTAATCATTTAGCATACAAACATTATTATAACCATCCGGAATAGTTATAGTTGTTTCTCCCTTTGTAAACTCATTATTCCCCTCACTTATGTTATACCAATTAGGATAGTATAAAATTTCGCATAATCCTACTCGCATCTCCCCATCAGCATTATCTAGAGCTCTTGTAAGTTCGAACGTTTGTCCATTCTCAAAGTTGGAGATAGTTAAATACATTTGTGGCCTCGACATTTTAATATTTAAAAGTTTAATCCTTAAATAATAAAAATGGCACCCCACAAGTATAACGATAAGGCAAGTTATAAAGCTGGTGGTGTATATGATTTAGGTGGTAAAAAAGATAAACCTTACGACTCAATCGATATGGGTAGATGCTAAGGGCTCTAAGTTCGAGGTAAAATTTACCGATATATTCGAAAATTATGAGGTTATTATTTCTAATGAAGATGAAATAGAAATATGGAATAATTTTTTTTTTATCACTTTATTTCTTTTTTATGGGCGCCATACAATGCAGTATTACAGTACATATAACATACACATTTGATATACAGAGTACAGCGATATAGTTGTCAAATCGATAGGACATTTTCAGATTTAGGCATACAAATTTCAAAAATGGAATAATAACCAAATGCAATTTTGGCAAAATCAACTGCATTTTGCTGTGTGGTGTGCTACGACAGGGTGTGGTATATCTTATAAGGATCATCTCTCTTCAAAGATTGGGTTAACGAAGGCAATATTTTTATTTCACTTATATTATCAAATTAGGCATATTTTAAAAGTGATGGAGGTTCCCTTACTTCATGAGCAATCATGGGAAGCCAATAATAACTGTACAATGTCACAGAATATGAAAGGATCTGTGATGAATTTAACGTATCACAGACTACTAATTGGCGTCCCCGAGGGAAAAATAATGGAATGGGATACATATTTGAGCCAGACGTTAGTTCTAATAAACAGGACATGATCCAAGACAATTATAATCCCGAGGGTTGGGTTTTTCTTAAATCACAAAATGTAAAATCACAAAATGCGCTAAGGGGAGTAATGTATCGTGGTAAAAAAAACAAGATATATAGCCCATGGTAAATGGCAGGTTTCGTTTATAAAACAAGTTGAAGAGCATTGGCAAACCTTTGTTTTGGATACATCGAATGGGTTCACTAAACCGGGTGTTCAAAGATTAGAACGTATGTTTGGGCTTTATTAGGTGTTCAAGGGCAAATAAGAACTAATATCGCAAGTGATGGAACCGCATTAGATGCCCAGGCACAATTCAAGGATAATGTACAAGCCGCCCCTGATAGACTAAAAGACCGCCCAACTTCTATCAATGCATATGAAGATGTATTACATGATGCCGGTTCTAAATTAGATCATGTTATAGGCTATGGCTTATACATGATTCCTAGTGATATGAAACTTAATGTAGGTAAATCGGAAGGGTATAACGATAAAATTGTAATTGCGACCACCGATAGAAATTTCGGTAAGAATGTAGAACACTATCAACCAAAATCTAAGAGTAAACTAAAGCAAAACATCCCGCGGATACCAATGAGTGTTTTAATATATAAGAAAGGCTATCAACCAAAATCTAAGAGTAAATTTCCAGAGAGATATAAAAAACCTGAATATAAAAAACCAGGGGTACTCGAAAAGCATAATTATAAAAAACGTATAATTATATTAAGTGGAGTAATAGTAGGGTTAGTTATTATTTGGAGATCTTAGTTTTTATAACCTTCATTTTATATACACAATTATTATACCTCCGATAGCTACCATTATTGCCCATATATTTTGACTAAACCAAGTAGCTGTTTTAGACAAGAAGGTTAAAAGCCAAGATATAATTATTATTCCCGGTAAAGCCGCTGCAGCCTTCCCCGCTAATTTAGATAATGCTTTACCTATATATTGTAACCACTCCTTAATCTTATTAGGAGATTTCTTATTATTATTAGGGGGCACTGGCCCTCCACCCCCTGTTACTGATAGTACTATGGTTGAAATTATAAACCCTAAAGCTGTTATGATAGAGGTTTTTGTTATGCCCTGTTCTCGGAATAATGTCTTGAGACGCTCGGCTAACGATTCATCTTCGTTTAAGAGTTGTCTAATAGACTGTTTTATGCATTGAATTTGTGAACGTAGGGCTCTTTTATTTACTGATGCAGCTTCTACCCTAGCTGACCTTTCGAGTTCCAAATCCCTTATTCTTGCTTCAACGAGTTCGGTTTCTTCTTGGTTTTCCGCTTGAGTTAATTTAATTTTTTTGCGTTCTAGTTCTCTATCTAGGTGGGTTAGTTTAGCTAAGTTATTAATTAGTTCTCCTCTTTGAGTTTTCATAGCTCGATCGAGTCCCCTCAACTCTCTAATATTAAGTTCTAATCCCTCAGTATTTAAAGGTGGGTCATGTATAGTTTGCATGGCTTTGTCTATTGCATTAAAAGCTTCATTAGTGGCTTGTATTGGTTGTTCGCTGAAGGAAGTTTCTGCTTCACCCACCTGCGTCACTTGGCTATTAAGATTTTTCGTGTCCTTTCGGAAAGTTTTTGCGTAATCTTATAATCCGCAAACCCTAATTCTTTGCGAATACCCCTTACCCCTAGTTTTTGGCGTAAACTTTCTAGAGGCTTTACCTTACCTTTATTCTCACCTCTTTGGTAATATAAGTCCACTTCGGGATGACTTTTAAGTTTCAGCTTTCAATTCTAATCTACCATAAACTTAGAATAATCTCTACCACCACTAGGTTCACCGACATTATTATAAAAATCATCCACGGATGGGTTAACCAGTTCTTTGATGTCCTAGTTCATCTCGTAAACTAGTCACATTAGGTGATAATCCCTGTCTCGGGATTGAACTTTCGGAAGAAATGCTTTCATCCATTTCATAGAGATTGTCCATTTCATAAGATTCATCTCTGCCATTTCTGCCATCTCTGTCATCAAAATGACTGAAGTCGTCCGTTTTATAAATATATGTTTTTCCCTTTAAACATTAAAATATGTATTAATAAAATGTCGAACGACGGTCAGAAACTCCATCGCATAATTTTAGAGAGCCTTTTGGTATAAAAGGATGCAGGTCCAGTGTTCGGGTAAGTAACAATCTGAGTACTATTGATCAGAACGAACAACTATTAGTTCGCTTTCCAAATCTTGGAAGTCACGATGTCAAAGTCCCGGGAATGGTCAGATTGGCTTTTGATTTAGTCCTAACATCGGATGGGGATAAAGATGAGAACAGTAGTATTGTACAGAATATTGGTTGCTCCATTGTTAAGAAAACAACCATTAAGATAAGTAGTAATGAAGTATTGTCTATAAATGATAGCGATATATAATAATATACATAATAATAATAATATACAAAATTTGTATAGCGCCCTATATGGCTTAACAAAAAAACACTCTAAGGCGCTTCACAGTGAATAAGCCTTCTTGTACAGGTGAGTCTGGACGCCCTTTTTGAGTGCGGCGAATGATTAAGAGTCTCTGATTGTTGCTGGTAGATTGTTCCAAACAGATGAAGCTGTTTTGTCAAAGCGCCTGTCGCCGTAGCGATAGCGATATATATTACACTTACGTAGACCTTTGGAGAACTACACAAGAAAGAGGCAGTTTACATTATCAAGGTATTGACACAACTGCAAATCGAAATGTCACCAGGTTAAGAATGGGATCTGGTCTTGGTGATGCTTCCATTGTAGAAGACAAAGTCATAGCCGATAACCTAGGAAATCGTTTTTATATTCCTCTAGATTTTGAATTGTTAGAGACTCATATGCCTTTCTATCAAGCTGCATTGGGAGAAAGATTAGAATATGAGTTGACATTTAATGATTATAAGAATGTAATTATAGGGGAGGCCAACACGAAGTACGAAAGGAGTCAGAATTAGCCAGCAAAATCCATTCGATGTATAATAGTTCCATACCAATACACTATGATTGCATACTTCGACATCGTATGATACCTTTGAATAAAAGTGATACGGTGTGGAATATTAATATCAATGTACCGGCCAAGTCTATGAAAGGAGTTTTGATGTTATTTAAAGAGCCCACCCCAGAGTTTGGTAGAATAACTGAATCATTTTACAATCCTAAAATTAATAACGTGCAAATGACCATTGAAGGAGTACCAAACCAGTTGTACAGTCAAGATATGCGTAAATATAACTTATGGGATGAAATTAAGAAGCTTCCCAGCATAAAACGTAACCCATTATATAATAATAAATAATAATAATGTGTTAAAATTTTTCGTAATGATACGTTTCTATAAGGTCTAACATGAATTTAGTTTTTCCGCATCCAGTCTTTCCACAAATGATAGTGCAATGCGGATCTTTAGGTAGTATCTCTGGCATCTCTTTTATAATTAAAATTAATTCTTAAAGATAAATGTTGGCACTTGTATTATTACTGATGTGTTTAGGTTTTCCACTATTTGCACTATTTGCAGGCATAATGTTATTGTTGATATGTTTTGCAGGCATACTAATATGTTTAGGTTTTGCACTATTTGCTGGCATTATTGCTTTAAGCATTTGCCGCATAATATATAAATGGAATTAAGAGAAGTCATGGGGGAGATGTCCTCTATATATCCCCAAGAAATGATTGAGGATAAGAGAAGCAAACTAACAAATGCTGTCTTGGGTGGTGGGAAATTTGTGGATAAAAAATTTTCTATTGAGGTAATAAGTGGTATGACCGATGAAGAAATAATAGCATAATATGAGAAATATGAACGTAGGCTGGGCGCGACTATGGTAAGAACGTTAGGGAAATCGTTCCTACATTTATATTCCAATGCTATGAGTCACTTCTTCAAAATTACTCCTGATAGTAAAACACAGCTATTCGAAGAGCTTAATGAAGACCCATTCATCGATATTGCTTCGAATAAAATTTGTTGTGACCTTTATTCTAAGTGCCGAATGTACCTGGCTCCCATTACAATGATGATTACAACATCATGTTAAGCATGTTAATTTTAAGAATATAAGTTTTAATAATAAAGATGTCGGACCCAGAAATGTCGAATCCAGAAATGTCGGAGATACCATCCTCAAATCCAGAGATATCGGAGATAATACAGCCCAATAAGGATATTCAACTTAGCGATGAACAGGTCACTAAAAAGGTAGATAAGAAGGTGGTTAAGAAATCAAAACGTGGCACAAAAGCTAATGGGGATGTTCAACAAAAACTCACAGTCACAAAAAATCCTAAAAAGGTAGAAGCTGGTAAGAAGTGTGCCATGGTTAAAATATTAAAGCGTGAGGCAAAAGGGACTCGAGTTATAAATCACGGTAATCTAGCACTTCCCATCCTAATAGGAATTCTAGGCATAGGTGCAATGGTTGCCTACACTTAATTAAATAAGCCATCTACTGATAACAGTACTGATAAAAACACCTTAAAGAAAAAGGTTTATGATATATAGATATGAGTGAACAAAAGAATATCGTAAATACTCTTTACCATGCTGCAATAGTAACTGGTGTAGCTGCAGGATCGGTAAAATTAAGCAAAATGGCATTAAAAACGAAAACACAAAAATTAGACTTCCTTCCCCAAGATATTGGAATGATGACGATTTATATCAGGGGAGCAATGATACTTAAAGATTACCTAGTCAAAAATAAATATATTCCCAATTATATCACTCCGTAAGGATTGAATGCTTCTTTAGAGGCTATCACTCATTAAGAGTGAATGCCTCTTTAGAGGTTATAACTCCCTGAGTTAATACCTCTTTAGAGGTTATAACTCCCTGAGTTAATACCTCTTTAAGGATATAATACATTATTTATAAAATGGCAAGTATTGCAGTAATGGTGGGTGGCGCAATAGTTAACGCTTTGGCCCTCTCCGGAAGTAACTATCTATTTTCAAAAATGGATAAGGGTGAGAGAGAAAGACATGATAAAGCTTTAGAGAAATTATCAACTGCTAAAGTTCAATGGGAGAAACGTAGAACTGAGACACTCGATTTCTCAAATGAGCAGCTAAAAAGACAATCTCATTCTATTAAAACTTTTAAAGATGTGGATGAGGCGATGCGTGAATATCATATTAGAGTTAGTAAGCCTAAGCCCTTACAACCATTAGAACCTCAACCAACTCTGACAGATTTTTATTTCCTTCAAGTAGTCAAATGGAGGGAGAAATAGCATTCACTATTTTAAGTATGACTACACTTATCGTATTGATTTATAAAAGCCTTTAAGGAATTCATAATATATTATAAATGTCCTCTTCGAAACCAGAAATGCATCCTTCGAAACAAGAAGTATGCCCCCATAAGGAAGTAATAATGTATAAAGGGAAAGAGTTTTGTGAAAACTGTTGTCAGTTTACCGATATTGATCCCAAAATTTGTATTCACATGAATATAATCGATGGCTACAGATGTGTAGATTGTGGGTTTGAATACAAAATACTGAATGTTTATGATCCATACTCGATTAATAATAATATCAGTATCCCCAATCATAAACAAAGGGGTATCCAAAAGACATTGCAATGATATAATTTGGGGGAATGCTTACAATTATTAACCGCAAAAATATATATTAGCATATGTGAGAAGTTAAATTTTATTAAAAGAGGCAAGAATAGACTAGGATTGATCGGTGTTTGCTTAGTTCATGCTCATTAAGAACTTAATGTTGACAAAAGTTACGAGGAAATTGCTAAAATGTTAGGTATAAGAATTTATCATATCAGTAAAGGTTTATCCTATTATGAATTATCGGAACGCCTCGAAGATGAGGTATATTTATAATAGGATAAACCTTTATAAATATATTTGGGTTATATTCTAATGAGAATCCTCATTGGATTTACTCCATTAAAAAATTATTTTTTGAATTTTTTTTCGAGATTATAATAAAATGGCATCGAGGCGTCGAATTGCTGGATATGTATCACAGGTTTTGGGGTTGGCAAAGTTGTTTATACAGGGAGCATCTCTTTCCGTCATTAATCATGTGAAAAATATTACGACTAAATTGAAAAATTATATTGTAACTCAAACTCAAACTCAAACTCAAACTCAAACTCAAATTGAACCTGTAACTGAACCTGTAACTGAATTTGATACTGAACTTGATATCAAATCTAATATCAAATCTGAAGTGTTTTATTTAACAAAATCTTTTGGGAATTATTTACGTAGTTGGGTAATTGATCTTGATTACAAGGATCTATTAATAGTATTCAAAAATACAGAAAAGCTTGTGGTAGAAAAAATAATCGAGGAATTAGAAAATTTGACTAATATTATATACTAGTTAGCGATTAAAGTTCAGCTCAGTAAGCATGATGGGAAAACTGGTGGGAAAACCAGTGGGAAAACTGGCGGGAAAACTGGTGGGAAAACTGTTATGCATGCTTATTTTAGAAATGAACAGATGGTATTAACCGACTCGAGTGATGTTCCTACATCTTTATCCGAATGCCAAGAAGTGATAAAAGAAAGATTGGAAAAATATACGCATCAAGGGTCAGGGTGGGTTGTAGATCACAAAAATGTTAGATGTAGCGAAATATAATCCGTTGAAAGGTGGGTCCTATATAGATTTACCCACATATTATGAGAATAAGAAGGCCATCATTAATGTAAAGAATAAGGATGACAACTGTTTAAGATGGGCTTTGAGATCTGCCTTATTTCCAGCGAATCACACTCCGATAGGGCATCATTATATCCTTTTAATGATGGGCTTAATTTTGATGGTATAGACACTCCTACTCCAATTTCACAAATTACAAAGGTAGAAAAAATTAACAATTTGGCTATTAATATATTCGGGAATAATGAAAAAAATGATGGTGTCATTATTCATAGGATTAGTTCCGCTGATGATGATATTGATAGAATTAATCTGTTAATATTAGAAGAAGAAGAAGAAGAAGAAGACGCAATTGATAAGGTTAGAAATACAAAATTAATAAGGAAAAAGAGGATAAGAAAAAAAAAATTGATAAGGAAGACATTAAATATCATTATATGTGGATAAAGATTTTAAATAGACTTCTATTAGATCAGTCAAAACATAAGGAGAAAAAATATTTTTGTGAAAGATGTCTTCATGGGTATTCTAAAGAAGACCTACTGCAACAACATAACGCTGACTGCAGGAGTGTCAGTAAGTCTGCTGTTAGAATTGATATGCCTGAGGAGAAGGATAAAATAATCCGTTTTAAAAAATATCAAAAGCAGATGCCCGCTTCTTGGGTTATTTACGCAGATTGTGAGAGTATCAATCAAAAAAAGTTCATAATGTACAGCCCAGTAATAATAATCAAAGTTTTACTCGTAAAATAGAGGAACATGACACGTTCGGCTTTGGATATATTGGTGTGAGAAGTGATGGAAAAACAATGTTCAATAATATTTATAGGCGGCCAAATGCAGCGGAGACGTTGTAATTACGTCTTCAGGAAGTTGAACACAATATTAGGGAACAATTAAAAGACATAAAATCTATGGATATGACTGAGGATAATCGAGTCAATTTAAAAAAGCTAGAAATTGTTGGATTTGTGGTGGGTGATTTTCTAATAAAACAAAGTGGAAAAAAGTATGCGATCACTGTCTTTTTACGGGAAAGTATCGTGGTGCGGCTCATAGCAACTGCAACTTACAACTTAAATTAGATCCTAAAAAGATTAAAATTCCCAAAGTAATTCACAATCTGAAATTTTATGATGCAAACCTTATTATGCAGGCTATTTCTAAGGTTAACGGCAATATAGAATGTATACCTAATAATATGGAAAGATATATATCATTTTCTTTAGGTGGCCTTCGTTTTATAGATAGTTGTCAGTTTCTTCTAATGTCGTTAGATTCTTTGTTAAAGGCTAATAGTAACTTCCCTATAACTGAACAATATACTCGAGAAGTCACGCGGCATTTATTATTGAAAAAAGGAGTATATCCATACTCGTATATGGATAATTGGGATAGGTTTGAATGTTTCTATAACAATTTATCCGAAAGATGATGATTATAATCACGATTCGGAGAATGGTTTAATTCTCGAAGTAGATTTAGAATACTCGAAAGAGACCCATATTAATCATAATACCTATCCATTAGCCCCTGAAAGACTTAAGGTGAAACAAGAATGGTTCTCCGATTATCAAAATAATTTATTAAACGGAGAAAAAATACCCGATGTAGAGAAATTAGTGCCCAACTTAATGAATAAAAGTAAATACGTAATTTATTACAGAAATCTTTAATTATATCTTTCATTGGGTATGAAGTTAACTAAAATACACAGAATTCTAGAATTCGATCAGAGCCCTTGGATGGAGCTGTATATTAGAATGAATACAGATTTGAGGATGAAAGCTGCTAGTGATTTTGAGAAAAACCTTTACAAATTAATGAATAATTCTGTTAAAGGTAAAACTATGGAAAATGTGAGGAATAGAATAAACGTAAGATTATTCAGGACAAATGATAAAGAAGAGGAACCATTAAGAAAGGCTATTGCTAATCGTGCTTTGTTGAATTTAGCATCTTTGACCACGATTAAGCCGCTGTTCATATGAATAAAACTAAAGTACAATTTGAACAAACTAATATACGTTGGTATGAGTATATTAGACTTATCGAAACACTTAATGTATGACTTTTATTATAATGAGATGAAAAAACAATATGGAAATAAATGCGAAGTTTTATATACCGATACGGATTCTTTGTTATTAGAGATACAAACCGATGATGTTTACGAAGACATGAAAGAAAAAATTGACTTGAAGTGATTTTGATAAAACCCACCCATTGCACAGCATAAAAAATAAGAAGGTTTTAGGTAAATTTAAGGATGAATGTTCGGGTGTTCCTATTTCTGAATACGTCGGATTAAGACCGAAGATGTATTGTATTAAAAAATCTGAAACAGAAATAAAAAAAGCTAAAGGAATTGAAAAGTATGTGGTAAAGAATCATACCAACCTTGAGCAGTATAAAGAGGCATTACTCGATAAGAAGACTTTTAAACATGAAATGAATACTTTGAGACGTGAAGGACATAACATGTAGGCTATGCGACTTAAAAAGACATCATTATCTCCATTAGATACGAAAAGATGGATTGCTGATGATGGTGTAAATACATACGCATATATGGGTATTTAAAAACATAATCCTTCTTATATAAGAGATGTCTTCTTCGAAGAAGATAGAAAAGATTTATTATAGCCCACAGGGGTATTGGAAAGGCCTAGCAGCTGTAGATAAACTTGCCAAGGCTGCAAAGGTCACTAAGGCAGAAGCGAAGAATTGGTTAATGAAACAAGCCATTTGGCAAATATATTTACCTCCACCTAAATACATACCAAGGCAAAAATTTGATATATCCGTACCAAATGAAGTTCATCAAGCGGACCTACTATTTCTACCTCACAACCATGTAAAAAGAAAGACTTATAAGTATGCCTTTTACTGTGGTAGACGTTGCCAGTCGATATAAGGAAGCAGAGGCATTAACTACTAAGAACTCCACAGAAGTAGCTAAAGCTTTAGAGAAAATATATAGAAGAAGTCCATTGAAATGGCCGAGTACATTTCAAGTAGATCCTTGGCGTGAGTTTATGGGAGATGTAACAAAACTTTTATCAAAACATAATGTTAGAATTAGAAGAGGTGAAAAAGAAACGCACAGAAGTCAAGCCCTCGTAGAGAGATTTAATAAGACACTATCCAAACGCTTATTCAGATATCAGTATGCTCAGGAATTAAAGAATCCAAAGACAAGGTCTACCGAGTGGGTAACTAGATTGCCCGAGGTTATATCGGCAATAATGAAGAGACTCGACTTATAAATAAGAAACCTATAAAAGCTATTAAATTGAAATCAGTTGTGGCTGAATCTTCTGCACCGTTATTAAGAGATGAAAAAATAATACCCGATAGAGTTAATGTAAGATATTTATTTCAACCGGGTGAACTCGAGGGTGATCACAGATTTAGAGCAACAGATCCCATATGGTCTCTTAAAATATATAAAATTAGCCGATATGTTTCTAAAAAGGGGGTGAACCGACACTTTATTACTTACAAGATGGACCAGGGAGAGGCTTTGTTAAAGAAGAATTATTAATCATGCCATCGGATACTGTCCACAATAATTTGGTCCCCGGTGAGAGATGAGATGTACATTAAGAATACGTTTGGACTATAACCCCCTTTTTTACACCTATCTTTAGTATTTTTTAATGTACTATGTCCATTAAAACATACGTGTGTCTAAAAGGAGGTTTTTAATGTATTTCATACATTTTTTTCGTTGATTATAAATTCTTTTTTTGGTCTCAAAAACTTGTTGAAAGATTTATCTACAGAACTGTATAGTCGGATGTGCGATATATGAAAACGGAGTTATTACGAATGCAAAGTTGAAAATGGATCTTTAACTTCCATTTCTGTTAGCTCTTCGGAGACCCCGTATTGGATAAAATCGTTGCATGTTCGAATCTTGACGTAATAAACTTTGCTTGATGTATCTGTGTCAACTTGCTTCTAATCGTATGGGACTCACCATTTCATAATGTTTCGAGACTCGCTCCACTGATGTGGTCCTTTTTATTCGTTTCGTATCAATAAGTGTTTAAGTATTTTAAGTACAAATGTATTTGTCAAGACATTAAATATATTTTTAATAATAAATATCAAGAAACCCCTTTTCCTCTTCAAAAAGTTCGTATCATATGGGTTTTTTTCAATGACACAAAGTTTAAGAGCACCACCGCAAGTTATTTTTCTTTTTGTTACGCTTTTCAGTTTGACAAAATGGGTGATATTTTCCAAAAAGTAGCAGAACCATTACCAACGTTTTATCATCGTCAATAATTGTTAGCACAACTCTGCTGAAGCATTTAGTTTAAAATTGTGCAACGTGAGTTTTAAAACTCGAAAAAGAGGTGAAAAGTCAATAATCAATCATAAATTGAAGTTATGAAAATTTGAATAAGCAGTGATATACCATGCTACCCACCTTTTCGCTAATTATTACTGCAAGAAAACTAATGATTTTTGACAAGAACTGTGGAATATCAGATTCAGTCTAATCGTATATCTATGCGATTTTCAACTTTATAAAGGTCAAAAAATGTATTCAAAATTCACGAGTATCACTCTCATTGATACAACTTTGTCCAATTTGTATCTACCGCCGGTGAAGCCGAAGGGGGTGTATATCTTTGCGTTATCCGTTCAATCGTCCGCCCCGAAAAAGGGGTACCCGTCTCGTTAAATCAACTTATTCAACAGTTTTGGCTCAATCTTTGTGAACCTTGAAACATGTCCCTGGTACACATCAGTGATGCTCATGTTGACACTTTTCGTGTATCCGATGACGTTTTTGTAAAAAAAATTTTAACCGATGTATTTGCCATTCAGACTTAGTGTAACGTTTTGTGAAACTAACTCCACCCACACTTTTTGATTTATATTAGAGTAACGGCCCTTGAAGAAACGCATATGAACAATGATTTTAGGGCATACAAATGGTGAAACATGAAGATCTCAACTCAGTCTGACAAAAAGCGACCGTGTTTCAAAATATTGACTATACCGGGATACCAAATAGTTCCAGTAGGGGGTTTCTCTCTGACTGAATCTCACCTTTAGTTTCATGTTCTTCTTCAAGGTCACATTCACATCCCTTATAAACAAAGTGTGCATCATTAATCACGTGACGGGAGATGTGCTGTCAAAGCACTCTTGTTTTACAACTTAATCAAATACTCAAAGGAATGGTTCTTTTTCGAGGAAATGAATTTTGAGACGACATTTCTGTTAAGCATACATTTTGTCAAAATATGATCATAACACAACTGAGCTGAACCGTTGTAAATAATAATTTCTAATGGATATCTGTATTTCCTTGAAGAATATCATGTTTATCTCTTTGAATTTAGCCTTGATAGAGGATTTATGTCATTTAGTACATCACTATGAATCATACATTTAAAATAAAAGACGTATATCAGCCAATAGAACCGCACATTAAATGACATTCTGATAAAAGTTTTTTCTGATAAGGATATGTTTATTTTGTACCGTATGATCCATTATTCCATTCCTGCATTCTATGTTTTCAGGTGGATCTCCGCCGAAGGGGAATGAACCTTCCGAGTCTCGTCCCCGGCCCCGAAGTTAGTTTCATTTCTTTTGATAAAGCACTGTCTTGGTGAAGCGTTAGTTCACAAATTAAAGAGTCACATATTATATTGACACAAATTGTCAGAAGCCTAAGTAACGGAAAGATTTACTAAAACAAATCCACCATTTTTTCCGACTCCGAATTAGCCGAGAAATCGAAATAATAAGAAGAAGATTTTATAAAGTCTATAGATAGATCGAATTTATTATAATCAAGCGCAACACAGTCTGTGCGTAGACAGCTCTCATACTGTTAAAAACAGATGGCGAGGTGACGGAAAAGAAAAGCTATACCTGGAATGTTTTGGAATATGGTGGTTATTGAATAGAGACATCATCTTAAACATTTCCAGTGATCTATAAATAATAGAATTTATATAATTGTCAGTAATGGAATGGTATTGCAAATTGTACAAGCTGACGTAGTGCGCAAGACATTGAAATCCGCTTAATGACATCACAATTCACTAGGGCGCTACTAGTAACAGTAAGTGTCTCGGTTTCTATTGATATCTTTTGTATGTGTTTCCAAAATACTTTACTTTCAGAAACAGGAACTTTATTACTCCATGACGCTTTAACAATATTTGCATTTTATACCCTACTTAACTAACAGGACCTCCTCTTTACAAGGAACAGATCGATGTGATCATTAGTCACTTAGTTTTCAGTTGAAAACACTTCGCACATGCACTAATATGTCCTAAAATCAAACAACGCACAGTTTATTCATATCTCTAGATGTTATTATATCACATTAGTTACATCATTTTCATATATCATGTTATGAAAATATTCAGGTAATAAAGTTATTTAAGCAAAAGACCAACCCAGCGTTGCATTATATCAGGATGAATTACGAAATCGGCGATATTAAACAATTTTGCAAACTATGTTGACACCAAACCCGACAGCTGCTATGGTCGATGTGTGTAAGAAATCGGCGAAGTTATAGATATAAGTGAGGTTGGTTGATTTAGGGTTTAATACCACTTTCAAGATATGCCATTTTGAAGAATATTCCATCCTTTAATCTCAGTTTGAAAACATGACGTTTATTCAAACGCTGTACTCGTATCTTATTCAAACTTTTTCATCTCTAAAAAGCAGACTACCTAATCTCGCCTTCTTTTCGCATAATGCAATGTCTATTTATGGTTTTTAATTATGAATTTTATTTCAAAATGAAATTTGGATTTGCGAAGAATCAATTAAGTGAGGCGAGTTGGGATTGAACGTCGCTTTCAAGTGTGATTCACTTATATGACGGCTGCTAGTATGATTGCAGGGAGAAATCCCGCAATAAATTGTTTAAAAGAAAGTTTTAAAAAGTATCGGCTGAACTGGCAAACCGTCGGTGGTACTGCACTGAAATTCAGTTTAGCATTACACTCAAACCTGACTGCATGTAGAACAGTTCTCTACTGCGGAATCCGAACGCGCTAATCACTGCGCTACTCTACCCCGCGTCCGTGTATTTATTGAATTGATTTAAAAACACTTTTCAACAAGCTGTAAACTAAACAATATCAAATGTCTATTTATCTTTCAGCTCCTCCAAACGTCCCAGTCGATGGAACAAAAAAAGAAACTGAGAGTCCGAAACACAAACCTGACAGTTAACCGCAAAGAAGGAAGTGTACAGATGGTGTACTACACACAACACACAAACCATAATGTGTACATTATTCCTTAGCACCTTAGATAAATTATTTTTCTTTTTCTTCTTCTGTACTACTCTAGGCTAGGGATTATCCGGCGCCCCTTAGACATGCGTAACATTATGTAACATAACTGTCCATAACAAAGTATCTCTCATAACCCTCATTAGTCACAGACTGATTCTGTAAAAAGCGTATTGGTGTTGAATGGAAATGTCAAGAAAACTAGATTCGATGTACTAAAATATGAAGCAATGGCTAAATTTTATTTCACACCAAAGAATTTGTTACCACATGACCCTCCAGAAGCGCGGAATTGTAATAATTAAATCCAACATTTCTTATAAATGAATATTATATTCACTCAATCCGCTTATGCTTTTAGAAAATCGTTTCTGAATTCAAACGCATTGAAACAGAAAACATTACTTTTCAAGACAAAATGTAGTATATCAAACAGATTACCTTTCAGAAAAAACAACGATTTTATCAAACATTGATTTTATTAATAAAATAAGGTATAATCTATTTATGTTTTATTTTTTATGAAGTTTTTATAGATATGCTACACTACTGATTGACGTACTTTATCCAACAGTCACTCTGTTCACTTCTTACATTGTTTCCACCAGATGAATTAGATTGTCATTTTGAAAACTTTTATATGTATTTTTACTAGATTCCTATGTGAGGTTGATAATATTTTATTTTGCACAAGTTTCGAAATACCAAATAATCTAATCAATAAATACATCCATGGACGGATGCGGGGGTTTAATTCATTTGGTTCGGTGTGCCCTATATGGCTGCCACAAGTACAGCTATTGAAATCATCCTGTCTCAGGGTAAGACGTATAGCTGACGCTCCACTCTTCATACCCTGGGAGTAAACCCCAGCAAAAACTTCGCGCCGTGTCCTTTTCCCTACAAACTTTCTAAAAATAATCGACCAATGACTGTGCTTCAAAGGCGGGTCGGCAATTAATATGGCAGCGCCCATCCCTTCAAGTTCAAACCGAGTGTGTGAGTGAGTGAGTAAGTGAGTGAGTTTGTGCGTTTTGATTTAACGTGTTTCGAACACAATTTCAGTCATTTAACAGGTGGATGACAAGCATCCAAAAGAATATCGAAAGGATGAGGGAAAAGACGGAATGAAAGGCATTGTGAGAGATAGACGACAGGTTTTAGAACGACTAAAATTTTGTCTGACTTCCACCCGACGACCTATCAAGTTTGGGTGCCCTTAACGTAAGTGCAAAAGCCAACTCCTGTGCGAAAGGCACTCTTTGGTTGGCTGAAATTTTATCGCACACCATCGCGATAAAAGTATTTGATTGGCTGAATAATGGGTTGCGGTGCGAAGTTTTTGCTGGGGTTTACTCCCAGGGTATGAAGAGTGGAGCGTCAGCTATACGTCTTACCCTGAGACAGGATGCTATTGAAATACGCCAATGACATTTTCATTCATAAATGCCAAACAGCTTACATGACAATAATCAGATTTCAATGAACATCGAACAACATCCTTAGTTATGTATATGTGCAAAAGTCGAAATTACCAACACCATTTACATGGCCGTTGTATTATTTTTTTATACCTCTATATAAACACTGTACCAAACTGACTAGCGTTAAAATTATACTGCTGTTTACAACAGAAGGTACTTGTCGATATATTGACGCATTGGTAAAGATTTTGTTTATTCGACTCAGCAACCCTCGTAGAGTATCTGTAATTCATCGTTAACAGTCAATGATCAAGCTAATCGAAGTTTTTTTAATGAACGTAAGATAATAACTTCTAATATTCTGATATCTTGGATGTACTCCTCTCAAGTTGAATTTTGTTGAGTTTTATCACGCCCATGTCCGTAATAACTTATTTGATATTTCACGTTTGCTGACTCGTATCAAGACTTTCGATCATCATTTCACTGGGGTCAGATGATGTGAGTTTTACACTGCTTTCAAGATTATTTCACTGGGCTGCTGAAATCATTGTGGGAAGAAATCCCGCAATACTATTGTGGCTATGCATTGCAGCGAAACCTGTGTGTTTGGCCGGAACTAGCGAACCCTGGATGGTACCAGTGTACTGAGGCTGAATGTCAGGGATTTACTTCATAGTTTCAAATGGTTACACTTCGGTCTTAAACTTGACATCATTATATATGAGAACAGAATCACACAGGTTGCATGAAACTTGCGACAACTCATGACTTACCTATTCATCGATTTTACCAAAATATTATCGAAGGTGTGTCAAAAATCATTCGGAGAGAGCCTTTATGACGGATCCATGAAGTTGTCTTTCTCGTGCACAGTTGAAGACAATGAAATTCGTACACGTGTTTGCCTTTTATTTGTCGTCATTAGGAAAAATATCGTCAATAGTAAAAGGTTCGCTTGGTGTAAAGTCCAGGTTCAAGTTATGCTTTGACAGGAAAATAAACTAAGCCGGTTAAGAATCTATAACGGCCCAAGAAACATTCATTCATGTAAAAATTGCACGGTTTTCGGAGTCTTTTCATATACATATAAAGGTAAAGAAAGGTGAAGAAGATCGCACGTGAAGTAAATGTATATTTGAAAATAATATACTTCAGACGACACTTGCTATACACTGCAAAAATGGCGTTTGGGTTTTAAACATGTTGCGTACGTGTTTTACTCAAAACATGTTGCGAAATGTGTTTAAATGCTAAACACATAAATTATCATGTGTTGTATATCAAAACATGTTTCAAATATAAACACATTGCACGTTACTTCAAAAGTGGCGTTGTGATTTTAAACATGTTGCGTACATGTTCCACACATAACATGTTGCGAAATGTGTTTAAATGCTAAACACATCAAAACATGTTTCAAATATAAACACATTTGACTACCCAAAAATTATTCTCATATGAGTTAAGTATAATAAAGTATGTAGTCGTGATAACATGTTGAATGCGTATACATGTTGCTATAATGTTTGCTTTGATATATAGTATATCCTTTTCTGAATGTCACAAAAACACAATGTGATTATATCAGTAGGAGTTACATTTATATTAAAGTTGACGACGACGATGATGATCATATTATTATCATTGTTTTTGTTGTCATTATTGTTATCATCATTATTAATTTCATCATTATTATTACCACCCGAAGAATCTACAGAATAAATACCCTCTTGTTAGGGTATAAAGAACTCCTCTTCTTTAAGTGTTATTGCGGATTATCACATAGATCCTGAACAGTATAAAGTGATAAAGTACATAAATCATCACGATTTCATGATAAATAAACAGTTGTTTTATTCGTCTGATAGATCTTGTTGACATTTGAAAAAACAGATGGCAATTTTAATATTATATTTGGTGTCACCCGTTTTCATGGTATTTCTATAAAGTTAATTTAAGACGATACAACACATGCCACAACTTCAACTTTTTTAAAAATCACAGACCGATAGTGTACATTAACAAGTAAATTGATATTGATATGTGTTTAAAATATTTACGTCGACATTGAATTATTTCATTTTCACAAATATTTTGCAAAGTACGTCTTTATCTATTTCTGGTAAAGTTTAGAAGTCATTAGGCCACTTAGAGGTTATTTATAGTATCAGAAGAGCTTTTTGTCACCAAACACCTTGAATTTCAACTACTTTAAGATTGAGCAAGCAAAGCAAACTGTTCAAATAAATCATTTTCCTTGCACCGGAAAGTCTTACAAAATAGCAAAAAATTAATAAGACTTAACCATTCTATATGTACATATATTTATCAATTGAACTGGTATCATACTCAAAAGTCAGGTAATCACGATCAGAAAAACAGGGGTTAACTGGAAAGAATTTTTCGCAAAAATATGTATTATTAACAATAAATGTCAACCAAAACAAGCACGAAATCTCAATGATTTCCAGAACAACTTTTTCCAGTCAATTAAATAAGCGTTAACCGACTGGGAGCGGAAAGGTGTTAGAGACAACAGACATCTTTGTAAATATCACGAGAACAGGTGACCCATGAAAACAGGTTTTTTCGGTTTATTTTTAAACAATAAAAGTTTACTACTTCTAGTTGAAATTTAACCAAAATTGTTTTCAAGTTTCACCCAAAAAATTGATTTGATTAAGTATGTTAAAACTAGAAAAAGCTTGTGTGTATAATTGTGTAAATTGTGTAAATTTTCAGCTTCTCTTTGTTTCGAACCTATATTCTCCTAAAGCACGTGGGTTTAGAACAAAGGAATTCAGCGTTCAGTAAGAGTTACTTCCCCCTTAACTTAATTAATGATTGAGCGAAGCTGTTCCTTTGTTCGATACGTTTCTGTTATATACACTGAAAACGGACAATACCACCAAACATGAGTGTTCAAAGTTTGAATGAAGATTCAACGGTCAGAGGTGTACTTGAATTCCTTCGACAACTGAACTATTCAGACAAAGGAATCAACATTTTGCAAGGTAAGATTTGGCTCAATACACGTGACGTCACAAAATTACGATGCTATAACGAACTCAGATAATAATGAAACTAAAGGTTAAATATTAGTGTTTTGTCGACCTGACATACCATGAAGCAAATACATGTAACAAAACTTGTTCAAAACTACCATTCGAATATTACAGGCTTCTCTTACAAAAATATTGATATTGATAATTGTTGTATGGGTTAGATAAATCTTGTAAACAGTGTTATTGCGTCACTTGATCGAATGATTAATTATAAGTTGTGTCTTTAAGCTATGAAAATTTCAATTAAATTTGTTAAATGTTTTACGCTGATCCGTCAAAAACTTATTTCATGAAACTTACCTATGATACGGTAAACGGATATCAGCACGTTTTTTAAAATCATTTTTCCTTCAGTTTTTCCAAGGAAACATTATTTAAGTCTATACCGAATGTATTGTCTCCGGACAGTCAAAACTTCTCGTTACACAACCCAAACATATGTAGTCCTAGAAAAAAATTCAAGTATCATGAAATAATCAGTTGCGGCCAATTGTGTGAAATGAATGGAAATGGATTATCATAACTTTAAAAATGATTCTTGGGATCAGAAAAATCATTGTCTTGCAATTAGAAACAGCATGTATAGTCAGTCATTGGAAATAATGAAGAAAGCACGAAATGATATGAACTCATGGAACCTTTTGTTAACTTTGTTTTTTAGAATGAAGATCTTGATGAACCATGCGACACCACCGAGGCTTATTTAGAAATGACCATGCTGACTGAGGAAAAAACTAGCCCTGACAGTCCCAAGAAACAGCAAAAAGGCCTTACCAAACATGTTCTCAAAAGTTTATGTAAGTTATCGCTTAATGTTATATTAACAAAAATATAATTATCTAAGGTTGCGTTTGCTGATTCCATTTTTATGGGGTCATAACCAAAGCATTGGCAACAACTTTATATACTGATTGAATCATATGCAGCTTTGGAATATTATATAAACTTCCATTTTTGTGTGGCAAAGTTATTACCAAACTAGCTACCAAAAAGCCTAAGATTATTAAATTTTTGATCAACTGCTGCTGTCATAATTACATTTGATAGCAGAAGACACTTTGATGAGATTCCTTATTTGAAGTTCTTCACTTAAATTCAGTAGAACAGTTAGTTTAGCATTTCTCACTTTTCTTTTTAGTTGAAGAATGATGACCTGACCAGCAGCCACAAGGAAGCACCCTGACTACTGGTTATCACTAACAAGTTCCTCACCTATTTTGACCATCATGTAATCACGCACAACTTGAAGAGCCACAGTGCTACTAGCTCTAAATATTTTTGCTGTCGCTTCCCACCTGTAATTTATTTAATTTTGAGAAATCTTGATCAGGTCAAATTTGGCCGTAAAACAAATAAATATTGTCAATGTATCAATGTCTTATCTTTTCATTTATCCTTTGTTTTTTAAGCATATTTTCGCATTTGCAAGTAAATGAATATTATGTTGCATAATGTTTTAAACCAACTTTAGAATCCTTTTGATACAAAATCACATTTTATATTATTCCTAAAATTATCGGTTATCAGTTATTGACTTCATGAGATGATGTATTGAAGGTGTTAAAAGAAGTTATATCATCAAAATGTATAAATATTCTTTCTATCATATGGTGAGGTGCTAGAATGTTGTTAATGAACTAAAGCAAATCTGATATCCATTTCAATGCCGTTTGTGATTGTTGTGTGTTTTCTAAAGGTTACATGTTTTTTGTTTCAAGTCTTGAATATCTTAGAAAATATTTAGTTTAATAGTTTACAACATGGTTAATACCAAAACACCTGTTACAACATGTTTAAAATTAAAACACTTTTCACAACATGTTTAATACCAGAACACTTTTCACAATATGTTTAATACCAAAACACTTTTCACAACATGTTTAAAATCAAAACACTTACACAACATGTTTAAGATCAAAACACTTTCTACAACATGTTCTAACCCAAAACATGTTTTGATATTAAACACTTCACGGAATGTGTTTTGGATTTAAACATGTTTTGAAAATCCATGTGTTTAAAAAACAGGACAAGATATGTGTTTGGGTTTGTGTTTAATATCCAAACACCATTTTTGCAGTGTAGATATCATCAATGCATCGCATTTATTTATTATATGAATATATATACTAGGTATAGAATTTGAGTTTCCAAAATAAGGTACACATTTGATAATATTTAATGTATTATGATAAACATTACGATTCTACATACGTCAACAAGAGGCGTAATGACACCGTTTCGTAACACGTATGTTTATACTCAGCCCTGGGTGCTGGAATTGGTTTTGGGATTTTCCTGAAATTACATTTCCATTCTGTCGTGAAGAGTTCTGCTAACCGATGGTGTGTATGTGGTAGTTTCAGAGGGGAAGTGATTAGAAAAATAAGTAAATAATATAAGAAGAGCAGAGAGAGATAAAGAGAGAGGGTTTTTACTACATAACAACATGTCGTCCACTACAGTTACAGTTCTTTCTTTACTCGAGGTAAGTGTTAAAGGAATAATGACTTTATATATACATAAATACTATATATGTTATCACAATTCATTGTAAAAAAACAATAATTTTCAATACATTTTCTAAATAGCATACCATAATCAATAAAGATTGATGACTTGTTGAAAAATAATATCAGTATTTGACAGGAGAGAGAATTTTAACCTTTTTGGATGTTAGAAATAGTATTGAGGAATATGGCGTTTTGTGAGGTCAGCATACAACGAACAAATTTTAAAAAATTTATATTCGTACAGTCACAGGTACAGTCACTCGTCATATGTACTTAATCAATTAAAAAAAACTTTAATCAGGTAAGTTGTGACATGCACAAATGATCCGAATACCTGATGTAAGACAAACTTTCTTGTATTCTTTTATTTACTTCCTTCGCTATAAAGATAAGTGCAACAACAGTTTTACTTCGTGTTAGCCATTCAAAACACGTACAAACCTAGCTGAGGATTACTCGATTGATTATGAGATTACTGCAATTCTAGTGGTAACTATTAGTAGGTATCACAAAATGTTTGAGGTTTCATCAAGCGCTGACATTGAACTTCGTTTCGGTTCTGCTGTTTAGAATGGCTGTTTTCTTTCAGTCTACCCTTTTAAGGGGAAGGACATATTCTATGTACGCTTTAAGATTGTACGACATGCATCCAAAGGACTATCACAGTTGCGTTTGCTTTTATTTTTACCCACTAGGAGGTATGTACGTAAGATAATTTAAACCCTAAATTCATAACTTCACATTTGAGATGACATGCATCAAGTGAAATTAATTCAGCCGAGAAGTTCTATATATAGCAACCAATAGCGAGACTTCGTGGCATTGCCGTAGCAGGCATTCACCAGAGTGCCGACCGAGCACAGATCGACTACACAGTAATATACAGTCATAAGCAGTCATATTCAGTCTGTGTCGTCAAGTGGGACTGTCACGGTGTAACGATATCTAAACTCAGACGAGACCCGTTTATCCGACAGAAAGATAAGAAAAGAAAATAATCAAGCCAATAATAACTAGAGAGAACCAAATCAGTGAATCAAGTGATTTATTTGCAGTCAAAACAAGACGATAACCGGGTACAGCAACAAGCTACCCGTAATCCACTCAACAGGAGTTAACGACTAATTAAGGATATCAACAACCCATGAATAAACAAATAGACAAACTGTAGGGAATCACTCAAGCATACCCCAGACGTTGTAAGAACAAGATAAGCTAATGGCCGTCTTAACGAGATAGCATCAGTAAGACACATCAAGACTTGGCGTGGATACAAGGGAAGTGACGGGACACTGGTGGACTAAAAATAGGGATGAATAAACAACAAGCACATAGTACTTTAGATGATCCATAATCACTACTTGAGTGAGTAAATGAATAAGGACACTAGTTTAGGTATAGTAGAACTTATAAAATAATGGGAGGGAAGGTAAGGTTAAAACTGTAAGTTCTTAAAGGAAGTGATCACATACATCAGAGAGGTACAGAGAAAATAAGGAATATCAACCTCAACAATTACTTCCAACGTCCCAGATCCATCCGTGACCTCTCCCTGCAAGGGTCAAGTCAAGACTTCTGGTACCAGAGCTTAGCCCGCTATTTATAGGCTCCGTTCGGACGTCGGAGAAAACCCCGGTCGTGCTCCAAAAGAAGATGGTAGCTTATCTTAAGGATATCACGAAGTTGTTTCTTTGCGAAACTAAATTATCCCTAGCTCCATCAATATTTAAGTTATGGAGCCCTACAATGGCTTATTGTAAAGGGCACGAACTCCTCTACGGGTAAATATAAATATATATTACATGAGCATTGGCATATTAATGCTACATGTAAAAAAAGGCTGATAAATGGAGCATGAAAATGACATTTGAACATATAAAAATAGCCACAGTCGGCGAATAAAGACATGAATGATAAAAATAGATACATGAATGTAAAGTACATAATATGTACTTTCGATATATACAATAATTGGTGAGATTTTACAAAAGTACATTAGAGGAGAGGCGGGAAAAAAGGTCGCACGCTCGAACCGCGTGACAGACACGGACCTCACTCTACATTGACCACTTCTGTCCTAAAGTCATGTCATGGAAAGGTAGCATCCTGTCGCACTTCGCACCGCAACCCATTATTCAGCCAATCAAATACTTTTATCGCGATTGTGTGCGATAAAATTTCAGCCAACCAAAGAGTGCCTCTCGCACAGGAGTTGGCTTTCGCACTTACGTAAAGGGGCACCAAAACTTGATAGGTCGTCGGGTGGAAGTCAGACAAAATTTTAGTCGTTCTAAAACCTGTTGTCTATCTCTCACAATGCCTTTCATTCCGTCTTTTCCCTCATCCTTTCGATATTCTTTTGGATGCTTGTCAACCACGTGTTAAATGACTGAAATATTTTTCGAAACACGTTAAATCAAAACGCACTCACTCACTCACTCACTCACACACTCGGTTTGAACTTGAAGGGATGGGCGCTGCCATATTAATTGCCGACCCGCCTTTGGAGCACAGTCATTGGTCGATTATTTTTAGAAAGTTTGTAGGGAAACGGACACGGCGCAAAGTTTTTGCTGGGGTTTACTCCCAGGGTATGAAGAGTGGAGCGTCAGCTATACGTCTTACCCCGAGACAGGATGCTGTACACTCGACTACATGATTTGGTGAGAATCTCACCATAGAGTCTTACTAAGAGTATAAACAACGAGTGTTGATAATTATGTTTGTTATCAAAATCGTCCAATCAAACAGTTGTCAGCAAAATGTATAACTTTTCTGCCTTACGAAAATAGCATAAAGTTGAGTTTATCAACAGCAGTTAAAATGAATAAGTCAGATAACAGTCAGATTGTTAGCGAAATCAATTCCCGTATCCTCCTATTGTAATGATTGTCACCTGCTCAGATTAACGCATTGCTCGCTCTGCTTGTTCTTGTGAAGGTGAATGGGTTACTGAGAAATGATGAACTGCACATGCGTACTGCGAGACGTTTAAACCTGCCATCACACTTTATACTTTATACAGGAGGATTCCACCCAGTTGGGAATAAACCTTCCCAGCCTCGTCCCACAACCCCGTCGTGATTTAAAGCTTTTTCTGAGTTTTAAAGAAGAGCCGCCCTCTTTACCATAGCTATGATTTGTTGTATACACTCTGACGTGCCACCAAAGAGATATTTTTATTTAAAAACTTATAAAAAAATTATAATAAAAAAATAGATAAGAATGTACCTTGTGTAATAACATATATGTAAGAGATCAGATGAGTGTTTAAAAGTATTTCTAAAACGATGAATGGCATGGCGAATATGTTTGGATTTTGTGCCAACCACAAGCCTGAAGCTATTTGGCAGCAGACCACCATCTCCCCATACCTTATATAAACGGAACAGGAAGCGGAAGCCAAGGTCCGAAAACCTTTTCCTGCTAGTCAGCCAGCAAGTCAGCAAGTGGAAGATGTGTATACAGATGATATATTTGATCTCAAATATAACGACGTGCCAAATGAATGTATGTATGTATGTATGAACATGTGCAAGCATCCGTTGGATTAAAACAGTGTTTATGTACTCCTTACCAGTAATTTTGGTTTGAGGCTGTTTGTTCCGATCGTTCCATTGCTGTTGAAATAAGAAAGAATAAAGATGCATTCTGCCTAACGCTATACCCTATCATTTTGTTAAATTCATTTCTGAATAGGTGGAAGAGCAGCAGGCGACTCTAACTTCATATGATAATTGGACCGTGGTATTTTGTTTGACCCTAACTTGAGCAGATTGGGACTGTAGGAACAATGAGATGAAACCGGGGCAGTAGGCAGGTCTTATTGATATTGAATCATCACGTGATTTGTCACAGGATTGCATCTGCCACGTGACGCTTTGTTTTGACGTGTATTAAAACACTTTATTTCAAATCAGAGATTCTCGTGTTCTTTTTCAAGTTTGTGTAAGTAAATCTATCTATCTTCAATCTATTAATCTGTTGATATAAAACACATGCATAACAAATCTACGGAAAAAAGAAATTCGGTATAGTAAAACACTTTAT
This sequence comes from Phorcus lineatus, assembly GCA_921293015.1. Classification (NCBI taxonomy): domain Eukaryota; kingdom Metazoa; phylum Mollusca; class Gastropoda; order Trochida; family Trochidae; genus Phorcus; species Phorcus lineatus. The sequence goes on along the minus strand of OV121086.1, from coordinate 53,886,213 downwards.
TACTCATGGTGAGGTCATTATGCCTTGGTCAGGTCAGACCGCCTCAGGAGTCAGCCCTCGAGCCCTTGTATTTCACATAATGACCTCACCATGAGTAATTAAGTGAATAGTATTGACCTCATCACTATAACTGTATAGTGTCGCCATCTGATGAAGTCACCAACATTTACTGTTTTAGTGACCAAGTACGTGTTGTGTGATAAATTGATTGTAGCTTACACTGGTTGTGTAACTGTTTTAGAATGAATCGTACACTTAATTATAAGAGGTTGGTAATAAGCTCCTCTCTATGATCATAAACCTGTCCCTTTTGTAAATTCAAGTTCTAAGAACAGTTCATTCCTCGAGGATTTGTTGCGTCTAAAAATATCTCTGATTTCAAGGGTTTCCCTGGTAGACAAATAAGCTTGATACTGGAAGTAGGCCAGTCTCGCGAGCTAAAACGGAGCTTGGGCAGAGGTTAACCCTTCATCAGGACAAAAGATAATGCAAAACTGTGCTTAATATGTCTTCATATTACTTAGTTATCTTGCTATTAGTGCATATAAATTAATCGGCAAAATGGCATACATTGAGCTGCAAATTTGTCATATTCCTTTTTTATCTTGCATTAAGTGCATTTGAATTTATCGATTTTTTTTATCTTTTATTCAAACTTCTTATAATAATTATTCCATTCCTACAATAAACATTGTGTTAATTGAACAAAATGGTTTATCAAAGATAAATAATCATTGTGTTTATAAACTGATATTCAGAAAGTCTTATTTTCTAATCATACTTATTCAAGTCTAGCTGTCTGAAAACATAGTCAAATTTAATCAAATCAAATCAGTTTATCCAGTATTTCGGTCATGTGGCTAGAGTACAAGTGACCATTTACATATGTCACGTGACAGGACAGAAAAATTGTTGTATAATTACTTTTTTAAATACAAATACATGTTTCATAACGATTGCTGCAGATTTTATCAATTCAATGTTTGATGAAGTAACAAGAGCGTACAAGTTTCTGTGTTTTACATTTCCCAAATACTTATTACAGAGGTTTTTTATATCGTTCACATATGAACAGTACATGTTACTCATCTTCAGTATTTCCAGAATTACAGTTTATACACACAGCAATATTTACATTGTCATATCTTTGTTGTCTCAAAAGATTTTTTTTAAACGAGTGTAAAGCAATTCGGAGTTTACAAAATGAGCGTATTAATGTTTTATCACTCAGTGCTGTAAGATACAATTCAGGCCGTAATGATGATTTAAAAGTTGAATACTGCCTCAGTAAAAGTAATCATAGTCCATCTGTATGACACTCAGCAAATGTATATCACCTAGTTAAAATGAATACAGCACGAGATATAGTTCAGTTCCACACAAAATGTTGATCACATTCACTTCACAAATGGTGTTAGATTATGAAACACCAAATCGCTTTTGTGTAGTAATCTGCGGAATATTTATGAAGATAGCAAGACAAAACATTATGAAAGTTTGTGTTGTACGTTACAGAGAAAATAGGTATTAATGTAATTTGGAAACGATATGGTCCGACCCATAGCAACATATTTCAATTAAATTCTAAATGTGGCTGGTTTTCCTAATAATGTATATGGGATTTTCCCAGCGTCGAGGAGGAATGTAAGTATCAGGCTCGTTGCATTACAAGTAAGGTCATTTAGCACTTCTCTATATCACACCATCGCAGCAACCAGTCAGCCCTGTCAGACAGCCGTTGGGCTACTCGTGAAATTCTCAAATAAGTGAGCATGCCTAAATTTTGTAGTTCGTGTATATTAGTCAGACTTAATTGATAGACATGCTGTATGAATCATCTTAAGTTAGAGAAAGTGTCACCAAAGGTTCCATTGTCTAACGCTAGATCGTATCACTTTATTTTGACATCAGACATCAGATGTAAATAATTTTGAATTTAAAAAACAAGTCACTCTTTATACAGCCAGGCTGACATCAAGTCTCTGAAAAGAAACTAGCAGACAGAGTACGCTGAATCTCCGTCAACTGGCAAAATTATCTTAAGAAGATCATTCGTAATGAAGCCATCCTATAGAATATACTATCCTTAGATTCATTGAGCTCAGTCTTAACGTACTGCGCTGGAAACAGTACTTTGGTACTCGTTTCTATGGACACAGCCAAAATAAAACTCTAGAGTAATCGCAATATCAAATGGCACGACCATACATAACAATTATTCTAAATCATAAGTTTCAATGAGCTAGACGAGTTAGTGCTGCGGAAACATAATCCTGAGTTATAAACGATGAAGTTGAAAACCACAAAAATACCCCAATACACTCGATGATTCTTCCAAATACTATACAATAACCTGCTATTATAAACCTGAGGGAGCTAAATTGACTGAGGACGAAGTCCGAGGTAATTATTGCTTAGCTCGGGTCTCTAAAACAGGTTTTGACCGAATTCACCAGTTCATAATTATTATTTTTTTAATTAAAAACGAAAAGAAAAAAAAAACTTCAGTCATGAAAAGCAATTTGGTGCAAATGTGTTAACGTGAAGGTCAAATGACGTCACGATAACAATAGCATGGCGTCATGTAACAACGTTTACATTATGTCTATTTATAGTAACTCAAGTCAATTTAACTTTTGGTCGGACTCAGAGTAAAGTCAATAATCTTTTATTACATAAATGGATTATTTCCGTCTTTCTGATTGGCCTACTTTCAGCGTTTAGGATAACAGTCCAACACTGAAACAAGACGATAAAGTCAATCAAATTTGAATTTGAAAACTTCGTACGTGTACATTCAAATGTCCCACTGTGATAGAACTTTTAGCGACTTGGAGAAAAGAAAAAAAAAGTCCAAACTTATGGTGGTAAGACGAAACAGTCAAATAGAGATAAAAGAGAATGAAAGGAAGAAATAACCATATTTATTGTATTTATTGTACAATTTATTGTAAATTAGTTCGAATTTTACAATCAGCAAATTATTTTATCGTTCCGATATACAACTAATTCATCTGCTGACTAATGGCAAGCAAAGATTAAAAGTTTTGAGCTAAACAAACAGAGTACTATCAATCGTTTGGGTTTTAGAAGAGTTGTGACACCTTAAATGTTATTCATTTGTCTTGTAAATAAAGGTCGATATTTCGGCTCAGCATCTACTTTTTCATGGTTGTAGAGTTTGGGGGCACAAATACCAGATGTCTGGGAGGAGCTGAAATAAATGTAACTGATACTTTCAATAAGAAATTTTCAAATGACAAGTAATGAAAGAGATTTCCAAGATTGATAAGTGTTGAATGAGAATATCTTGTAGATATTTCGGAACACATAAAAAAGCGAGGTTAACATATCCAACGGAAGTTTGAAATACCTAATATTAACCTGTGTCCTAGCGTATTAGGAAATAACTCTGCTTGACAAAGCCGTCGCGTGTTATTATCACGCATATGCTTGAACCGTGTCTTTATTTCCTACTTGACGTTTTCTTAACTAGCGGCTTACTCAGTTATATAATCAGGACAGGATATTGATAAATAAAATACTATGAAAAGGCTGTAAACCTTGTGCACGTGACCCTGCTTTTATTTTTATCGTTGTGGGCACACCTTATAGGTGTCCTACATGTAGGATGTAACTTTACTCACCAGGCGCGATTGACGCTGCTTTCTGTATTCCATCACGCAATGAACCTGAACAGCAAAATCACATTTATTTATCAGTTTTGGTGATGACCTATAGAATAGAATGCAATATTTTAAATACACCATAAGGAGGACCGTAAGTGAAATAAAACGACTATCAACACTTATCCTAACGACATCTAAATCAAGAGAATAGAGAGGTTTAGTTTTCTAGTGTTAAATCACATGTATCATCAAATCTTACGTTACTTTAGTTATGGCAAAACATTCCTTATCAATGATTCTAAGGTTCGAATATCCGATCTCTCCCTGCATGTGATCATGACCGACGCATAAAGGATTTCAGTAATACAAAGATTGCCACCATTTTTAAAATCACGTGATACAAATTCTTGGCAAGTTTCCCACATCTGATCAGGACCAGTAGCATAGCGACCCTGTTTACATGTAATGTATCTATAAACCTGTAAACAATTTGAGCCATGTCCGTTCAGCATATGGATTACACTATAGTTTCTTCTACGTTTGAATTTATTTCATATTTACTTATATAATTTTTAAAGCTGTATCTAAGATTTTTAAAGATTATAAAATAGTGAAAAAAACTGTGAAAACTTAAAAACGTTGCATGGTTCGTGATGTGTCACTGGCTATCTTGAACATAGCAATGCATAAATAACTATTTCTTTTAGAAGCATTAAAAGGTGTTAATTGAATGAGCAAGATTCCACATTTGTTATATCAAAAAAATAAATTTCAATTCTTTTGATCTTTTAATTCCTTGTTCAGTTTATTAATTTTATTGTTATACCGTCAAGAGTTTCGACTTTCTTTAACAATATAAAACAGTTATACATATATAATTACCAAGATATGCTTTGTCATCCGACATGTTTTTTGAATCTCTGCTCTTGTGTGTTGAAGGAAGAATAGACCCTATATACTGGAAGAAAATAAATATGACATATAGTTTTCTTAACTTTATTATGTGCATCTATTTTTACCCTGAGCCTCCAATTGGCCAAATTTATATGGCCTGATGCCGCACATATTGTAAAAAGTGAACAACTCATGTTATTCATTGAGGTCATTCAAAGGTTAGCCTTATTTAATTAGTTCTTTGTTCGGCTTGCAGGCTGTCAGGCGAGTATCAATAAGTTCATAATGTTATATGTACTGGTTAAATCAGTTAAAATGTGCATACATAAATTCGTACTTTCAATCAGTTTGCATACATAGCTTAAACGTATAATCAGTTTACAAGTTTATGTAAGTACCTACGTATTCTCTAACATATTGGTTATCTCTAATTGTGTTCAGAATTGAATATAGCTATTTCGATTAGCTATGTTTGCCATAACGTTTGCTAACGTCAGATCAGCTGCAGGTCTCCAGTTTGTTTTGACAATACTTTGCCAAGAAAGTATAAATTTGATTAATTCTGTTCCAAAAATGTGTGACACCAAACAAAAGCAGAAGGAAATGAAAAGAGAAATATTTGAATTATTGAAGTCCTGCAAACTAGCTAAGATTAGTGCCATTTGATAAGCCTTTCTTTGGTGCACGGTCAGCGATCTCGACTATGAACCGTTGTTATTTTTATTTGGTAGCGTGAATCAATTATCAATGGCAGAAGGACCCTAAATTCGTCTTACAGAATCATTTAAATGGACGGGGCGTCCCAACCAGCTTTCTTCGATTTTGTAAGCTATTTCAGGCTCAGTTCCAACATTTATAACTTGAGGCGACTTTTTAAGTCTTGAAGCTGGAGAAGTTCATATTGCTATTACCATATTATTTTATAAGATATTTGTAAACCTTTTCTTATAGTAATTGGTAAAATCATTTTAGGAATCGCAGGTGCTTCGTGTCTATGATTTGCTTATTGGCCATATTCGAACAGCGAGTCTAGATTGCTTTATTCGACCGATACCACTTCCCGGTACTGAGAAATTAAAAAGTAAATATCAATTTTCACATAATCTTGTTATCAATATTTACCTTTTTGATTTAAAAAAAATTGTTGAATTAATTTTAATATTCAATTATACCCCATGCGAATAGTTTGCGATTATACTTTATTTAGTCTTATACACACGGATAGATTACTTATTATCATTATGGTTTTTGTCTCTGCGTGTTTATATTTGTTTACAATGTCAATAGTTTATGTTTCGAATATGAAGAAAATTAAAAAGTAACGTTCATCCAACGAACTGTTTTAGGAATTAGTAGTTTTGGCTTGCGATTTACACTTTGCGGCAACGTACTATCTATTAACAATTACATTGTGGTGTGCGAAGAGTGTTTGAAATGGTTACTCAATGGGTCTTTGATGGGAAATCTTAAGTTCCTAGAAGTGGATATAAAACAGAAGCCAAAGAGAGATCACATTGATTTTATTTTTTCAATATGGTCTCCCTTGACCTCGATGCACTTTGCATCTGACCCCTCCGACGCAGTTCATCAAGCAATATTGTTGAAGTGCAGACTGTGCAATACGACTATAATGCACTAGAGCGTAGTATGCACGCTCCTTTGTACCAGCATCTTCCGCACGCATCGGGCGAGATATGCATTTACAAGAAATTCATATTCATGCATATCTCGCCCGATGCGTGCGGAAGATGTTGTACCAGATACTATACATGTACGTTTATGGAATAATTTATCAACCGGAAATCATTAAATCACAAACAATAAATTCCTTCAAAAATCAATTACGGACCAAACGACATAGTATTTTCTTCGACAATAACTTTAGAACCAGATTATGCCAAATAATCCATGCGCGGCTCAGTTTGGTTTGTAATGACTTAAACGCCGATAAATTTGACAGGCATATTTCAAACAATAACATTTTCTTGAATAAAATATCTTTAAATTATGTTTATAGTCAGAAAGTTTAGAATGTTGAAAACGTGATTATTTTGAATTTGACAATTTGAATAAATGAAGTATCAATGTTTTTGTATTCCCTTCTGCGTTGTGTACCCCCTATAGTCTATTACAAAGACTTTGAATATATTTAATCACATTATTTTCTAAAATGTCTTAATGTGTATCGGACAAGGAGTTACGAAGGCGAAATGCACTGCAGCGTTGCGCCTTCTCCGTTACGTAATGTACAAAAATCTGAGCCAGTTTGTTGCACTGTTATATAGCGGTCTAAATGACATAGGTAATCATGTCAAAACAACATAAAAATATATTTGATCAAAGCCTCGTTTGATTTTGATCCAAGTTGTCAACAAAGGTGGGGTTTTTTAATGTTTATTTCGCTCGTGGTTAAAGATTCTCTTAATGAGAGAAATAACTTTTATATTTTATTTCCAAACAACGATATGACCTAATGTCCACAATAATAACTTAAAGTTTTTTAGTTAATTAGACGACAAGCTGTGATTTGTATCAAAGATACAAATACTCTTTGATACAAATACTGCCTGGTATCAATTACGATTCAAGTAATATGTACAAAAACATATCGATTATTAGAGAACATCAACAATACTTAAATACCACTTATTACGAAACGACATTGTAGAGGTATTGGTTTACAAATGATCATGTTAAAAGAACAGTCACCTTGATAGAAATAAAACGTTATTCAAATAAAGCCTGACTAGAATATGTTTTACCACTGCTATTATGACAGGCAGTTATAAACCCCAAGTTACCTCGGTATGATATTATACCTCGCGAGACAACTATGTATATTACGACACAATGTACATTTGTTTATGTAGACGCAGGCTGTGTCACGCTTCAGTTGTTTTCGCCGGACTTATTGAACGGCTATTTTGAAAATGTAATACATGTGAGTTGTCCCGATTAGAGTAAAATGTTGAGTTCATTTTTTTCCATTATTGTAATCATTACAATAAGGCAGCCCTCACCAGGTTAGCACGCCGAAGAGTCACGAAATGTCATTGTGTGGCGGGTCCTTCTCGGTAAACATATAGTTTCTAAAAGTTTAGATTCTTCTCCCCAGGAAAGACGATAAAGAAATGCTAAAAACATGTACACACAGATAACAGCCTTCTCACACGATTGGCGTATTGGATTTTGCCCTTTTGCAAGTGTCTCGAATGACCTCAGTCGTCTTAAAAAGACGCGATCTATATTGTTGGAGTCACATATGTCAAACTTTTAGTAATGGTGTTATTTGAAAGTGAATTACCGAGTGTTGTTGAATGTATCATCTTAACAAAATGAAGAAATAGTCGCGATTTACTTTAATGGACAAGCGTGTGCGCAAAATGGCAAATAGTCAAAGGTAATTTTGGAAACTTATCTGAAGCAGATACAAGAAAACATAACATATTCTCTGCACACGTGGGCCTAAATATATTATACAATCTATCAAATTATCGAGGAGGAGGAGTTTCCTCGGCGAATGGCATGGAGGCAACTGTGAGAAGTGTTCAGCTTTGTTGGGTTGTTACCAACAGTTGTCAAAGGGGTTGTCGATGTAAGTGTCCTCTGATATATTGTTTAAATGTTCTTGTGTTCAAGTGGACGAGTATGGTACAGTCACAATGCAGAAGACAACGTTTCCTAAAGTTAATGGGATATATCGGAGTTTAACTGTCATATTCACTTTTCCCTTATGCCCCGAATCCTGGTAGTCAATATATACGCAATGTATTCAATTGCGTACATTTTTTTCCATTATTGTAATCATTACAATAAGGCAGCCCTCACCAGGTTAGCACGCCGTAGAATCACGAAATGTCATTGTGCGGCGGGTTCTTCTCGGTAAAGATATAGTTTCTAAAAGTTGAGTTTCTTCTCCCGAGGAAAGACGATAAGAAATGCTAAATACATATACACATATAACAGCCTACTCACACTATTGGCGTATTGGATTTCGCCCTTTTGCAAGTGTCTCGAATGACCTCAGTCGTCTTATAAAGACGCGATCTATATTGTTGGAGTCACATATGTCAAACTTTTAGTAATGGTGTTATTTGAAAGTGGATTACCGAGTGTTATTGAATGTATCATCTTAACAAAATGAAGAAATAGTCGCGATTTACTTTAATGGACAAGCGTGTGCGCAAAATGACAAATAGTCAAAGGTAATTTTGGAAACTTATCTGAAGCAGATATAAGAAAACATAAGTCAAAATATTGTTTTTATGGGTTGAATATTTGATAATTACAGATTCAAAACAAAGGAATGGAATAGAGGAATAATACAGTGTGAACCTTGTAAATAAATGTATTTCCTAAAATAATTTCAAAATATCAATCTGACAATTTCATTTTCCTGTACATTTTAATAGGTATTGAAAACAAGGTATATTTCAATCAATGGAATATAAATATGAATGAAACATAGTTACATCATTTCTTTAGAAGCAAACTCATGCACATTGTCCTTGTTTGAATCATTTTAAGTTAATGTTTTTCTAAAGAAGACGCCCTTTAAAAGCTTATTTCCAAAGTCATTTTGGAATCTCCTTAAGCGGGATAGGAGAACGAAATTGGCAATTTTTTCGTATTTCGTGACGCCATGTATCAAGATGCATAGATGCAATTAAGTGCAAGTGGGTGCATTCGATAAACAACATCTAAAATTACCTTCAGATGTATAAATTAGAGATGTTATCATAATTCTAATGGCTTCAAAACACCAGAACTGTTTGGACGACCATAAAGCAAGAAACATCTTACCCTCTGGCTCACGACCGAAATTACGTATTCTTGTTTTCAAAAAAATACTTCTATCAAACACACGTTCAAATAAATCTACATCATATTAACATTTCGTTTGTAAGTCTGTTGAAAAATAGTCTATCCTTTTGCCCATTAGTTTTGTAACTGCCACACTGTAATACCGTTTTTCAGGGACACATTTTTAAATAAAGAGTATGTTTATTCTGCGAAAATGAGGTGGAAGATATAGGTACCATAGTTTAATGAAAATCCCTTATATGGCCAGTTTATTAAGAAAGAATACATAGAATATACATAGAATTATTAATTAGGTGGTTTTTTTCATTCTTATCATGTAAAGTTAGTAACACTGGGTTTTTTGAAAATATTTATACATAACATGTTAATTATACAACGCTGTATCTATTTTTGTACATGTTTATGAGTCTAGTCTCTCAAACCCCTTACACGGGTGGCTCGACTTTAATTGTTTTGTCAATATTTTATGTTTAAAGTGACACTTTAATAAAGAATCTGTCCGACTGTCTGCCTCTTTAGAAAATGTATATTGGTAAAATTTGATGACAAGTCCTGTCTCACTAGTAACATTATCTATTTACAGATAGACACAACACAAATTTTTCAAAAGTTTTCATCACGATGTTTATAAATGAACGGTTTGAGACAAAGTATCTGCTTTAACTGGACTTATCGAAAAAGCATTTTCATATATGTATTGAACTTGTAATTTGATGTGACCTTCGTGTTTGGAATAGTATACGTAGTCTTAAAGTGCAGGTATTTTCAGAACCCTCCAAACACTATGTACATATAGTCGTGGTACAAGCCCAAACAATTTTCTATATATGAACAGTTGTACGTTAGCATATATAAGACGTACTTGAAGTTTTATGAAACGCGATTATCACTCTGCTGCTAATTTGTATTTACTTTATTGTGGTCAGAAAGGCGATAAACAAAATTTAATGATGGAATTGCAGAAATTACATGTTCCTTATTTTCCCGTATTTATTTGATGTACTGACAAACGCCGACAGATTACTTGTACATGTTTACAGTATATGAACATGTAACAGCATTGTTAGACCCGCCCACTATGAAAGTTATCTAACCAGCTTGCAGCGGGTCAATTAACGGATAGGCCACCCTGTATTAACCCCATTAATTTTACTGCAATACAACTCAGGCGTGTCGCATTAGAGACGTAAAATTACGTAGATGGTTTTGCAGTGAAATTGCAGGAATGACGCACTGCGATAGCGTCACAGGAGTAATGGTAAATTACTCACATGACTTCCGTTCTACAATGTATCGCGGCTGTTAGTATCATTGCAGGGAGAAAGCCATATATTTAGCTATTTGTTCATACAGTTCAAACTAAATACATAGTTTTCTGCTCACAGTTGTTGTCTTCTGACTGCCCAGAGAATGTTGTAAAAGTAAAACACAGAAGAAAACAAAAAAAATTCATTTCTACGACGTTGCAAGTTTCCTCATGTAAAAATGCTAAGCCACTAGGTACGTGAGTCAACAGGCACTACGTTCTGTCGCGGAGGGAAACACGTGCTGGCGTAGTGTTAAAGAGAGAAGTGAAGTGCACTGTAGCAGTTCATGTCATTTACACCGCACTGATAGCTTATAACGGAGAAGAACTGATATCAGAATTCTATATTTGGTGAGTTTTTTTCAGTATAGTGTTCAATATTTGTATTACTTACAGTTATTAAACAATTTCAACTCTGAGAATGAGAAATATTTCAGTGTCTGGTGAGGAAACGCGTATTGCGTATATTAACTCAATCACGCCGAGACAAACCTCACGGTTCAGCATTTGGGCCGCAAACCACAGAAGCTTTTCGCTGTAGCGAGACCAATTCACTCAAAGAGCCTCTCATTTCCTCACAGTTTTTTTAGGCGAGTAATTGATTGAAATTGCCTTATAACATAATGTTTTAATTGTATATTGTTTCATGAATATTAAACAGGAAATTGATGTGCTGAATATGGATATTTCACAGGTTACATGGGAAATGTCTTCATTTCATTTTTCAACTTGCCCTTGGGCAGTTTGTCCGATTTCATTTTATATCATTATATTTCATAATACTTATATTTTGTTTATTATTGTCTCACCCAATGCAATTGGCAATTCAAATTCATTCAATATTGCGCCTTTATATTTGCCAAAGGGTTATGAAAGACATTTTTTGTTTGGCATACATAAAACAAACAATACTTAACGAAACAACACATACACTACTACGCCCAGAAACAAAGTACCCCCTTTCTAGAAATTTCTAGAAAGTATCTAGAACGTATTTAGAAACTTTCTAGAACTTATCTAGAAACTTTCTAAAACGTATCTAGAAACTTTCTAGAACTTATCTAGAAACTTTCTAAAACGTATCTAGAAACTTTCTAGAAATTTCGCACAATTTTTGGTTGTTTTGAAACGGTTTGTTAACTTTTGTACATTTTGAAAAGATGAACTGCTTATGTTGATTAGGAAAGAAGATATTGAATGTTAAAGTTTCCCTCCTCTACAACGCATCCTCATTATAACGCCCCCTGCTAGCGGAATGCGCTTCTGGCCCCGACTAATGAGCTGTATCGTGTCTTATATTGCGTCAAGAATTGGACATATTGGCATATGCAATGCATTTGATCGTTTCATGGTGGTATTTGTTTTTGGTTTTTTTTATTGTTTATTTAATTTTTTTATATTAAAGTTGGTGTATCTGGGATATTTAACCCCTGCTGTTCATATTGATCGTTATAATGATCTCATGTCAACAACTTAAGTCTGCGTACAGTTTTACCTTCAAATGTAGAATAAGAAGTGATAAAAGAAATATATTTGATATAATCAATTTAATGTTGTAATGTAAAAAGTTTTCGATTAGGTTTATAAGGCGACATATACAAATACCTTTATCACCTCAAAAGAAAACGTACTATCTATCTATCTATGTCTTATATGTTCTTTACATGTACGTCAAAAGCATTGATCTTTCATATATGCGTCGACTGAATAAAAGCTTTGTATCATAAATCTTGTAATTAATGCACTGAAAACGAAATTTGAGAGGATGTTGGATTATGCATTCTGGTTATGTGAGCTCCAAACCTTGGTCCAGACTAATATTTATTTTGGAGAAAAAATTTAAAAGCCGTTTTAGTAAAACTTTCTTTCTTGTATAAATGACATATTTCCATTAAAGTGATAGATACGTTTCGGTTTCAATTTTGAATTGTATTTGAATTAATTATGATTTGTTATCCCATTACAAAGCAAAACGCATGTCCAAGAATCAGGGACATTCAGAGCCGACACAGTGAGTGAAGCGCTCGAACCAGTGAACCGTGAAATGGTGATGCTTTCTGTAGGACCAGTTTTTTAGAGCCATGTAACTGCTTTACCATTCATATGATAAACCGTGCCAGTATCAATTGTGAAAGAGCATTCAATTACCAATAAAAAGATATTTTTTACATATTTTTACTGCAAATACCCATGGTACCGTTTGAAATACAAAACACCAAGTCAGCTCTGTACAACGCCATGATATTTCATTTGATTTGTGGCAAAACCATAACGTTGTGCATGCGTGCCAGCATTGATTTCAAATCGACATATATAGATGGACAGTAAAATCTTAAAACGTTGCATTTCAAAAGATGCACCATGGTGCGCTTTCCAGTCAAAAATTGGTATAGAAAAATTAACTAAAATTTTTAGATACAAGGCGAGTTGCTCCCCTTTACTTAGCTGGGACTTCAAGCGGGTTTGCTGGTCAGCTTAAGGTTTAGAGCTTTTGGTTAATTATGCTTGGTCTTACGTTTAGTAATTGATATTTTTTTGAAAATGTAATACTTATGAACATAAATTAACATTTTGCAATATATTTGTAAAACGAAAAAACGACATTTACTAATGAAATAATTTCATTATGATTTTACAAAAAATTACATGTTAGGGAGTCAATTTTTCTCAGAACAAAGGTGATATTATAAACAAGAATGTTTTCATTTGTTGTTGACTAAATTTTGGTTTTATCTCGAATTCATCTTTTGTCTCACGTTTTTTGTATGATACACCAAAAGGAAGATAATGAGAGAGAGTTTTATTTCCTGTACTGAAGGCCGCATTGCCCGAGTACAAAATTTGTGTACAATGAACATTTCCATAAAGTGACATTTTGCATTTACAAAATAGACATTAAACAGGTATGCGAAGCAATTATGGCCTAAGAGTAATTGAGGGGTCCGGATGACGGGGGGTCAAAATCGATTGGAAACTGCAACCAAATTATCCAAATCGGTCCAGATTAAGGATTATTCAATAGCCGAGATGATTATCTATGAAAAGATACTGAATTTCATACTTGGTTTTTATTGGAAATTTGGTTGCGGAGACAAAAAAGAAGCAGTTAACGCCAAGTTGTCGAATTTGGTTGCAGTTCCCTATAAGAGACTGCAACCAAATATATATTTGGTTGCGGAACCTATGCAATTACATCTCTTATCTCATCATGATACAGCCTTGGCAAAAAGAATTTGGTTGCAGACAGTTTAAGTTTGGTTGCAGGTTTGTTACATGCATTATTACTCAAAAGATCAACGCTAATGTCGTAAAATCCATGTTTACCTTCTCGCACTTTCCCCATCCGCTGCATGACGTCACATGGAAGATCCCGGTTTGTTACGTGGAATGTGATTGGGCAGTGTTTTGCACACGTCCTACGTTTGTTTAAACCGCGTGTGTTTGACTTGAATAGAACGCTGACAACCGCCGATACGAGAGGAACATTTAAGTTAAAGTTGGTGACAGCGATTCATTTTGTAATTTTAGATATGAATTTAGCGTAATGGAGATAGTGCTAACGAATTAACAAGCAAATGAGCCGTTGTCAAGTATTCTAAAGAAGAAAAAGATTGGAAAATCCGAATTGGAGCAGATTTTATTGACAACAATGGTAAAACGTGCATGTTCAGTTTGCTTAGGTCGAAGGAAGCAGAAGACAGCCGCGAAAATCAACAAGTCAAGGTCAAATGTCAAACATGGAAGTTGAAGTCATAAAGATAAGTATGCTTTCATATAGTCAACAATGAATCTAACAATATAAATATGACAAAATATCACAGTAACAGTTAAACACAACAACATTACCACGTGATAGGTAAACTTTTTATAATTTATGACAATGTATTCTTCATTAGATTAAATTGTTGTCAAATCTCTAAAAAATAAAATTTTTAAAAATTTTTAATTAATGGATAGGAACTATTCTTGGTTTATTATATTTTTAATTGTCCAATTTCTAAGCAGTAACAACAATAATATTACTTTGATTTCAAAATTTGCAATTAATGGATAGGAATTATTCTTGATAATTAATGTGAACACTTTAACACTAATCTTCAATTAATGGATAGGAATTATTCTTGATAATTAATGTGAACACTTTAACACTAATCTGTTTCTTCAAGATTTGTTTCTATCCTGATCCCAACATTGATATTTTATGATATTCCAAATGAATGTTATGGAATTTCGAACTTTATAAGCAAACAGTAACTGATAATTAATGTGAACACTTTAACACTAAATTCAGACTCTGTATTTGATTTCAGGTTTTGTGGCCATAATCTGAGGGTCTAGGATATCTTCTACTGGATAGTATCTCCTGATAAACCTGAGAAGAACATCAAACATGCATTCACCTTTGTGGTTCCACCTAAATGTGATCTCATCTAGGTGGGAGTGCATTTGACATTTATGAACACCATACATCCGCTTAAGATGCTGCTTTGAGTTTCCCCAAAACCCTTCAATTCCATTGGTGTGAACACCAGTAATTGGATCAACAAAATTGTCAACATGTCTAACAACTTTGTGTTCATATCCAAGCTGGCTTAGGCAGTGATATGCCCTCCAGTCGTCACTGTGGACAACCGAACCAGGGAGAATGAAGCGTTCAATCAAAGGAATAAGGTCCTCCCTGCGACGGCGAGTAACAGTAAAAACTGCTACCTTCTGGGTTGAACGGTCCAGCATCCCGAAGACCCAGGGTCCACCAACATTTCTAATTGTACCACGATTGTACTTTCTTTTTCTGCCCCACAGGCTTTCATCTATTTCAACTATTATACCAGGGCCACCTAGCTTTATGTTGTTCTCTACCTGGTACCTCGAAAGTAAGTCTCGGTACAAGTTATACCAGGACAAAATTGTTTTCTTTGAGATACTTCTACCTAACATGGACAGAGCCGCTGCAGCTGGAACACTAAAGCTGAAAAAGAACATGGTCATCAAATACATCCTCAATGGCAGAAGTTGTCCAAACCAAAAGCTGCTCTCCCTGATCGAAACTTTTGTTCTACATGTTGAACATTTGAAAATGTAAGAATCACTCTTTGATTTGTTTAACGTGCATGTCATCCATTTCTTGCATGTAACACAATACTTGCCACTCTTTAACAGTTGCTCTGACCGCATGTATTGAATTGTGTTATTGATGCTGGCTGTGATGTTACACAGTTCAAAAATTGTAAGCGGCATTTTATATGAAAATATCTTCACCTGAGAAAAACTTAAAACATTGCAAACCTAACCAACAACTGTAGTTAACACTTAAGTTGTCACCACAAAGAATGCTCCTTGTGAAGCAGTGAAAAGAGGCAACAAGGGTTAAACCATCTCTTCTCCGCCTTATCAACACACACCGCAAGAAGTCCTGTTCAATGATATTGAAAGAATAGTGTTGGTACACATTAAGGATGGGTATCGCTCCTCATTTCTGTATTGCAATATATTACGATACAGAAAAGCGTATTGCAATATGTATTGCAATATATTAGTAGTTTTTATATTTTAGTTTTTCTATGCTCTCTTGACTAAATAATAGCAATTAGTACAGTGATTAATTCTCGACTGGCTCGTCGTTTGTAAAGATATAATTCAGTGACTTCTTTCAGACTTTTAACATGTATGTGCTATTTTCACTTTGCAATTTTACACTTTGTGTAACATCTTTCAATAAAATCACATTTCTTTGTCACGTTTTTCTGCAATTTTACACAGAAATTGTAAATTTTTAAACTTGTATACTATAACCGATGTATTGGATATTTTCAAAAGACTGTACCGGTACGTATCGTCTTGTTTCTGTATTGCAATATACCGATATACCGATAATACCGCGCACCCTTAGTACACATCACCAAAACAAGACAAAGCCTCATCATAACACAGTTTGAAATTACTCAAAGATGGCCTTGTGAATTCGGAAATTCTTTCAAAATTGGATAGAAACACTCTTTTAATGGTTGCAAATGATTCGTCAGGAACATAATCAAGAGTTGACTGACTTCTTCGACTCCACCAGTATGTCAGCTGAATAATTCTTCCTATTTTTGCCGGCTTTCCTGCTGCCTTTGACTTCAAAAGACGTATGATATCTCTCAAAAACATTATCAATTGTCACGACATGAGCAGAATTTATTTGGAATGCCATCAAGGTTAGTCATAATTTCTCCTATGGCTTCATTTAATATTCTTTTCAGCAATTCCTCTGTGCCAATGTCTTTTGGGCTGAATTTATACATTTGATGGTTTACCATGAAGACATTTTTGGAGGGAATAAAGTATACAATATTCAAAATGTTTCTTCTGTATGGATTGCCCCCTACTCTTTGATAAAGTCTGTAATGTACTTTGAAAAAACACTGCACTGTTGCATTGTTCCCAGGAAACAAACAAATGTAATCATTGTCCATCAACTCATTAGCAATGTTTTCCTGTTTGTCATCTAGAAATTCTAAGAACTTGTCACTTTTCACAGGTAGATTGCATTTTGGACAATTAGATGAGTCTTTAGAATTATTGTGTAATTTCTGAAATTTCAATGTCAAAACCCTGCTTGGAATGTTAGCAAAATTACGAAGGCATGTTCTTTTCACACAGCAATCTAAAATACCTTGTAAAGATCTGTGGAGCATTTCTTAATCCATCGGTAACTTTAAAATCAATCGCTTCAAATTTTGAAAACTTTATAAAGTGCGCAAAAACCGAGGCAGTGTAAATAACCAATGGAGACGGAGAAAGTCATAGAAATGTTTTAAGAGCAACCAATCAAAATCGAGTTGACAAATGTCAACATTCCATATTTGGACCGTACTTACTACAGGGAACATGTGAAACGGTAAATGAATATTTAACAATCATTTCACGTAACAATATTTAAAATGAGCATTTAATGTCTACTCAGTTATTTCCATATCACTCTAAGTAGTTGTTCATGAATTGTTTCTATCCATATTGTAAAGAAAACAGCTAACACAAGGTATATATTGACGCAAACAACCCGTCCGTAGTTTCGCCATTTTGTTGTGACATCGTCTCCACAGTTGAATTAACGTTATTTATTAGAAATATGTGTTACTGTATCTTTCAGAAAACTCGAAACACTTCTTTCAGAGGATTTTCTTTCCTCTGCAACCAAATATTTTTTGCCAAGGCTTTCAGAATGATAAATAATCGGTCCAAAAAATTTGGTTGCAGACTCCTATAGGGACCTGCAACCAAACTCGATAAAAAGACGAGTTTTGACACGTATTATTCTTTTGCAACCAAATTAAATTTCAACAAGTCTTATATGATGTTTTGGCAAATTTATAGAGGTTTTCAAATAGATAGGAAATGGCCATAATTGATAATTTGGTTGCATTTCCTTCCCGATTTTGACCCCCCGTCATCCGGACCCCTCAATTACTCTTAGGCCGCAATTATCTATACATGTTTCTTTTTAAGTATAAAGCAAGCGATCTTAAAATACTTTTTGATTTACATGATAACAATTGTATAAATTTCTGCTGCGTTGGATGTTGAGAATAGTAATCAGGTATAAGTTGTTTTCTACTATCTTTAAAGTAAGGACATACAGGGAGAAAATGAAATTCATCACCCAAAGCATCTAAATTACCCTTATCACAGTTCAAACAAGATGATTGTACATTAGCATCATAACGTTTCAATTGTATTTTAAGATTGTGAGCTAAACATCTAAATTTAGCAAGAGCCTGAATTAGGTCTGAATTGAGTTCTCTATTCAAAAATAACTCTTGTTCGAATACAATCTTAAAATATGATAATGTGGAGGAAAGTGTTTAATCATGGTTAATATGCGTGTTAGAAACGTGCTTAATTACTAAGATGAACAATAAGGAACAAAAGGGTTATATTTTACACCAAGCTTTACAATCAAAACGTTGACCACCACATAAATCAGCAGCTAGCATAAAAAGAATTTAAGTTACCAAAATTATATATGAGCACGTGCAAACATCAAATATTACTAAGCGGATGTTAATTTTCATATTCAGACGATAAAAATTAAGTGCTCTGGAATTTTAGAAATTATTTGGTGCACTTTCGTATATATACTAGAATCAAGCCTTCACGATAACATTAGTTGGCAAATCTTATTACGTCACATCCGGTTATAACATTTGCTACATTCTCAAACTGAGGATATCTTGTAATTTGAGACCCTAGTGTTCAGTGGACCACACTATTCAAAGCTATTGACAGTAGGGGGCAACTGTGGGTGGCGGTTTTTAAAATGCTTACATAATGATTACGACCACATGTACTTGCTCGGTACTAACTATCGCATAAAGTTTACTGAGACAGATAGGATTCGCAGTCATCTTTTTTTACAATGTAGGTTAATGACGACAATGATATATGAATATACAACTTCTTGATTTCAAAGTGGCGACGTTTCGGTATAGATCCTTATACTTTTTCGCCACTGTGAAATAAAGAAGTTGTATATCCATATATCATTGTCGTCCTTAAACTATCAACTTCTAGAATGCCACTGAAACAGTTCAATATAGTAGGTTAATGAATACTTTTTATTGTTAAAAGTAAAAACCAATGTTTAAGTCATGCTCGGTGTTGCTAATACTTAATACTTAAAAAAACTCCTCTATATCTACGTAATCCTCAATCCTGATTTGATTACAGTTTTTTTACATATCAAAATATTATCTCGTTTTAACTGATGCAAAACTCGAATTTTAATTTGTCGAGTTCACTTTACTTTTCCAGAGTTTATTTTACCGTGCCTATGCAAAGCGCGCTAAGAGGAGGTTGATACACAACATGAGCTCTTTTTGAAACATATTCATCCGAATCTGATATATATTGCATCTTTTCAATAGAGTGAATAAATGAACAAGCTTTAGATTTTATAACAAACTTTTTCGGATGAGTAAATATTGTAGACGATAGTTGCTACCATCAATCCTGAATGGAATCAAATTTTAACAGTGAATTTAAAATTAACATCACAAGGAAAGAAATTTTTCAGTTATGTCCTAGTTCAATTGACATAATATAAGATGATACTCATTTGACCTCAACCTAAATATCACAAGTTTTCGGTCCCTCATATCCAATCAGTCACCGCAAATCTGTCTTGGCAAAATTTTCATGTATTTAATTTTTGTTTAGAATTGATGGTGCCCCGCTTTAAACATTTAACACTATACTTGGATTACTTGGTAAATGAAGACCTAGACTGTAGTACAGGCTCCAATATTCTACAGTCATGGACAGGACTACCAGCACTTCTCGCCCTTGTACAGTCTGTCATCCATAATTAAGTGGAAAACAAAAAAGTAAGTCTTAAGTCAAAAAAATGTTTGCAAGATTAGTTGCCTCAGTCTGAAATGAAATAAAGTATTGTTGGGTACTTATCCTTTTGAAAGGCAAGTCTAGATTTAAGATTTAAGTCTTATATTATCCCGGCTGGCTCCTTACTAAATGGAATTTAAAGTTCAATTTCTAATTAGTCCATTGATACCAAAATTTGAAATGACGAGAGCTTCTCTTTTTAATTTGTATGGACACTACAAAATGAGTTTGGCTTTGCTTTTAACAATAATGTTTTCTGATTTGCTTAAGGACAAGGAAAAGATTAGAACTATTCCAATTCATGATCCTTGAGATTTCTTTCTTGCAATTAATTTCATACACATTAATCAGGGAGTCGAGCGATCCTCAGTTATTTTGTGAAAATACCAAATGTAGGTCAAAATATAGACTTTCTTTAATACAGCAAATAGAAGACCTTAATTACTGTGATAAAGGGATTACCACATAAATAGGAAACTCAAAACAGTCAATGAGGCAAGGGTGAGAGAATTGCTGACAGATGCTCTCCGCCTGGTCCACGGTTGGGGAGGGTCAGTATCGAACATGAGGGGCAATAAATTTTCCTGTCATTTAAAGCGTTTATCTGACGACTCCAAGTAGAAATGTTCTTAATGAATGATGTTGTCACAATGCAGATAATATTAGTCTCTAGAAATCTCATTTCTCCAAAGTATATTTATCTTCTTATATTTAATTCGTTAATCATTGTTATCTGTAAGTTAATTTTTTTAGATTTTTGTCGCATAAATACTGAAAAATGCTCTTTAATGTCCTTGTTTCTTCTTATTTTAGGAAGCAACGCTCCCTTGAGCTGGTAACTGATTGTTAAACATAACCCTGACTTTTTTTCGAGGCATTACAAAAAACATAAAAACTGCTCCTTCTAGCAAACATTATCTTCAAATAAAAAGCAATAAATGCGACAGTCGCGTTTACCAAAGTTGACGTTTCAAACAAATTTAATAGACGAGTATTACAGTTATTCCGATGTCATTTTAAATGCGTATATAAGAATTCGAAATATAACAAGGTAAATCGAGTATAAGGCCACTATAAATCCCTATTATAGATAGATATTATCTTCATTGATAGAAGCCAACAATTTGTACACGATCAAATTGGTTATATATCTTAAAAAATAAATTCAAAGGGTTAAAATCAATAGATTGATATGAGATTTTAGTTGTTGCAGATAAACGATACTACATATCAACTAGAATGTGAGTAATAAATGTCACAGACCTACTATATAAATGTATTTTCTTAATCAAATAGAATCGAAACATTTAAAACACAATACTTAAAAGGGATAATAATCAAACATTTATGTTTTTATATTTAAAGACGTTAACCATAGCGATCATTTATTGTTTTCTATGCAATGTATGTGAAGCGTCTTGGTAATAAAAATCTTAGGGCGGCGCGAGATACCAAGCAGAGTTATGTTCCCTTGAAGTGTGTGATACCAAGAGATTTTAAATGTTTTACTCTTCAAGTACTTTGAAATTACCTCCCCTGCGAATGTCCCTAATTCTTGGGTATGGTTAAAAAACGTTTCTTTCTGTAAGAATAATTATTAGATTTAAGTATATATATATATATATCATTATTGGTTTTATAAGGCGTCACTATTCTTCGATGTTATCATGCTTCTTTCTATATGTGCATTGCACTATAGGAACCGCTGCCTACATATCAAACAGTATTCTTTTGATCAGAAATAGCAGAATGTTTATATAAAAAAATAGGCAATTTGTCATAACTGTAATCGAATCACAACGCATTTTCTATGTCTTATCCCTATTATTCAGCAACTCGGTATATTTATAAAAGGCATAACTCGGATCAACTTGTTGCTTTAGCCCCATCCTTAACAAATTTTTCTGGCTGTATTTGTAAATCACTCTTATCGAACTAGCTGAGCACATAGTCATAAAACTCCATGGGCGAATACAGGACGTTTGTTTGAGAGGGGTGTGCCCTATGGGTGTCACAAATACAACTATTGGAATGATTACCTTGTATAAAAGAATATGTGACCATGTGAAAACTGTTAACGGTAAGTTCCCTGCCGTACGTTTTACATGTTTCATGTTTCCACTGTTGGAGATCTTAATTGAGGGATGTACGCATGGTATAGAGATAACGGCTAGTCGATGTATTTATGTTCTATAGAAATCTACTTACGCACTATTGAATTGTGATGTCATTACGCGGATTTTCCTTTCTTGCGTACTAAGTCACCTTAGAATATATGCAAAAGGAATGAACAATTTACGTTTCTTCTCTCAATTCGTGATATTAAATATAAATGTGTACACTTTAAATTCGTGCAAAGAATAACCAAGACCATTTTGAAACAAATATGTGACTGAGATAAAAACAAAGAAAAACATTCTTGTTGGTTTGATATAGGACATATCTGAAGTAAATATGCAAATTAAAAATACCGTCGTTTCTTCAAAGACTTCGAAATTATAATTAAATTGGTTGTGAGGGGGTTGACTTATGCAAATTACCTCTACTTGCTCTGAAGGAAATGGAAAGATTATAATAGTACGTTTTTGAGTAAACGTCATTATTTGTACTTACCGTCGACGACCTACCGTAGCCCCTAATTGCCTATCAATTATCTCTCGACCATATTACACAGAGAAAAAAGACGGGAGTTACCTGCCCATCCCCGCGCCACCTATGGTCACGTGACCAAAACCTCATCCGAACTACCTGGAGCGAACGGACGCCTGAGCGAAACTACTCGCAGGAGGGAGGCATGGGTGGGAATTAAAGATTGGTGAGTCGTCGACGGTAAGTACAAATAATGACGTTTACTCAAAAACGTACTATCATTTAACGTACTATTACCGTCTCCGACTCACCGTAGCCCCGACTCCCACAGAGGTGGCGGGCTGCGAGAGCCAAGCGGCAAGTGAGTAGGTATACCCTACAACCGTCTAACTCAAGGTAGGAGCACAGGGACCCCCGACAAGGGTGGTAGCCCGCCCCGACTCAGTAGAAAAGACAACCAAGACAACGGAAATGCGATGCGAAGTTTATTGAGCTATCAAAAACAACTGACTCGCGAAAGTGACCTAGCGGTGAGTTGCAGCCCCTCTGAGGGGAGCAGGACCCACTGTGCGGTGCTGTGTAAATACCTGCGGCCCCAGTCTTGCAACGCCCGCAAGGTCTTCCGTGGACAAGTCTCGGAGGTAGTTGTTTGCAAAGACCATGCCGGACTTCCAAAAACAGCCCGACATGATGTCCGCCACAGCGATGTTACTGTGAAAGGCCATAGTAGCTGAGACCGCTAGGATCTCATGAGGGTTTGTTCGAGCTGGCGGTGCGAACTCCTTCGCTTTGTAAGCCTCGAGAATAGCCGGCCGCAGATAGACACTCAAGGCTCATCTATCGATCTCCTTAGTGCTCCGCAGGGAGTGAGGCTGGAAAAGCCTCCTCCTACTCTGGCGGAGGGAACGCGTACGTTCTGAGTAAATGCGGAGAGCTCTAACCGGACAGGGGAGTCTGCTCTCCTCGTCCGTGGGGGAAGTGGAGCCAGCGAGGGCGGGGATGTGGAACACCCTGCCTCGCTCATCTGACCCCTGGTTCTTACACACGAAGTCCGGTGCATGTCCCAGCGTGGCCCTATCCCCATCCCTCACTTCAAACCGAAGCAAGTCGGCTTGCAGGGCGTGCAATTCTGAAATCCTGGCGGCCGAAGCCATCGCCAAAAGAAAATCAGTCTTGACTGTCAGGCGCATAGTTATAGTCTCCGTTAGGGGCTCGTAGAATCCCACTCGCGGGGTCTGGGTTTAAGCCGCCTGTCTACCTACCGGTATGTCCTAATCACCTCCTTGAGGACCGAGATGTCCACGGAGGGATCCCGCTTGGGCAGAACGGACATAATCGCTGCCAAGTGGGTGTTAATGGAAGAGGCCTTAAGCCCCCTCTCTTCCTGGAGGTAGGTACTCCGCCACTTGGGGGATCATCGCCACTTGGACGTCCCAGCCCTTGTCAACACAGAAGGCAACAAAGGACCCCCACTGAACGTCGTACAGTCTGCGCGTGGTGACACGCTGGGCAGTGGAAACGGCGGCCGCGACTTGTTTGGAGTAGCCGCCCGTTTCAACCCCTTTTGAAGACAAGCCAAGCGTGAAGATTCAGAGCTTGTGGGTTCTCCTGCACCCGACCGCTCAGCTCGCTCAATAAGAGATTCCAACTGAGGGGCATGGCGACTGGCTCCTGCTGGCACATCCTCCGAAGAGGTACAAACCATGGCCTCGTTGGCCAGAGGGGAGCTACCAAGATTAGCCTGAGCGATCGAGTCGCCTGGATCTTGGCCACCACCTGAGTCAGAATCGCCGGCGGAGGAAAGGCGTAGGCGTCCATCCCCTCCCACTCTAACGACAGAGCGTCTAAGGCCCAAGCCCCTGGATCGGGGACGGGAGATACGTAGACCGGCAGCTTGTGGTTCAACCGTGTCGCAAACAGGTCTACGTGCTTTTATTAAAGAGCCTTAAGTTTTGATAGAAAAGTGGGGGGTATTTTTGGAAGCCTGGTCTAAAAAGCTGGGGGGAATACTTTTTGAAATTTTTGAAATTTGGAATGCTGGGTATGCCTAGGTTAAGGGAGTTGGGAAGGGAGGGAGAGGGGGAGGGAGAGGGGGGTGGAGGTGTGGTATATTGTGTTAGTGATTTTTAGGTTGTTTTAGTTATAGCCTGGCCCGTGTCTTTTAGGTATGTGCCTAAGGCGTGGTGTATGTGTGTTTTGTTGAGAGGGTTTAGAATTTGGTGAATGTTGGTGGGGTTAAGGCCACTTGTTGCTAGTGTTGTATTGAAACGGCGGCCGCGACTCGCTTGGAGTAGCCCGCCCGTTTCAACCCCTTTTGAGAATCTCCACCTGCTCTAACGTCAGAGTGAGCCTGTCCGCAGCTAGCGGTCGCTCCGTTGGGCAGCAGGTGGGCGGAGGGGGAGACGAGATTGGTACCTGATACCCCCGCTCCAGAATCTGAGCGCTGGGGGCGGAGAAGTAATGGTGGATGCGGCGGACGACCCCCCTGATGTCCGAACCCTTCGTTTAGCGTCCCTTTCGCTCTTCCGCAAGGCCTCCGCCGAGAGGGACTCACATTCCTCACACCTGTCATCCTCCCTGCAGGTGACCCGACAGAGGCGGCAGAGGGAGTGAGGGTCATGCATCCCCGACTGCCTAAGTCCACAACGTCCTCAGAAACAATCATGTGCCCCGTTGATACGAAGTAGACTAAGACGAGAAGGAAGGAATTCCCTTAGTCTACGTCCCTTCCCGCGCCCACGAGCGGAAGCGAGGGCGTAGTAACCGCGAAGCGGTGAACCCCAGAGGGCGAGGCACGTCCTCCGTCCTACGCCGAACTCGTAGGCGGATCAAAGGCGAACGACGCGATCAAGCGGAAAGGAGGCTTAACTCAACACTAGTACCCACCAGCTGGGGGGTACGCCGTCCGTACAACGCCTGTCGCGTAGGCGAAGCGAAGCCTAGCCCAACGTAAGGCGGGGTGAAGCGGAGGCTCACCCTGTCACCGTTGTTCGCTACACGGGCCTGTGTAGGAACGAACCAACGCAAGCAGAGCGGACAAGCGGAGCACTCGTTCCACGCCCAAAGCGAAGGAGGCGTAGGCCAACCATCCAGCGGGGTGAAACCTACAAGCCAAGGGTCACGTGCACGCACGTGCAGCACGACCCAACGTGACCATTCACTGAGCGACCATAGGTGGCGCGGGGGTGGGCAGGTAACTCCCGTCTTTCTTCTCTGTGTAATATGGTCGA
The DNA here is from genome assembly GCA_921293015.1 of Phorcus lineatus. NCBI lineage: Eukaryota > Metazoa > Mollusca > Gastropoda > Trochida > Trochidae > Phorcus > Phorcus lineatus. Next base: position 53,860,360 of record OV121086.1, on the reverse strand, counting down.
GAGATAATTGATAGGCAATTAGGTGCTACGGTGAGTCGGAGACGGTAATAGTACGTTAAATAATAGTTAGTTCTTTGTCTGTACATGAAAATATGAAGGCAACATTTACATGTGCATAAAGACATATCGGAAAGTTTAGAAAACGGTATTCTTGGTGTAAGCAAGCAAGAACTTTTGACGTTTAATTTAATCATGAAAGTATTCGCCGTTTTGACAAGGCAATTGTCGTCGTCGTTCACATCAACTTGTCGCCGTTCTGGTTTGTCGTTGAAAAGAAGTACGCTTATCTTTTCCCTCGCCGTCATCTTTGTTTATAGTATGTGCGCTTACTACGTGTACGACTACAATGCTTTGGGCGTGAAAATAGTAAACTCGATCTATATTCAGACTGTTGAAACACCATTTATAGGCTTAATTGGGGTTAACCAAATTACAAAAAAATTATGTGTATGTCTTTCTATGGAATAGTTCTTAGGAAGTATTTTTTTAATTTGTGGAAGATGAAGGTACACTCATATTTTTCGCGTCGTCTTATTTGACAACATCATTTAAAGAGTTATGCTGCTGTCCATTCACACAGTGAGTAGAGCGTCACAATAATCCTCCAAGGTGTATGTTTATATACTGAGTAGTAAAACACTGACAACATATTCAAGATTCGATCAAAATAATGTTGAATAGTTTCATCCTCCATGGTATTGTTTTAAAAGTTTAAACATATTTTTATTCCAGAAAAGTATAATTCAAGAGGAATCTAAATTTGCTTATGTTCATGTTTATGTTAATTATTAGAATTACTTATCAAAGCGTTTAGCATGAATGATGTATTGGTAAAGGGACTTGACTACATGTTTATATTGACATCATTTGTCTTGATGTGATACGTATAACACAGTTTTCATAGAAAAATGAAGTATTTCTAACAACCGAATTCAACTCACATGATTACAGATAATGTACAACACCTTTATTGTGGTACCCACAAGCGAATTCCGGATTGAAGAATGTCCACTTACTTAATTTTCGTTCAGATAACTACATCTAAGCTTGAGCCGACAGGATATAATCTGACAGAAACGACTTCCATAATTCAGATCAAAATTTTGCTATTTGTTTAATTACTTTTCAGCAGAGGTTTAAAATCACTGAGTGTGTTTGTTTCTTGAGAGAAGGTATATCAGTCTTCCTCCATGCTATATGTTTGTTGGTAATACTGAGTAGTAACGGATTGGAACAACATATATTTGGATAAAAAAATTATCTTTAGTGTGAAAACTTAACCAATGAATATGTGTAAACTGTTATAAAAGAACAAGCTAGTTTGAATAGCGAACAATATATTTTGCCATTTTAAGTACGTCATATTTTGTGTGTTTCCATTGTATGAATGCAGTTAATCAAATTCTAATCAAATTAATGGACATTTATGTTAAATAAATGCTAAACGCAATAGGGGTCAGTTGTGTGCAGCCAACCGTTTATGTGGTTGTGTTTTAACTGTTCTGCATTTCACAGTTCTGTATTTTGGGACGATACCAAACAGAGAGATACAAAACTGAATGAAACAAATCACTTATGTAACGTACGATAAAGGATCCTTTGAGTCCACCTTTATGACCAATAAAACGATGAAGACTTTATAGTTCTAGACATGGCTAGACAATTTCCGTTCGTTCCTCATCCCCACAGCCTGAGTGGTGTTAATTGGCTAGCAGCTCTTGTACGCGTGCGAGTGACCAGGCGTTGAGCCGTGAAGAGAGTCCAGTATGAAAGAGTTTTGAAAATTAGTTAAGTAAGTAAACCGTGACACCTGTTGTCAGTCTGAAATGTAATTTTAATAACCTAATGCTCTAATATCTTTATAACCTGTGTTGCTCACGGGGGCTTTGTGATTTTCACAGTATGTTGAATTACATTTTTTTAAATGCATTCTCCCCAACTCTCCCAACCGTATGCCTCTACAACAAGCACTATGTTTAGACGCAGAAGAAATGCCACCATTTTATTCAAACATGGTTCTCATGAATTAATAAATATACATATATATTACATTTTGATTATTTTAGCGCTTACGCACTTTTAGCTATTTTTAATGTGACTTATAATGTGATCTAGTGTCTCATAAGCCATTCCTGGCCCGACAGTGTACTTTTAACGCGTTGTTATAACTCGCTCCATGAATGTACACTGTGTAAATAAAATATATTCTATTGATAAATTGACTATCAATAGCTTGGGCTTTAAACCATAAAGATAATCTGGCATCAGAATACAAAATTACATGTAGTTAGAAAGTGTATCTCATCCTCTACTTCAGAGGAAGTACAATATTTACATATGCGTTGATTTAATGGGGTTTTCGGGCGAGAAAAGCGACCTAATTCTACTTCTAAAGGGAGAGATCCACATCTTAGTTTGGCTAGAATGCTTCGCTGAGAGCGGTCAGAAACTGAGCGAACATAAGGTGGAACTTTCAAAGTGTTTTTAAACAATCTAAATGTTCTAAGCTTATTACAATTAGTCTTTCTATCATCATTCCATAGGCCACGTAACCAGTTTTCCTGATCTATGCTAATTACCTTCTCTCTAATTGTGAGAAACTCCCTATGGGTAACAGAAAACACATTATGAATTGGAAAATTAACTTGCCTCATGAAACTTAAAACTTAAATTATCCCAGGACTTTCTAAATTTTAACGACCACGCTTAAGTACAACTTCTCAGTCTTGAGGGTTCAGCCATATTTAATTTCCTCCAAAAGCGGATAATTTCAATTTGTTGTCTGGAAATACAGGACATCCATCCCATTTCGCCTTGAACGGCAAGATTAGCAGTCTTATTGCCCACACCAAGGAAGAAACGACTGGCCCTGTTTTGAACAATGTTTATACATTTAAATTATTTAACCCCCCAGATAGCTGAACCATAAGATAAAATAGGTTGAACAACGTTATCATACAATGAGTTAAAAACATCATAAGGCATTCCTGCATTCATCATAAGATTGCACTTTGAAATTGAATAATCAACTTAAATGCGACTTTATACACAGTGTTGTAAGACACACTGAACCGGACCTTTCATATCAGTTATGTTTAAAACACATTAAAGATAACTTTGTATATATGCATGCTTTAATGTTGTTAACGTAACATAAACATTATTAATTTAGCGTAACAACTAACACCGTTTACGTCACAATGTTGATTTGGCCACTTGCAATACATTTTCTTGATAGATGTTTTGATATGTTAACATGTTCACCATTCCCATGGCGTTTTCATAGGTAATTTTGTCGTGAATTCTATTTGGTCACCCTGGCTCATTACAAGAGGCTAACCTAGAACTATTGAAATTTTTTCAGAATTTTATCACTTTAGCAAAGAGATTTTCAACTAACGTTGTTCTATGTGCCTTGTCTTGCTTAAACATTCAAACAACATGTAGTTATCTGCGGTATGAAATAAGTTTGTAAACATTTATTGCTTTATTGATAAGTGTCCAATCATTGAGGTGCTAACAAACGACGGACGCTATATTTAGAATGCCCCTTGTGCAGCGAAAATAGCCGCGTTAAAACGAGGAAATCCTATAGTTCAATACTAATTATCTCTCTTTCTATTGATGCAATCTTGTTCAAAATTTCACAATAGGGAAAGTAAACATGAGGATTTTAAATCAGGTTAGAATTATTTGAATACTTTGAAAAGAGTAAAAACTCGAAATTTCTCGAAATTTCTAGATACGTATTATTAAGTTTCAAGTGCTTATCTAGTGCGTTTCTAGTGTGTTTCTAAATACGGGGTATGTTTATTTATTGCTGTATGTAGATCCCGAAACATGATCCTGATAACTATCATGCCTGTCTGGTTACCCAAGAATTTCAGCCCAAGAATTTCAGAACTCAGCCTCAACAATGTGGCTTTGAACAACCATCATTTCATAAGTCCAGGTCTGGCCCAAAACGACTTATCTGTTTCGCAATTTGAAATCACACTTGCGTGATACAAGATTTGAGCTGGCTCAGGGGCAAGTCAGAAGACTTCTACCGCGGGGGCATAGCAAGTCCCAAAGACAAATTGGAAAATAAAACCAATAGTACAACTGTTGACTTTAGTTTCATATCCAACTTATTGACTAACCCTCGTATCTAACATACAAATTAACAAACAACAGACACATGAATATATTCGACACGTGAGAAACCTTATATCATTTATAATCATCATTTTATTAAAATGTCTTTCTCAATTTACCACTAAAGTAATTTCAACCCGGCATATAGTTTACTATTTGGCAAGTACTAGCACATAACGCATATGTTCGTTCATGTTGATTTAAATGAATTGTACGTATACATACAAAGACTTCATGTCTACACAACATGTTTAGCAAATACAGTTTGTATTTCAATTATCTGAATTATAATTATTCCTCATATATAAGATATAATCAAAACGCGAATGCATGTGAGGTGCATGATGTGAGTTTTATGAATATGATTAACATGAAGCATATTGTCCAATAATATAACATGAATATTAATTATGCAATTGTAACAAAGACTAGCGGCGTGTATACAGGTGCTTTCCTACAGGTTTATTATTTCATGATCAATTATCCCGCAACTGTTATTGGAATGAATTATTATCCACAGGTTTATCAATACCTTTGCCAATACTTGATTCTTCCTATATCGGTTATTCTGTTAAAGGGACTTACTGTAATGCTTTGAATAAACACATGGTATTGCTGCTTAAGGACTTGAATAACCTAGCGATTTGATCAATGCTAGATGCAAGCCAGATATCCATGCAGGTGTGTATGTATTCATTCAATAACAAAACGGTATAGTTGATTTATGAAACAAATTGTCCAATGATAAAGAAAAAAACAAGTACATGGTTATTTAATAAATGTTACAGGATCTTTCTTGATATCAGTGCTTTATTGACAACACACGCATACATTTGGTAAAGTTAGATATGAAATAAACTATTTATATCAATAATAGTATTTGTAACGCTGTTTGACAGAGCCTCCTTTTTCCCGCCTCTCATGGAATAGTAATTGGTAAACGTCATTATGTGTACTTGTCGTCGACGACTCACCGTATCCCACTAGTTGCCTATTAATTATCTCTCCACCAAGTTGGACAGAGAAAGAAAGACGGGAGTTACCTGCCCGTCCCCGCGCCACTAAGCCCCCTCTCCTCCCAGAGATACACTAAGCATTCCGCCACTTTGGGGATCGTCGTCATTTGGCCGTCCTAACCCTTGTCAACACACCCCCACTGTACGTCATACAGTTTGCGCGAGGTGACAAGCTTGGCAGTGGAAACGGCGGCCGTCACTCGCTTTGAGTAGCCCGCACGTTTCAACCCCTTTTGGAGACAATACAAGCGAAAAGAATCAGAGCCTGCGGGTTCTTGTGCACCTGACCGCTTTGCTTGCTCACTAAAAGATCCACTTAAGGAGAATGGGAACAGACTCCTGCTGCCACATCCTCCGAAGAGGTACAAACCATGGCCTCGTTGACCAGAGGGGAGCTACCAAAACAGCCTCAGCGATCGAGTCGACTGGATCTTGGCCACCACCTGAGTCAGAATGGTTGGGGGAGGAAAGGCATAGCCCCTCCCACTCTAAAGACATCGCGCCTACGGCCCACGCCCCTGGATCAGGGACTGGAGACGCATAGACCGGCAACTTGTGGTTCAGCCGTGTCTCAAATTAAAGTCAATTGAGTCCAAGCTGTCTAGTGTCTCATCACATAAAAAGAATTGTAATGATAAATCAGATGGAAGATCTCTCAACAGTCAGTCATCAATACCAACTTCTACAGCACCTGAACCAACCGATACAGCACAGAAACAAACCCCACCATCGGCGACAGTAACTGAGGCGACCGATCATCAAGATCCACGTCACATCCCAGTCATATCAAGCCAGATGAAGGAAAATGCTACGTCAAATCTGCAGAATGAGATCACGTTCGTATATGATGACTACGATAAGGACTTCCCCTCACTGGATCTACGCCGCACAGACAACGTAGGCCAGCAAACAGCGTCCACCAACGTCAACAGTGAGACCACCAACACAAGTGACAAGGTACAGCGTGATACCACTCATCCCATTAGATCACTCTCTAAGAGATACCATGTTCTCCAGGGCGTTCCTCGAGTTAAAACGAAACGTCTTGTGCTGTATAATGTAAGTGCTGAGGAATCATTTGATTCAGTAAAATACCTCATCTATGACTACACTCATGATCAGAATGTGCGTGTGACCTTTGTCAGACTGAAGAAAAATGTTCGATCCAACTATCCGGACACATATACTGTTCAAGTAAACCTGGATTTAGACGATTATGAGGATTATGTCTCTGGTAACAGAGACTTCTGGCCACCAGGAATCAGATTTAGAGAATATATTCCTATAGCTAGATCATATAAAGATCAGAATGACACATAAGATAAATATTAACAATATGATTGACTCAACTCCTAGTCGATCTACAAAGCTATCCAGTTCCTATATTGTCTTTATCATGACGTTCTGTATGTTAACATGGAATGTACGCGGATTACTTCACGGCGGTAATTACATTACACAGACAATGTCACAGCCTGTCGATGTTGTTGCCATTCAAGAACACTGGCTGAACCCAGGTAATCTGTATTATTTGAATGCTTTTTGTAATTTGAAAACTGTTACATTTAACTGCATGAAAACTGACCCTTTATGTCCACGTGGGGCACACGGTTTCGCACTCATGTTTAATAAAAATTCTGCTTGGAAAGCGGAGAGTTTGCTAGTCAATTCTGATTATGTCATAGCAATGAAGCTCACTCACTGATGTTTATGTTATTGCTTGTCGTTTACCATCAACTAACGTTTTACACGCTCACAGAGTTGCTAGACATGTATGACTATCTGTTGGAAAGAGGATCAACCTTTATTGTAGGTGATCTGAACTCCGACATATGTAAGGGCCAGTTATCAACCAGAGATAAAGTTGTGAAGTGTTGTCTATAAGATAGATACCTTTATAGTGCTCTGACACTATCACTCGCACGAAGTCTTGGATACACTAGTAGGTCTAAAAGCAATATGCAACAAAGTATGATTGACTACGTACTTATACCATCTAGTCTAACTTCATACGTGACTTCTGTTGTTATAGATGACAGCTGCCCCTTTAGTGTTTCAGATCACCTACCTTGCTTTGTCACCATTACCATACTAGTAAAGGATTGTTATAGCAATGCTCAGTATGGTATCCCAAAATGGAAACTAATCGATGAAAGTAACATAAAAGATTACCAAAGGACCCTTGAATACATGTTACCTTGTAGTCATATATATATCGCACTTTGATTTTAACCATAATAGCAGTCTATACAATAGCAGTATTGACTGCTACTATGATCAATGCTCAACCCCATGAATTAAAAACTTTTGACGAGGACTTTAAAAATCATATATCTGAACTAGTTCGGGATATTGACATTAGCCCTGGGGAATATGATGAAGAACTGGAAAGAGCATTTTTATTTCAGGAGGTAAAAGACGCAATCAGCGCTCTCATAAAAAACAAATCTCCCGGCCCTGATAAAATCACCAATGAGCAAATCATATATGCAGGCAATGTCCTAATCAGTAATTTTTGTAAATTGTTCAATCATATGATTGTATCTCATAAGGGTAAAAATGATAAATCTGACCCAAGAAATTATAGGGGCATAACACTAACGTCTTGCCTTGGCAAGCTATTTGAAAAGCTTTTGCTAACCCGAATCGAAAATAAGTTATTTAAATCTAAGACTGAATTCCCCGATAAATTACAATTTGGTTTTCGAAAGGAACATGGAGCTATAATGTCCGTTTTTACTTTCATGGAGAGTATTCAGTACTATAACCATAGAGATTCCCCAGGATTTGCAGCCTTTCTTGACAACGCAAAATCATTTGACAGAATCTGGCACGATGGCCTATTCTACAAACTATATGAACTAGGTATTAAGGGTAAAACGTTGAAATTACTTCATCACTGCTATACCAATAGTGAATCATTTGTTTCATATCTAGGAGAAAAATCAGATAAATACCCAGTAAAACAAGGTGTTGGACAGGGAAGAGTTATATCCTCTTTGTTTTTTCTCGTTTTCATTAATGATTTAATTACATCCTTAAGGCAAGCCAACTGTGGTCTTCATGTGTTTGCTTGCTGATGATACTCCACTCGTAAGCACATCACCGAGAGGCCTACAGGTATCACTTGATACTGTATTTGAATACGCCTCTAAATAGCGTTTAACATATAATCCATCGAAAAGTAACATCGTCGTATTTAGTAAAAGACATTTCCATCATGTAAACTTTGAGTGTAGGCTTGGCAATATTCCAATTTTCCAATCAGACTCTACCGTATATGGAGGTGTCCTCTTCACTAGTAAGACAGAACGTCAACTCGCTTAGGTCTATTGGACTTAATGATCCTGGCCTTCATCCATTTAATATCAAAATATGGCTCAGAATGATTCTTAAAACCAGTCTCTATGGCTGTGAATGTTTACCAAATATCAAAAGCCAACAAGCAGATTTATTTGAACAAACGCAAAGGTATTTTGCTAGACTTGTGCAAGGTTTTGATAAAAGATCATCATCAATATCTACCATTACAAATTTGGCTCTGTGGTCACTGATTGGATATATAGATAAATGTAAACTTTTATTTCTTGGACGTCTGTGTAACATCGAATATAATAATGTTGCAAAACATATATTTTGTGCTTCTATAACAACTCAAACAAAATAAAATAACGTTTCTGATGATCTCATATCAATATCTTGTTACGAAATAAATTTGAAATAGTAAAATGTCCCCAGTCAAACCAGCAAAATATAACAAGACAATTGTATATTAATTACAATTTAATCAATCAAATAATAAACAAAGTATTTAAGATTACAATATCAAGCTAATACAAATAATTATACAATATCAAAATGAGTCACACTAATTAGCTAAATAAATATATTCACCAGTCCTTAAGAATCACACAGTTGATAAGTGTAGAAAGCTGTCAGTGGGTATTGATAGGAGATAGATGAATCCGGCTTGTAAAGGTATCCAAAAATCAGTGGCACGGCAGATGATCGCAAAGTTGATTGTAAGAAGCAAGATGATTAAGAGTTATAATGCCAGCCTATATATAGGTTAGATACCTTCCAGAATGTTCTTTAAACTTCCTTGAAAATATCCAATCAGAAATGTCCAACTCAAGCAATCAAGAAATAATTAGAACATTCTAGAAATAGAAGTTTGTAGTAACTGCCAGCTTAGACTATCAAAACAAGTGTGTGTGACCCACTAAACAATATAACAATGTTACACAATGTTAAACTCTTAAACAATGACATACTCATAACAATCTGAAAAATACAACCTTTATCACCATGTTGAAAATTACATTGCTGAAGGTGTTTTCCCTCCAAAACAAGATTGGAGAAGAATTGTAAATAAAACCATACATCACTATGAAGAACAACTTTGGCGATCGCAATCTTTATATCGCCTGAATATGTCCTTTAACACATTGATTCATACCAAATTGTCTTACCATGTTTTATGGCAATACCCTATAAATATCCTCAATATAAATATTCACTTCAATTACAACAGAGAAATATTGTATTACATACTTAATAGATAAACTTGATGTTGAAACATATGTTATGTTTGAAATGCAAGAAGAAGTAGACATGCTTCTATTTCTCTTTGGAGCCCAAAACCTCTTTTATCATTCTTTAAAGGCATCATTGAATGAAAGTATTCTTATTCGCTTTTCTTTGTATGTTTATGAACTAAAACCATATCTCCTGAACTGCTACATAGAATGAATTATATGTGCTTATAAACGTATGTATGCTTGTAAATATTGTACATATTAATGCTTGATGTATATTACCTTATAATGTAATGTTGTAATCTTCGGTTATTACTGGAGGAAATAAAGAATCTCTCTCTCTCTCCCTCTCTGTCCGGCTTTCCGAAGTGTTGGCACACTTGTTGGAATATGCGGTGGAGAAGCCTCCACTCCGTGCACTAGAAGCACTTGGCCCGACAGCTATGGAAGCGGATGTGTGCCAAAAATGAAATCATGTAAACTCGTAATTCGCAAGTTATAACATGTTGTTCTCAACCATGCAATTCTCGAAAAGACAAGTCCAAGTATGCAAACCTAACATTTCAATCCTGTAAAACTCAACTTTCTGTTCTCAACTTTACAAAGTTCAAATGTAATTCTAGAAATGTCAAAGTCGAAACTCATTTTTGTATTTCAAATAAGAGGGATATACACATTTAGCAATCCTACAAATTACGTTTTACAATTGGTGAATGAAAAATGAAGAGTTGTAAAATCAGCCTTTGGAAACAGACTTTTGCATCTCGAGTTTTACATGAGTTGCATGGTTGTGATTGCAATGTTCCGAAATACATCTGTACACGATTTCGCATTGACCATATTTGGAAGTTTAACGAAGACTGCCGATGATTTCCGAAGATGATCGGTATTTGACAACAACGAGACCTCCCTGATCCAAGCTTCATGCAACGCTATGCAAGGTTTCCGATTAGCGATGAGTTGAGTCCACAACAATGCGCGGAGCTTAGGCATGCGACATTCACCTTTTTTCAAAGTTCTTAGTCAATTATTGATGTAGATATTTTTTTCTACTGTTTTAGTAAGGGTAACACAAGGTTTATCTCACGAAAGCATATTATGAACTTTAATTCTGGGATATACTTTACTGGGCACTAAATCTCTGCACAACTTACTGCATCGAGATGATTCACTATAAAAAAAAATCTCGTTTTAGATATCAAGGTAGGGTTTCAAAAACTCGCCAAATTACGAGACTGGATTTAGAATAATGAAACAACGGCATACTTGTCTCGTAAAGACAAATAGCGGTAGAAAAAAATATATCTTTATTTTACACCCACGTTACGCCTAAAACACGGGCATGTAATTCTTTCAAATTAATAGTTAGAAAAATAACTACTCAACGTAAAGTAAGGGGAAAGTTCCAAAATCATTGAAAAGAATAATGTTTTTATTTTGTTAGTCTTTCATTCGGTCGTTTAACCAATAAATATTATTCCGTTAAAAGAAACATTTATTTAATAACGTTTAAAGTCATGTTTTAAAGCTATGAACGTTCTAAACCAGACGTTTTTCTAAACAGTTTGAACAAATTTGATTGAAGACCATGTCAAAATCACATGACTGGCATATCATATGACATGTTATTTTTAACTCTCCGCCCGATCAACAGGTCGTCTTAAAAACGAACGGTCTATCAATTTTTGCCCGGTCTGGCAGGCCGCCAGAGAACATCGGGTCATTGTTAGATACATAGTCTATTTTGCCCATTTTTAAGCCGAAAAGCTCTTGCAAATTCAGATATCATCAACAATTTAATTCAAAATACCTTTGTTATCTTCAAGATGTAAAAATTCTAACAATTATTTGAAATACAAGATTATACATTTCCATAGGTATAACTTAGGGGTGTACAACTTAGATTTCTCGCATCAGAAAAATCAAGACAAGTGGCACAGCAACAAAAACACGACTATTGTATTGTAATTGATAGTTAATTAGCTGTGTTTAATTACAAATCTTACCAACTGTGTTCATCAACTGTGTGCAAGTGCACAACTGAAGGGGTTATATTACGCAAGTGCGCCTTGAGGAGACAATAAAATCAAACTTCACATCAGTTAATTAATGTAAACCATTATTCTATAGTGATAAATCATAATAAGGTGATGTCATAAAATAATAATCATTTAAAATTAATTGCCAAGACTACACAATAGTATGGTGTTGAAAGATTGTCTACAAAGTAGGCTAATCATGCTTTTACAAATGCGTCGGAAACGCTCATATTCCATTGTTATACCAGTTACTAAACAATAAACATGTACTTTGAAAAAATAATACTTTTCAGTTTTGTAAAAAAAAAATTATGCTACGAAATTGATTAAGTATTTGGAACTATTAAAATCGACCCCCGAAAAGTTAATATGCGTTGACTACGTCACAAAATCTGAGGGGCTCGAAAAGAGGTGACGTCACAAAAATCGCTATCAAATGGACCTTTTCGAAGTTCGGAAATTTTCTTGCAATAAATATGGGTACATTTTAGAGAATGACGTATTCACGAAATTTTTTTTGGATAATGGTCAGATAAGAATTAATTGCAAATGATATTCGTTCTATTACAATTGTTGCTATTTGCCTTAGGGGTCCGAAAACACCGTACGCGAGTTACTAACAACTTTGACAAAAGGTGAAGGTCGCATGCCCAACCTCCGCGCATTGCGGTGTACTCAACTCGGCGCTATCCGGAAAGCTTGCAAAGCGTTGCATGGAGCTTGGATCAGGGAGGTCTCGTTGTTGTCAAATACCGATCATCTTCGGAAATCATCGGCAGTCTTCGTTAAACTTCCAAATATGGTCAATGCGAAATCGTGTACAGATGTATTTCGGAACATTGCAATCATAACCATGCAAATCATGTAAAACTCGAGATGCAAAAGTCTGTTTCCAAAGGCTGATTTTACAACTCTTCATTTTTCATTTACCAATTGTAAAACGTAATTTGTAGGATTGCTAAATGTGTATATCCCTCTTATTTGAAATACAAAAATGAGTTTCGACTTTGACATTTCTAGAATTACATTTGAACTTTGTAAAGTTGAGAACAGAAAGTTGAGTTTTACAGGATTGAAATGTTAGGTTTGCATACTTGGACTTGTCTTTTCGAGAATTGCATGGTTGAGAACGACATGTTACAACTTGCGAATTACGAGTTTACATGATTTCATTTTTGGCACACATCCCCTTCCATAGACAGCAGAGCGGACCAGTGGCAGATTGCTAGCCTGATGGCTTCGATCTCCATTTGGCGCATGTGCTGGCCCGCGGTCGCCACAGGCCGCCTGAGCTGAACATCTGATAAGACATTCACCTCAAACCTCAACAGGACTAGGTGAGGGATGAAGGCTTGCGGAAGCGGAAAAACGTGTCTACACACGTCTTCCCGGATGTGCGGGTTAAGGAAGACCTGAAGTGGCCTCAACTGCAGCCGACCCATCGCGGTGAGGTCCTGAGCTGACGTGAGTAACACCATGATCAGCCGCCACTGCCGGAGTAGGAGCGGACCCCTGAGCCCTGGCTCCAACAGGTTGTTTATCCTCTCCATCTGTTCCCGGGGGACAAACGCTCTGAACTGAGCGCTGTCCAGGATAGCGCCATTGAAGGTGAGCGAGGTGGTTGACTGTAAAGATTTGCCCTTTACTCCTCAAAACTTGGAAATATTTTATAAAAGTGGTCCGCCACTGGGAGAGTGGCACGCTGACGGTCCAACAAGACCAGCGGGGGAGTAAGGCGGCTAGGGGCCGCAGCGGTGATACAGCTTCAAAGTCCTTACCAACCGAGGCGATCAAACTTCTTTAAAGCTTTCATTATTTGCTTAGATCTATTTCAATTAAGTGATTCGCAAGGTGCTTAATTATCTGGAATCTTAATCGCGACAATATGTACTGAAAATAGCTCGTAGCTCATACAATTTTGTTCACAGCCAATCAGGAGGAGAGGTTTCCTTCGAAAGTCAAATTCGAATTTCTGAGCCTACGCTGTAAGTGACTGGTTTGATCTCAGCCTTACCGGACACATATTTCCACATGTCGTATCAAGCTGTTTCATGAGGTTACTTTTTCATAAAAAGACTTAAGGGCGGATATCTAAGTAAAAATTACCCTGATAACGGTTCCCAGGGATGATTGAGCAGAGAATCGGAACACAAAGGCTTGAGTGTCCGAGCCTGGTGACTCAGACGAACAATTTATAGTCATTTAAAAACTTTTGCATAGCAACCTATTGAACCAACTATTCTTGTTGAGCCAAAAAATTATCAATTAGACCAATCTCTCCTGTGGTGTTTGCAATAATGTTCCGTGTTATGCACGTTTTACATTTTAGGCGGCGCTGCTTATCGGCGCCTGCCGTTTCAACTCGGTTGGCAAGCAAAACAAGTCGCCCCCTTAAAGTTGCATCCGGAATGCGTTATACCGAGAATCTAGTCATTGCATTGTGCATACATGAGAGTTGAGACTCATTTAGTTTTTTTGAAGGAGGAAAGCAACTGAATTTCAGCTGGTAAAATTTCATGTAATTACATGGAAGGTCTTTTTGTAGGGGAGAGGTTGGGTGTTTTGAATTTCAATATTGAAGGCAGGCAAAGTCCTCATAATTGTCATAACGTCAGGGGGAAGATCGATGTCAGTCATCAACTGTATTCTTGCCATGCATTAAAATTAGCCTTTCAAAAGTGAGCCTATGACTTCAAGCTTGATTTTGAAAGTCACTCGTCGAGTAGATATTAATGTCATCTGTTATTTTGTGGCCATATACAGTACTAAAACTTTAAAGTAATGCAGAGTGCGAAAGTCACGGCTTCGTCAATACTCACGACGTCAAACATTTAGACGTCATAGCTCTCCGCTCTGGATTGAAAGTTAGTGACGTTTTGTTATTTCAGTCTTGCTTTGCGACAGTGAATAACATAATAACTAATTAATTATCATACACAAAATCTGTTTGGAGCTAAAGTTCGATGGTATAAATACAAACTAATCAATTCTATTAAGAGTGTGGACAGCGAACTATTTAGAGTCGCGCATCATGAAGAAGTAAGAGAAATTATTATGCCTATCAGTACGACGTACGACTTGCATTGTAGTCTGTCTTTATAGATTGTTTTATTTTTAGTTTCCTTTTCCTCTGTACGTATGAAAATACGTTTCATACGGGAAATGATAACCAACTCGGTGCTCGGAATTACGATTTATCCGTCTCTTGTGAATTGTTATGTTAAACTCTTTGATGTAGCTCAGTAATTTTGATAAAATCAAACAATGTATGTTGTTTCTTATTTATTTTATGTTGAGTATACCTGGTTATGATAATTGCAAAAAACAACTTGAAAATTAGATCATTTCTTCATAATTATTTCGTTGTGCATCCAAATGAAAGGGACAAAGAGTACATGTTTGTTGTTTGGTCAAACAAACTGAATTACAAAAGAAAGTTCACTTCCCAAAGATTTTCTTATTCTGATATAATTTTTGAATTTTTAAAATATTAACGATCTTTATGTAACGAATGGAAATAATGAATATGTATCACCCTAACGCAACTGAAGCATGTCATTCACTACTCGTGTGAAGAAAAAAATCAGAAGCAAAAATGCCACGTTTAACAGAAGCAGAGTGAGAAAGAGTCACCAGTGAGGCTTTCGAACTGCAATATTGCAAGGGCGTTTGGTTGCACCAGAAAAACGGTCATTCAACTCCTTCATCGCCTTAACCAGACTCGCTGGACATCTGGCCGTCCTAGAAGCGGACGACCGAGGGTGACAATTCCCGCAGAAAACTTATATCTGTGCACACTACATATTCGCAACAGGGCGTCACCAAGAGATCAACATCATCGACGGCGTTAGGGCACCATATCAGCAAGAACACTGTCATGAGACATATTCTAGCTATCCGTATTCGGGCATATCGACCGTTCGGCGGAATGACCTTGACTTGCGAACATCGCTACAACCATCTACGCTGGGCAAGGAGGGTGAGTCGGTAGATTGGGCTTAAACTGACACAACATCCAGGTTTTGCCTTGGCAATCACGCACCCCTGACTTAGCATCGATCGAGCATCTATGGGACCATTTGGGAAGACGCCCACAGCAACCAGTCACCATAAAACAGCTGGAACAGGCCCTACACGAATAGTGGCACGTATCCCGAATGCCGAAATCTTACGTCTTACCTTTTCCATGAGAAGACGTGTCTATGCTTGTGTTGACCGTTATAGGGGTCACACCCAATACTAATTCCACTATTTATAAAAATCAAACGTAATGTCGCCTGATCTGTCCATATTAATTTCAAATTACACCCCCAGTGGACACAAACATATATAGAGAAGTGATGTGGTGAACAAAACAGTTCAACATGTCCTTGCAATGATTGAAAATGGTTTGCTATTAATACTAAACATTTCAAATGCTCGAAAGATTGTCTTGTTTTCTATATAATAACCAAACTCCTGGGGTGTGTACTTTCTTTTGTACTTCAGTTTATGAAAAGGTGGGGTGTTTTAGAATTAGCATATTAATGCCTGTCAGTTCAGTGTGGCATCAATAAGGACGTTAATGTCGAATTTTCGAAAACCGGAAAATGGCGCGTGGAACTTATTTTCAGCAACCATGATGAAAAATTTAAGTAAGTAGCCTTGAGTTGGTGTGAGACTGATATACATGTAAAATGGACACATAAATTAGACCTCTACAAATCATATTTCCGACTGCAGTTGCAAAAGAGAATATGTGAGGTAAACTTATGCAAAAATACTTGATATTTTATTGTAATGTTGCCAAAACGTTAAAGAATTCAATATATCGATAATAAGATGTCTGATGGTTGGTTGCAAAAGAGAATATGTGAGGTAAACTGATGCAAAAATATTTGATCCTTTATTGTACTGTTATCAATGTGACCCGGAAAGACAACTTTTTTCACGTGATCTGGCATTAACATATGTTGTGTGTTCGAGTTACATCAAAATCGTTGGTAGTGCCAATATTTATAAGAGAGCAAAAATATTAAAGTTGTACCATATGTTTTTCAAATGAAAATGGCATGTAGGTGTGAGGTCTCGTTCAAGAAACCAGCAGCTGTCCATCGCTTAGACTCAATAGACGATAACGACCTACATCTCCAAACAGACCTGTTTGATTTGACTACCCTCCAACGTTTGGATTACGGGATATTAACTCGGTTGTCTCGAAATGGGAGGAAGCCAATCTACTCAATACAGAGGTAATTCTATCACCATTATTGATGTTTCTCGGACATCAGTTATTCATTTATCAGAAACTTCATATAATATGTATAGTTTTTACGGGAATGCATGAAGGGGATGGGTTGATTACTGTTCACGAACTGAACAACTAGAGCGGCAGTTGTAAACTTGGTGTCTGTCTACATAGGTATTGTCATTATATTTGGCTTACATGTCTTGAACCGTATGGATAATAGATTTTCAGTACCTGATTAGCTTCAACGCTCATGGCTCTATATTTTATAATGTTGATATGCACAGAAAATATTAAACTATCATTTTGCAAGAAAAACAATAAAAAATCATTTGATTCCTGACAAAGAGTTTTGCTTTTGCACGTATGGCCAAATCTTAACTGTGATTGTAACTATATAAACTAAATAAACCAATGGTTTGAGGGAGTTACGTTAATATCTTTGTGTTTCTCTAACGTAGTTGATCATTCATTCACAACAGTTTTTAGCACCATTAACTAGTAGCAGCAACTGTATATTTTGTTTAATCAAAACACTTCATTGACACCTAATGTCTGATATTATTTGCGTTTGACATTAACCACTTCTGGCTTAAAACAGAAATTGTTCATCTTGTTTCAGGATACAACCACCCCTCCATGTGTGGGTCTAATATCTCATTTCGCCAAGAGAAAACCCGTAAGTGCAGAAACTTCTGTAAATTCAGAAAATATCTAATCATACAATAGTGGAACCATGGGAATCATAGAGTTATGATCATAATATCAGTTGTTGACTATTGACAAAAACGTTTTGCCTGTTGGACAATATATTACATCCACAGCAATTTCGCTTATTGTGAAATAATGATTGACTTCAAATGGTTAAGATATTTTTTCTAGTATAAGTCATGAATTGAATAAACAACTTTATTGGTTGGAATTTAAGTAAAAGAATATGAATACACATGGATAAAAGGCAAGACAGTTATGTAGCTGATAATTTACCTCTAAATGCCATTTAACTATTTAACAATAACACGTCATTTTTTATTTAAGCACCGCTGTCAGAAATCCCGCCTCAATCAATATCCATTCCCCGTCCTCGTAAGTAGAAATTTCGCTATGTAAAATAGATATATATAAGAAATGTAGCAGTTAAGTGAACCAATCATGCAATTTGTATTGAAGCTAAACATTCAACGGTTTTCTAATCTCCTTTTCTCTATGAAGTAACTTCTTAACATCTATCATGAATCGAATTTCTATAACGTGTTTATTTGACACATCTTTGATGTTTGAGGTCTCCTACTCTATCTTTTCACTTTAATATTAGTTTAGATGTTACCCATTAGATTTAGATTCAGGAGGCCGACATTTTGTCAAAATAGACAGAAACTGACTAAGTTTCTTGTCGTCTTCATGAGAGTTTTAGGAAAATGTGCTAATTACCATGAATGGGGCCTATTATTACCTCTAATTGGATAAGCCCGGATCAACCCGGATTTAAACACAAGGGACTAAAACACAAGTCGGTTAGTCAATATTTCAGGTTGAATTTATTTACACATATCAGACATAATATCGCGTATTCAACGGCCCAGCAAGTTGGAACATTCGTCAACACCTTCCATGAGGGTTGACTCTCCATTGGTCAACTGGGCTCTCAGATCATGGATCCTCGTGTTATTGTGACATACTTTCGCCTCTTTGATGGCTTCTTTCCCCCCGTACTGTACTGCAGCATCTTTATTTCATATTTTTTATATCATATGTTCGAGTTAAATATCAAACGAGAACGAAGTTCGAGTTTGATATTTCACTCGGACACATGCTATATCTCCATATCAAACTCGTGGACACATGGTAACGTATTTATCTCGACGAGGACCCTTATTTCATATGGAAGGGGATGTGTGCCAAAAATGAAATCATGTAAACTCGTAATTCGCAAGTTATAACATGTTGTTCTCAACCATGGATTCTCGAAAAGACAAGTCCAAGTATGCAAACCTAACATTTCAATCCTGTAAAACTCAACTTTCTGTTCTCAACTTTACAAAGTTCAAATGTAATTCTAGAAATGTCAAAGTCGAAACTCATTTTTGTATTTCAAATAAGAGGGATATACACATTTAGCAATCCTACAAATTACGTTTTACAATTGGTGAATGAAAAATGAAGAGTTGTAAAATCAGCCTTTGGAAACAGACTTTTGCATCTCGAGTTTTACATGAGTTGCATGGTTGTGATTGCAATGTTCCGAAATACATCTGTACACGATTTCGCATTGACCATATTTGGAAGTTTAACGAAGACTGCCGATGATTTCCGAAGATGATCGGTATTTGACAACAACCAGACCTCCCTGATCCAAGCTTCATGCAACGCTATGCAAGGTTTCCGATTAGCGATGAGTTGAGTCCACAACAATGCGCGGAGCTTAGGCATGCGACATTCACCTTTTTTCAAAGTTCTTAGTCAATTATTGATGTAGATATTTTTTTCTACTGTTTTCGTAAGGGTAACACAAGGTTTATCTCACGAAAGCATATTATGAACTTTAATTCTGGGATATACTTTACTGGGCACTAAATCTCTGCACAACTTACTGCATCGAGATGATTCACTATAAAAAAATCTCGTTTTAGATATCAAGGTAGGGTTTCAAAAACTCGCCAAATTACGAGACTGGATTTAGAATAATGAAACAACGGCATACTTGTCTCGTAAAGACAAATAGCGGTAGAAAAAAATATATCTTTATTTTACACCCACGTTACGCCTAAAACACGGGCATGTAATTCTTTCAAATTAATAGTTAGAAAAATAACTACTCAACGTAAAGTAAGGGGAAAGTTCCAAAATCATTGAAAAGAATAATGTTTTTATTTTGTTAGTCTTTCATTCGGTCGTTTAACCAATAAATATTATTCCGTTAAAAGAAACATTTATTTAATAACGTTTAAAGTCATGTTTTAAAGCTATGAACGTTCTAAACCAGACGTTTTTCTAAACAGTTTGAACAAATTTGATTGAAGACCATGTCAAAATCACATGACTGGCATATCATATGACATGTTATTTTTAACTCTCCGCCCGATCAACAGGTCGTCTTAAAAACGAACGGTCTATCAATTTTTGCCCGGTCTGGCAGGCCGCCAGAGAACATCGGGTCATTGTTAGATACATAGTCTATTTTGCCCATTTTTAAGCCGAAAAGCTCTTGCAAATTCAGATATCATCAACAATTTAATTCAAAATACCTTTGTTATCTTCAAGATGTAAAATTTCTAACAATTATTTGAAATACAAGATTATACATTTCCATAGGTATAACTTAGGGGTGTACAACTTAGATTTCTCGCATCAGAAAAATCAAGACAAGTGGCACAGCAACAAAAACACGACTATTGTATTGTAATTGATAGTTAACTAGCTGTGTTTAATTACAAATCTTACCAACTGTGTTCATCAACTGTGTGCAGGTGCACAACTGAAGGGGTTATATTACGCAAGTGCGCCTTGAGGAGACAATAAAATCAAACTTCACATCAGTTAATTAATGTAAACCATTATTCTATAGTGATAAATCATAATAAGGTGATGTCATAAAATAATAATCATTTAAAATTAATTGCCAAGACTACACAATAGTATGGTGTTGAAAGATTGTCTACAAAGTAGGCTAATCATGCTTTTACAAATGCGTCGGAAACGCTCATATTCCATTGTTATACCAGTTACTAAACAATAAACATGTACTTTGAAAAAATGATACTTTTCAGTTTTGTAAAAAAAAAATTATGCTACGAAATTGATTAAGTATTTGGAACTATTAAAATCGGCCCCCGAAAAGTTAATATGCGTTGACTACGTCACAAAATCTGAGGGGCTCGAAAAGAGGTGACGTCACAAAAATCGCTATCAAATGGACCTTTTCGAAGTTCGGAAATTTTCTTGCAATAAATACGGGTATATTTTAGAGAATGACGTATTCACGAAATTTTTTTTGGATAATGGTCAGATAAGAATTAATTGCAAATGATATTCGTTCTATTACAATTGTTGCTATTTGCCTTAGGGGTCCGAAAACACCGTACGCGAGTTACTAACAACTTTGACAAAAGGTGAAGGTCGCATGCCCAACCTCCGCGCATTGCGGTGTACTCAACTCGGCGCTATCCGGAAAGCTTGCAAAGCGTTGCATGAAGCTTGGATCAGGGAGGTCTCGTTGTTGTCAAATACCGATCATCTTCGGAAATCATCGGCAGTCTTCGTTAAACTTCCAAATATGGTCAATGCGAAATCGTGTACAGATGTATTTCAGAACATTGCAATCATAACCATGCAAATCATGTAAAACTCGAGATGCAAAAGTCTGTTTCCAAAGGCTGATTTTACAACTCTTCATTTTTCATTTACCAATTGTAAAACGTAATTTGTAGGATTGCTAAATGTGTATATCCCTCTTATTTGAAATACAAAAATGAGTTTCGACTTTGACATTTCTAGAATTACATTTGAACTTTGTAAAGTTGAGAACAGAAAGTTGAGTTTTACAGGATTGAAATGTTAGGTTTGCATACTTGGACTTGTCTTTTCGAGAATTGCATGGTTGAGAACGACATGTTACAACTTGCGAATTACGAGTTTACATGATTTCATTTTTGGCACACATCCCCTTCCATAATTTCATGCTTTGAATAAGGCTTGAAAGATTGGATGGGTCAAAATGGCGGCTGTTCTTGTCAATGTTATTCTTTTATTTATAAATTTACAAATATGATTTTTATATCACCGTTTAGAACACGAAAAGTATAATCTGGTACCGTGCAGTGATACTAGACAGAAATTACAGACTAACGAAATTGAATAAATATAACGAATATTGCGGGGCTTTTAAGTTTTGATTGTTTGGTCACGTGACCTCATATAAACGTTCCACCTTGGAAACGTTCGATTTGAAGCGGCGCTAAAATAGCCGTAAATTCCTGACTGTCATGGCGGACCGTCGTGAAAGATGCGATTGAGTTTGAACGTGTCGGACGCATAGAACATGCAGGCATCACAAACTAATGCTTAGGTTGGTTTAGATGTTCGATATGAATGAAAAGTCGGCGATGACTTCGACTACTATGTGTATAGAGATTGGATTTCTAGTTTCCAATCTTCAGCTCACTTATGGACAACCTCGCTACGGGCAAGTGAACCGGTAGGCCAATGGAAAGTCTTGTAACTTGTCAAAGTATTTTCGCACGAAAATTTCCTTTTTACAAGAACTTACTTGTTCCATTAAAGAAATGCGAATGACTTCAATTAGTGGAAAATACTCTGAGCTAATAATAGGTTTCAACAAACCAGCGTAGCGTAGCCTTTGTTTACCTAACAGTGGGACAAGGGAGATAACTCTTGGCAGCACGTCGTCTCTGTTACTAGGGTTGCGCGTGACCCAGTTTAACATAGAAAAATATACCTACGGCACGTGACCGCTTTTAGCCAATGAGTAGCCGACATTGCTGTCCAAGTCGAGATAAAGATCCTTATACCGTTATCAAGCTTATGGGAAATGATTATTATTATTGAATTGAGAGTTTAACGAGCGCTTTCCAGCGAAAGCTGATGTCACGCTCGGGCGGCAGCCTTTAAAAAGGGGCCAGAAGATTTCGAAAGGTGGGGATATGAATTTTGAAGCCTGGTCTAAAAAGATTTAGGGGGGAATAATGTTGGAAATTTAGAATATTAGATATGCCTGAGTTGGTGTGAGATGGGAGATGGGAGATGGGAGGGAAGGGAGACGGGAGGGAGGTGTGTTGTGTTGTGATTTTGTTTTTTATGATTTTAGTTGTTTAGATACGGGCCAGAAGGTCGTGGTGTATATGTGGTTTATTTCGAGGGTTTAGGATTTGATGCATGTTTGTGGGGTTTAAGCCACTTGTTGCGAGGGCTGTATTGAGTGTGTTGCATTGTGTTGTATAGTGTGTGCATTGGATGAGTATGTGTTGTATTGTTTCCGAGTGTGGGCGGTTTTGGGATGCAACATGTTTCTGTTGGTTTGTGTGTGTTGATGCGTGTGTGGCCTGTTTGTAGTTTGATGATTGCCCTGTCAATGTTCGTGTTTTTGGAGTATATTATGTGTTTGCGGAGTGGGTTGGGTAGTAGCGTTAAAAACCAAAATCACAACACAACACACCTCCCTAATATGTACGACTGTATTTCCAAAGGAACAAACCTTTCTTGAAAACTATTTAAGATAGAAATACCAAATTACATGTAAATATAATGCTTCAGTATTTCAATACTTTGAAATTGAGAAGTTGGCAATTTGAATTATTTTCAGAGTCACTGCCCTCGAGTTTAAGTGAGAACTAATGTGGCGGGCGTTGCTGATGATCATGTCTTCTTCTTTATAGTTTTAAAGTTATAATTAGAACTAATGAACACAATAGTGATTGATAGTCTGAAATATGCCTGAATTTGCTTGCCCACTGCCGGAAAAAATATAAACAATGAGCATCCTCGAGACCCAAGCGCACCAGTGAGGATTCTGACGCAATGGTTCGTCATATTGGGTAATCGACCATGCGTAATGAGGTTTTCATTGACGCTTTTGTGCATATTTTTCGCACAGTTTACGGAATGGTACGTACTGGGGTGCGTGGCTTTAGCTTGGAAATGTCGACAATGTCAAGCAATTCCATGAACGACACGCATTGTTTTCCGCATCCCCGTTTTTTGCCGCGATGAAACCCAGAGTTACTTGAGCGTACTATGATTGTTTTAATTGGGCATCGCACTGACACAATGGTAGTAAACATGGTTGATTCAGATATGGTTGATCCCGCCTCATTCAATATCCATTCCCCGTCTTCGCAGTAAGTAGAAATTTCGCTATGTAAAATAGATATATATAACAAATGTCACAGTTAAGTGAACCAATCATGCATTTTGTATTGAAGCTAAACATTCAACTGTTTTCTAATCTCCTTTTCACTTTGAAGTAACCTCTTAACATCTATCATGAATCGAATTTGGAAGTCGAATTGTCATGGTTAGTGCCCTCGACATGAGTGTTAAGAAAACCTTCATTTCTATAACGTGTTTATTTGACACTTCTTTGATGTTTGAGGTCCCCTACTCTATCTTTTCACTTTAATATTAGTTTAGATGTTACCCATTAGATTTAGGCTCAGGAGGCCGACAATTTGTCAAAATAGACAGAAACTGACTAAGTTTCTTGTCGTCTTCATGAGAGTTTTAGGAAAATGTGCTAATTACCATGAATGGGGCCTATTATTACCTCTAATTGGATAGGCCGGATCGACCAGGATTCAAACCCAAGGGACTAAAACACAAGTCGGTTAGTCAATATTTCAGGTTGAATATATTTACACATATCATATATAATATCGCGTATTCAACGGCCCAGCAAGTTGGAAAGTTCGTCAACACCTTCCATGAGGGTTGACTCTCCATTGGTCAGCTGGGCTCTCAGATCATGGATCCTCGTGTTATTGTGAACATACTTTCGCCTCTTTGATGGCTTCTTTCCCCCCGTACTGTACTGCAGCATCTTTATTTCTGTTGCTGCCTGTTCGGTCTTCAGGAATTTGACGAACTCAAAAATGTTGGGATGGGCCTTCGAAATCTTTCTTTTGAGACGCCCATGCCAACCTTCAAGACTGTTGTTTGTTCTTGGTCCATCGATGTCGAAGTGGTTCCACTGGGCGATGTGGTGACGTAGTACAATCATGTACAGTGTATGTCATATCTGAGTGGTGAACACATTTTACCATATGTTTTATCAAATGAAACGGTGAGCGAAATTTACTAACTCGACAACCGTTGTAACAACACAGGATTAGATCCGGATTAACGGCTTATCCAGATTAATTAAGGGATTAATCAACATGTCCAGAATCAGATTTAGATTCTTTATTACCTTTATCTGTGCAGATAATTGGTACATAATGAAAACGTTATTGGTACAGGTTGTGGATGTTGAACATTTTTTTTTTTTTTTTTTTTTTTTGTATATTAAATTTTTATTACAAAGGTATTCAGCTATGTGTTATACACAAAACCCCTGAAACAAATCAAAACCCATGACAACATGGTAACAATGTCCATGCCCAATTATTATATGCAAACACACTTTTATAAAGACTATCAACGTCAATGCATTGCTTCAGTTTTATACTATTATTAAATTTAAAAACAACACAATCCATTCTGTTATTAAACTACACATGACATAGCATATTTTACATAAACCTTTGGGATGTGAATATAGACAAAGAATGTTATAGCGTATCAGCACTTTACAAAAATGCCACAAAAATCCGTAATGGGTTTTTAAAACGTATCAACAAAGACAAACGCATATCGAGGGTAAACTATGTCACCATTGGTACGTTTAAACAAGGGGGTCGTCTCAATTTTGTTTTTAGAGTTTTTTTTACATGTGAACTACAAAGACCCAAGGGCCTGTAGCCTGTTCTGTAACAGCTGTAAAGCACAGTTCGAAATTTTAATTTTCTAAGAGTTATTGTCTGATTCGTTTTTACATCAACGGAATTGCCAGACTACAGTGATTTGAAGCTAATGCTGTGGTTAAAATCAAGGTATTTGTCAATAGAAAACATATGATGTATCCTGTTTTATGACCATGGCTATAAGGTTTATCAAAACATGATATGTTTCACTGATTTAGACTTCAAGACTTATCCATAATCCATGATTAATACTCGAACATTATGATTTTAGAGTTTATCATAAAATATCTCCTTTCATTGATACATTTGACAGCTCCCGTGTTACTACAATCAAACAAGTAAAATAGACCTAGAAACCATCGAATGTATGAAAAATATCACTTTAAAAACTTACTTTTATGTCGTATCAGTTACACTATCCACTTGAAGCAGGTATCCACATTGATAATAAGCCTACACGACACGTTCACACAACAATTATCACCAACTGCACGTTCTTCTCATTCACTACATGCTTCATTTCAACTGCTTACAACACGTTAACATGACAAACTGAAACATTTCATATCATCTCTTAGATACAACATATATTTGTGTTACTTGTAATAGAATAAATTGGCACAGCAAAATGATACATCACCCCCACTGTTCAATATTGTATTTGTGTATTAAAAATATTCGTGATAAACCTATAATGCGTAGGTTGAAAGAGTATTACCTGACGTATCCGTCTAAAACTGCTTCTAATTCTAAAAAGAAAATGTACCTGTTTACAATCTTCTTCTTTACATCATCTAGATACTTCAAAATTATGTGACATCTGTATTTCTGTAATATATGCCATTATTGAGTATTAACAGTAACTCTATTTTTGTTAATCCTTATGTAATGTCAATTAGTCAACATGACTTATTCTTTACTTGCTCCATTGTTTGGAGTCCTGTGTATTTTAACCTTTTCTATGTTCGTCTGCAAACTGACGTGTGTCACGTCCTTTTCAGTTAAATGCTCACAAATGTCTTCAATTAGGTCTATTTTGCATTCTGGTACCGTTCGTTTATTTCATCTCACCTCGAAGATGCTTGAAATAACTATTTTCCATAACTCTCAGCAATATGAGACTCTAGCCCAACCCACTGCCTCCTACTACATGTTTGTAAGACAATTTGATGGGGGTTGACGTAACTCAATATAGGATGGCAGTTGGGTTGTTTGCTGCGTCTACTGCTAGAAGAAATATTCGCCGCTTCGATAGTTTTACTTGTTTCTGTATAGTACTATGTCTATGCTTAGGGGTACGTTATTTTCTAATGATATCCTTGCTACTTATATGCTGTGGTGATGTCTTTCCTCATCCAGGCCCAGCTCTTAGCATTATCCACTTAAACATACGTAGTTTGAGGGAAAAAACCGATTTACTTGTAGTAGAGTATAGTAATTACGATGTTATCTGTTTGTCCGAAACTTGGTTAAGTCCCGACGTGTTAAATGACTCCATACTTATACCCGGTTATCACCCACCCGTTCGTAAAGACAGGCCTACAAGGGGAGGAGGGGTTGCAGTATATCTTAAAGATACTTTATACTTTAAACATGTATCAGATCTTGATATTCCTGAATTAGAAGCTATTTGGGTCGAAGTTGTTACAAATAATAGTAAATTTTTAATTGGAACTTTTTACAGAGCTGATTTAAGCAATAAATATTGGGATTTGATCGACGATTAGTTTGCTAGAGCAGTAAATAGAAATATTAGATTATTTATTTTAGGTGATTTCAATGCCAATATGCTCAGTTCGAGTAACAATAAGATAAAAAATCTCCAAACCATGTATGACCTAGTTCAGATAATCAACGAACCTACAAGAGTGACGCAGAATACTAGCACTTTATTAGATATTATACTTACTTCCTCATTTAATATCGTACACGAATCGGGCGTCCTTACTCCAATCTGCAGCGATCATTGTCCCGTTTTCGTTACATTAAAACTGGGAAAACAATCCAACGATGCATTTAAGAGAATCATCAATGACTATAACCAGGCAGACTTTGAGGGGCTAAGTGATAGTATTCTAAATATCGATTGGGACTCTATGTTTAATGACGATATGAATAATGCTGCAAACGAGTTTACTCAATCACTTAGTAGCTTAATTGATAATCATATTCCAAATAAGGAGGTGTTTATAAGACCACAAGATGGTATATGGATGAACGGACATCTACGGAAATTAATGAGAAAAAGAAATCGCTTGCATAGGGTTGCTAAAAGAAAAAATAATTCTTATCATTGGGATCGCTTTAAAGTCGCTAGAAACAAAGTCATCTCGGAAGTTAGAAAAGCTAAACGTGAATATGACTGAAAACTTGACGACATTATCAACACTGAGAGAGGAACGAAATCGTGGTGGCGTTTAGTAAATAAGTATATCAAGAAAAATAGAAAATCAGGCAAGCAGTTTCCACCTATCGCTCACAACGGTACTATCCTTGACAATCCAGATGATATAGCAAACAGATTTAATGATTTTTTCACAGTACAAGCCCAAGTCGACAAACCTGATATTGAACCACCTCCTCCTAATTACAGTGAAAACAAATTAGAAAATTTCTGTCTGACTGAAAATGAAGTTTTTGATATTTTATGTTCATTAGATACTACAAAAGCTAAGGGTCCAGATAATATCAGCAAGAAAATACTTAAGGCCTTAGCTCGACCTCTCCATTGGCCAATTACAAAATTGTTCAATTTATCTATACAATTATCCCAATTTCCCGACATTTGGAAATTCTCGGCAGTTGTGCCACTTCACAAGAAAGGGAGTGTTCATGATTGTAATAACTACAGACCCGTCGCTTTATCTTCCTGTTTGGCTAAAGTATTTGAAAAATGCATTTTTAAGCATGTCTATAATTTCTTTATCGATAATGAAATCATATCGAAACACCAGTCTGGGTTTAAACCTGGGGACTCAACAGTTTATCAATTAACTGAACTATATCATGTCATATCAAAAGCCATGGAGGATGGTAAAGAAGTCAGAGCTATATTTTGTGATATCAGTAAAGCTTTCGATCGTGTTTGGCATGCAGGGATATTAGTAAAACTTGAATCAGTCGGAATAACTGGTAACTTATTATGTTGGTTCAAAAATTATCTTAGTGACAGGAAACAGTCGGTTGTTATCAATGGCCATAAATCAAATCCCAAAACTGTATTGGCTGGTGTTCCTCAAGGCTCTGTTTTAGGACCACTATTATTCCTTGTTTATATTAATGATTTAACCGACGGGTTGGTAAGTAATGTAAAACTCTTTGCAGATGACACTTCTCTATACCTAGTTATCGAAGATCCACGTCAGACTCAAACACTACTCAACAACGATTTAAATCGCATTTCAGACTGGGCAAATAAGTGGCAGGTTAAATTCAGCCCAGAAAAGACTGAAGCTATGTTATTTTCAAATAAGAATAATGCAAGTCCGAAACTTCAATTAACACTTAATAATACTAAAATTTCGGAAGTAAGTGAACACAAACACCTCGGTCTAATTCTACAAGATGATGGAAAAAAGCAGAAACATATTGATTTTATACTACGCAAAGCAAGTCCTCTTATAAATTGTTTGAGAAGTTTAAAATATAGACTGAATAGAGTATCCATTGAAACTATGTACAGATCTTTTATAATACCTATTTTTGACTACTGTGATACCATATGGGATAGTTGTAACAAAGAACAGGCTTATATGATAGAAAAACTACATTTAGATGCTCTAAGGACCATTTCAGGCGCAGTGAGGGGTACAAGTCAAAACAAACTCTATTCTGAGACAGGCTATTCCTCGTTAGCTGAAAGACGACGATTTCACAAATTATGCATGTTTTATAAAATGGTACATGGTTTAACTCAACAATACCTCTCAATATGGGTACCGCGTAATGTTTCAAATCTAAGCAGCTATAATTTAAGAAATTCCGAGAATCTACGTTTTACTGCTGGGCGATTGTCTCTTTTTAATAACTCTTTTCTTCCATCTACTGTTAACGCTTGGAACTCGCTGGATATAAGTGTCAGAAATGCAGAGTCGCTGACGCAATTTAAGAATTTGATTTCATGCGATAAAACTTTATCACCAATATTCAAAAAGTATATATCTTACGGTCCAAGGGGAACTCAAATTCTTCTTTGTCGTATGCGCCTGGGCTGCAGTGATCTTAAGTCCCATCTGTTTGATAGAGGGTTATCAGTAAATCGTGCCTGTTCCTGCGGAAACAGGCGGGAGGACCCTTTTCATTACTTTTATCAGTGTCCTTTATATGATGCCCTCAGATCCAATGCATACAATTTCTATAACGATATAAACCTACAAACTATTCTTAGCGGCGATGAATCGTTGTCACAGAGCGATAACGAAACTATAATAAAATCTGTTTATCATTTCATATCTCATACCAACCGTTTTTGACATTCTTTTGTTTCAAGTGCGGTACCGAATGCATGATAAATGACCAACTAATGAATTAGATTAACATTAGTACATTTCCATCAATGTAACTATAAACTTAATTGTTCTAAACCTTATTGTTTTAGGAGAAGCATTTATATAGGCTGATGTAGCCTGTTTGCTGAACCCTTATTGTTTTAGGAGAAGCATTTATATAGGCTGATGTAGCCTGTTTGCTGATCCTTTTTCCGTTGCTTAATTGTATTGTATTGTACAATATGTTGTATCTTTATTGGAAATAAAATATTGTTTAAGTCAAGGTTTATCACCACTGATTAGCATGAGGATAGAGGCTTTCGCGATTTATGTCACCGATAGAACAGACTATCTCACTCTTAATTATATTTTACATGTAAATGTGTATATTCAAGGACTGTGGTGAGTCGAGGTGATTAGGGTTTTATGCTTTCAAGAGTACTTCACTTATATCGCGGCTGGTCGTATCGTGATCCGATCAAAGAACTGATTAGTAACCCAATGGTCACACGCCGCTATTCTTGTAATACTTTCACCCTTTAGAAATAATCATACAAGACAATAATTTGGAATATGATATGAAGAATTATACTACCACTTTTAATATGATAATATTTTAATAAACAATTCACATCCATAACTGTGTTGTATTTTATGTCAACAATCTATAGCTAATTGAAATTACCATGTTAATTTAAGATTTAAAATCTGACGAAAATGAAATGTTATGGAAGATAAGTTACATCCAAAGACCAGACGTCGTTTGAAAATCGCAATAATTTTCAGAAATGTTCAGCGGTAACCTACAATAGGATGTTCATTAACTGCTTAAGTATCATATCAAGGCGTATCATTGTATAACCTTTGGTAAAATAAAATATAATGTAAATCATAATTATATTTATTGTTTTAAATACACACATTTCGCTATATTTACATTCTGCACATATTTTTTATATTTACATTCTGCACCAACCTACAGAGGCCGCATTTTAGATAATTCACATCTAGTTTTATAATTCACAGGTTGGATTATTTTGAAAATGATTTGCTGGTCTCATGCAATCCTTTTGAGAAGTATATTTTTTGTTGAAGGTTATATACCCTAATTACTAGTTGCACAGGCTTGTATTAATCATAACTTTTGTGAAATTATAAATGAATTTTTACCAAACATGACAGCTTTATTTCAATCACGAACCTCCAGCAGTTCCGTAAGCACCTGAGCCACATTTGATCGATGCCAGAGCTCTGTATATTTTGCTTTGTCAATCTTTATCTCGTTCTCTCTTATGACAACACCTTTATATATTAAGGTTATATATTATAAGGTTTGTATTAGAATAATAACAATAATTCTATAAAATGTGTTAACTATTTAGCTAAAACAAACCGCAAGATTATTCCGTGGGAATATAATCAAAATAATGACCTGATTACCTCGATTTTTAACAAACTACTGTGCTCGGGACAAGCCATTGCGAGTTTTCATGCCATGAAACTGTGTGGACATTTAATACTCCTCTTTAATGGCCAGAAATGTAATGACAGTAACAAAATAAGAAGCTTGCAGTCATTTTGACTGCATATAAATGAATAAAAAGTTCCTGATATCAGCATACACACACATATATATATATATAAACACACACACGTTTAATACACTTTGTAAGCAAAATATTGTTCATGTTGTCAACAGAATTATTTTAACACAAATAAAGAATAAGAAAATTAAAACACAAAGACCTCATTCATTCACACCCTTTTAATCCCTATAGCATTATATAGCAAATATTCTCTATACTGATAGTAATCAGTTTAATCAGTAACAAGTTTAGCATACATTGCCGCTTTACCTTCAAATTCATTAAATGTATCTTGTTTTTTCTATTATTTTTTTTTCATAATTTTTTATTTTGTTGCATTTTCATACATGAGATGGTTACATAAATGAATACGGTATTCAGACATCAAGAAGTAGATGACATGATGACCAGAACTTATAAAATCTGTCTATGCCTGGGCCAATAAGGGCTGCAGCTTTAGTCAATAGATAATATTTATGAATCTCTTCTTGCATGAACTGGAAGCTTGGTACTTTTTGGGATTGTCTATTATCAAAAATTAAGGATTTGAAGAGAATCATAATAATATTGATAAGGTCATTGTTTCGTTGATGAAAACCCAACAGAACATGTTGTTTTGTAAGTGAAAGTTCGACCTGAATTTTTTCTGAGAGCCAGAGTTCCAGTTCCTGCCAAAGCATTTTTACCTTTCTACAATCATACAGTACATGGGCGGTTGATTCTATATGGGTTGAGCAAAAACTGCAAACTTCCGTATCGGTAAGTTGCATTTTGTGCAGTCGCCTGTTAGTCGGCAGGATGTGGTGCAACAATTTATATTGGAACCATTGTAATTTTGCATCGTGAGTGCATCTGAAAGGAAGGTTATTGTAGAGTTTCCATATATCTGGTCCTAGGTTGGTTTCAACTATATGATTCCATTTGTAAACATGCTGGTTAGTTGTGGTATATTTAGTAATTAGTGTTCTGTAGAAGGT
Source organism: Phorcus lineatus (assembly GCA_921293015.1). NCBI lineage: Eukaryota > Metazoa > Mollusca > Gastropoda > Trochida > Trochidae > Phorcus > Phorcus lineatus. Next base: position 53,827,879 of record OV121086.1, on the reverse strand, counting down.
TTGGCTGCTGCCTTTAATTATATTTTTAAGACGCGGAGGTAATATTGGATTCTGCGTTTTCTCAAGCTTGATAGATGTAGAGGTACAATACGCTTTGATTGCGCTTATTACCCCTCTGTAAGTTAGAAAATTTGTATTCACCTTGAATTTCTTTTCAAATACGTCAAAGGATAAAAAGTTCCCGTCATCATTTAAAAGATCGTTTACATAGTGAATTCCATTTTTACTCCATTTTGGATAATAGATTGTCTTTTTACCGATGGTGACATTTTCATTATACCAGATACTGTCAGTTGCTATGTTAAAAGGTTCATATTGAGATTCATTGTGTGCAGTTGTAAGGACCCACCAAGCACTTAGGAGATCGCTATAAAAAATTTTACGGATCATGGGGGATAAAATATGTCTCAAACTTGGGCAATTATATTCAAATATGGATGCAGATCCAAGTTTAGGTAGGTTTACTGAACAAAGTTCGCACCATTTAGAACTTTGTTTATAGTAGCGACTGATTACAAACAGTTTTTGAGATTGTATGATTTGTTTTATCTTAGGGGCATTCAGACCGCCGTCTTTAACCTGACAGATGATTTGACTTCTTTTGATTTTATCTGGTTTATTGCCCCATATGAATTTAAAACATTTACGTTCAAATAATTCGATTACATTATCATCCGGGTCCGGTAGTGATGAAAATAAGTGATTAAGTTTTGGAATGATAAGAGATTTTAACACCGAGATTCTCCCAAGTGGTGATAAGTTACGTGAGGACCAAATGTGCATAAGCGTCTCACATTGTCTGAGTTTGTCCTTATAATTAAGGTCGATCATTTTCTCCAAATCAAGGTTAAATCTAATGCCAAGGAGATCAAAGTCCCCCTTTTCCCAGTTTAATTTGTTGAACATGGTGACAATAAAATAAGAGTATTAAGGAGGATGTACAATTACAATTTTATCATAAATTACTTATCAAATTATTTCTCAATAAACTAGCCTTATATAAATATTTACCCAAGTTTCACAATATTTTTACATTATTACAACTTAAAAGTTGAATAAACTTTATTACTGATGGACATTTGTAATGATAAGGTTTAATATATAATATTCTATAATTAATATACATTGGACATTTTAATACGAAATGGAATTCGTCTTATATATCATCTTTACACATTAGACATTTACGATTAGCAATATTTATATTATTACATCTACCAGTTTCTACAGCTAACTGGTGGGAACTAAGCCTCAATTTAGACAAATAATTTCTATACAGACGTACGTACATAAATAATATTGAAGTGAACATTGATCAATTATATTATAATACATCACACATTTAGAAGAACTAGACAACTGACTAAAGATATACTGGACCGCATGATCATTAATTCTTTGTTTTATAACTAATAGATAATCTGTTGGTAATTCCTGCTTCAACCATATCTTACTGAAACCAATGTTCGACAATATACTTTTAACCTGATACGCCCAGTTCTTGACACCACGGGTTTCCACTTCCTCATAAAGATATTCATAAAAACCTCTTAAAATACTGTTATCAGACACAAGAAGCTTACACCAATATTTACCCATGGTATATTGTCTTTTAAATAGCAACGGATAACGACCTAATTCCGCATAAACCATTGCGTTACATGTTGATTTCTTAACACCTAAGAGCCTTTTACAATAAACCAAGTGTTATCTTTCAATGTCTTATCCTTTATTATGTGCCCATATCTCGGATGCATAAAATAATATACTACCGACATAACAATCAAAAACGAATAAAAGAGATTCGGGATTCAATGACAATGACCTAGTATTAATATATATGGAAAAGAGCGACTTCCTACACTGATCGGACAACTGTAATGTAGCCTTCGTGAATAAGTTATTATAGTAAAAAACTATTCCTAAATATGTAAAAGTATCGACAACATCAATAACCGTACCATCATAAAGCCAGTGATCTGTCGATTTAACTTTAACACCTTTTTCTGAAAACCATTATCTTAGTTTTAACAATATTTACCTTGAGTTCCCAACGCTTAGAATAAGTCGATAGCGAATTTAATTGTGTTTGCAGCCCTTCAACAGATTCAAAAAATATGACGAGATCATCAGCATACATAAGCAAAAATTTATTTAGAGATTTGAACTGATAAGGTATGCAATTATCCTTTAAAAAAGATTGCTCAAAATCACTTACGTAAAAAGAGAATAAAATTGGAGACAATACCTCCCCCTGCATTAGACCAAGATTATTTTAAAAAAACTGACTATCAAAACCACCAATCCTCACACAAGATCTTACATGGAGATATAAAGAACGAATAACCAATAATAACTTCCCTCTGACACCCAATTTTGCCAAGTTATACCATAATTTACACCTATCAATTGAATCAAAAGCACGTTTAAAATCAACAAATGCACAATACAATCGCTTATTACTATTTAGAGTACGACTAATCAATGAATGGAGGGCAAATATAGCATCAACTGTGCCAAGATTAGGACGAAAACCAAACTGTGCATCCGAAATAGTTTTATGTTCCTCGGCCCAATTAGGAAGCCTCCGATTGAGAATCCTGGTCTCCTCTGTAATTACTTAGATCTGTAATATCACCTTTCTTGAAAACTGGTATGATCACGGCCGAAGCCCAACATTTTGGAAAGAAGCCTGTACATAAAACACAATTAAATATTTCATATAAGATTGGCTGAAGATATAATTCAAATTCAATATTAAAAAAACTCATTAATAATGCAATCAAGTCCATGGTATTTATCACGTTTCAAACAGTTTATTGCTTGTTTTATTTCAGTAAGTCTTATTTCATTATCAAGTTCGGGTACCACCGATTCATCAATGATAGTGTCAGTGGCAGGGTTATGTTCAACATCACCTGCAATGTTTTCAAAATGCATATACATTTCAGACAGAGGAACGTCAATGTTCGTTTTCTTTCGCTATGAGAACTTTACATGAAATTGTTTAGGCTTTGTTTTCTTCAGCTGCTCAAGTCTATTACCCTCAGATCTTAAGTATCGTCTTTTACAGCGTTTTTCTAATATTTTATAATTCTTCTTCTTCGTATGTAAATCAGAGTGATTATCATATGTTTTACATCTATTAAATTTATTCAATGAACGAACGTAGTCCATGTAGCAGGTTTTCAGAGATTCATCAAACCACGGTTTGTCGTCGATCCGGGCCCGGGGCGTGGCTTTCTTGTGTCGTGTACATGCTGCACGTGATTGATTGGTGTCATATGTCCCTTGTCTAATACAATTTTCGAAAAACGGTGACATAACGTCCGTAAGAATAGATGTAAAATTGTCAATACTCCTATCCATGCACTGCTGGGATGTGATGTAATTTTGGACGAAACATTTTTCCAATCTATCTATATTTGAAAGAAGAGCTGACTTACTCCCCGTTAGGTATTTGGCTCGCCAGCATGATTGACGTGAGGTTGACCTTGAACTTTGCCGGTGTTGTCCATATCAGATGTAGGTCGGAGTTTTGTTGACATTTCGACATGCAGGGGGGGCGTGGTCCGAATACACTGTGAAGTTGTTTACAATAAATGTAGGGAACATTTCGAATAAGAGCGGGTCACTTATCAGGTAATCAATTACGGTCAAACCTCGGTGACAGTTAAATGTAAAATCATTTGCCATGTTGTTAGGGTGTCTTCCATTTATTATTCTAAGCCCAGATGATTTGCACAGCATTAACAGTTGGCTACCAAAGTCATTGTGACCAGTGTCAGGGTTTACACGGGTTTGAACTACACAGTCACTAGTGTAGGGTGCTTCATTTGCTAATTGATCTGTTACAGTAAAATGTGAGTTATCATCGCTGATATATCTGATTTGGATTGAGTTCTGCAGTTGAAATCTCCAACTAGGAAGACTTTACCAATTGACACATATTTTGAAATCTGATCTTCTAACTCCTGGAATAGATCACAGTCACAGTGCTTGTAGAACGTTGATCCCAAAGATGGTAGATACACTAGTGCACAGTACACGTCTTCACTGCACATCACTATTGATCTATCTAATTTTAGCCATATTTCTGTAACAGTGACTACTTTGCACAACGATTCTTTGATCAACACTATAATACCACCTCCTTGCTTAGACTTTGTCTTGGTTCTAGGCACAACATATGATTTATAATCAGGTACATCAATTTCAAACGAATTGTTTATCCAGCATTCAGATAAAAAGATAATGTCATAAGTGCAAAGAAAATTACTAAATGCCTTATCACTCCATTTATTTTGAAAGCCACCATTAATGTTCCATGAAATGAGACTTATCTTGTGGGAGAGCACATCCTCCAGTGACTCCTACCTGACACTGTTCTCTGCCGGACCCAGGTGTAACTTGCCGTCTACTAGTATGTACAGTCTATCCCGGACAAATACTGCTCTCTTGTCTTGTGACCTGGCCTTCTTGAAAGTAGGCATCAACGCCTTCCTTCTCTCTTGAATGTCTTTAGGATATTGTTCCGATATGGAGAAATGTGAATTCTTCAGTTTGTTGCTATTTCTTCTAACCAGTTCACGTTGTTGAGATATTCTAAATTTTGCAACGATGGGTCTTGTTTTGCCTGACTGTGCTCTACCGATCCTGTGAGCCCTGTCCAGTTCCAGAGTGTCTGTGAGCTGTAGATGTTCTGCACAGAACTGTTGTATCGTGGCCACACAGTTCTCAGATTCCCCACCCTCCTGCACATTGAAGAACATCAGGTTATCCCTCATCGATCGACATTGGAGATCTAACACCTCATCTTTCAACTTTTCAATCAAAGCTTACCGCGGCTCGACTTCCTGAGACTTTTGAAATTTGAATTGTCGACGTCGTGAGCACCTACCAAAAATGGAAATGCCTATGTCCGCATCAGGCCTGAACTTCCGGGACATCAAAGAAATGTAATTTAAAGTTTATTAACTCGTCATGGTAGAATGGAGATAAACCTATTGTGTTTTTAATTTTTTGTGTGATTCCAACGTAGATTCGATACCTTTTAATTTTGTTATTATTCGGAGTCGAACGCGAGTTCGAAAATGAGAAGAGTACTATCATAACTACTCTTTTCTTGAGTTATTCTCCTTCTTCGTTTTCGAGGGTATCTCCAAGGGGGACATTTGTTTTCAGATAACATCTGAAATACGATTATAAAATTTACTCTGTAGCTTCAGGGCGTGAATAGTTTGATGGAACTCGAAAATAAGAAGCGTTCAATTATTTTTTCAGATTATTTGCCCTTTTCAAAGGAGACAAATTATCTCAGAAACTATCTAAGATTATTTGTATGCCCGCTTTGTCTCAATTCCCGTTTTGCATCTCCCTGGAACTATTCCAAAAGATTGTTAATAAATTTAATTTCTATTATTTATTATGTTTTTTATGATTATTGTTTGATACGAGAATGCAACAGTTTATTTACATTTGTTTATGTTCTTGCGAAAAAGCTATTCACTTTCAGATTTTATTAACGAAGACAATGATATATGGATGTACAACTTCTTTATTACACAATGGCGACATTTCGGTATTATAAGTTACCATGTGTCCACGAGTTTGATATGGAGATATATCATGTGTTCGAGTTAAATATAAAACGAGAACGAAGTTCGAGTTTGATATTTCACTTGGACACATGATATATCTCCATATCAAACTCGCGGACACATAGTAACGTATTTATCTCGACGAGGACCCTTATTTCATGCTTTAAATATGGCTTGAAAGATTGGATGGGTCAAAATGGCGGCTGATCTTGTCAATGTTATTCGTTTATTTATAAATTTACAAATATGATTTTTATATCACCGTTTAGAACACGAAAAGTATAATCTAGTACCGTGCAGTGGTACTAGACAGAAATTACAGACTAACGAACTTGAATAAATATAACGAATATTGCGGGGCTTTTAAATTTTGATTGTTTGGTCACGTGACCTCATATATACGTTCCATTTTGGAAACGTTCGATTCGAAGCGGCGCTAAAATCGCCGTAAGTTCCTGACTGTCATGGCGGACCGTCGTGAAAGATGCGAGTGAGTTTGAACGTGTCGGACGCATAGAACATGCAGGCATCACAAACGCTTAGGTTGGTTTGAATGTTCGATATGAATGAAAAGTCGGCGGTGACCTCGACTACTATGTGTATAGAGATTGGATTTCTAGTTTCCAATCTTCAGCTCACTTATGGACAACCTCGCTACGGGCAAGTGAACCGGTAGGCCAATTGTAAGTCTTGTAACTTCCCAGCAGGCACAAGACGTCTTTTAGACGTCTAAATTAGGTCTTAATTGGCTTAGACGTCTTTTAGACGTCTAAAAGACGTCTTCATACAGACGTCTAAGCCTAGACGTTGAATAGACGTCTAAAAGACGTCTTAAGGTAGACCTGCACTTTCATACAATTTTATTATGATGCTTTTATATTTCAGTTTGAAAGATGTTTCCTTTGCTTATTGAATATAAACAAACCTTTCCAAACTTTGGAATTAAACATTGAAAGATTTCTGTCACTTAACATGAATATTACATTATATTTTGTAAGTAAAGAAAATATATATATCAAATTATATATAACACTCAAATGTAATTCAAATCACATCCTATAGATTTATCAAAAGTACAAATTTATAGGGGAAAAAATTATGAAATGGTCTGGGTGAAGAGATTCGAACTTCGAAATTGTAGTCAATGCAGTGCACGTGAATATGCTTTCCAGGCCATGCAGAGTTGCGACCCTTACATGCGCTTTATTTGGGCGCCATTTTCATTCCTTTGTTCTCAAAAGGGATGGGATTTCTCGATATCAACGCATCTGAAGTGGTGTTCCTTACGGATTTTTTCGTCTACAGTTTAGGTAAGACTGTTTTCTGTATGTTGGATACGCTAATTAGTTTTACATTGTCATTAATATCCAACATTCTCATTCGTCGGTATCTTTCCTTTGTTTACAATGGTCGTGCATCTGATGGTACAGCCTCTTCCATTAATAACTTTCAGCTCGTAATTTTGTGATGCTACTTCAAAATATGTGTGTAGTGATTTGTTAGAACATATATTTGAAAAAATATAGCTTTCTCTATTTCTTGACTGAAAACAAACAATTCATGACCAAATTATTTCCCTTGGTATTGTGTTACCTGAATTTTCATAGTAGAATATTAATTATTAATACACCCTTATTAAATGCAGAGAACCTGATTCAGTGTGGAACATTTTCATTTTCAGATAACTGTCATTTTAATTCACTGCAAAATAAACCTTTTTTTATAATAGTTGACTTATGACGTAGATTCAACTATTGTTAGTTTCTAGTTAATAATATGGTTTCATTTGGTGTCTGTGTATAAATTTATATTGAATTTTTCAGGACAGATAGCTTACCAAATATTTAACAGTGTTAACATATATTTTGATTTGAATCTGAATATAATTACAAATGTTGACCATGATCATGAGTTGAGATAACAATTAAAGTTTCAATTTATTTTCAGATACTTTCACAAATCTGTTACAAGGACGCAATCAAGGATACAATTCTCATGAACGGCGGAATTCTTTTAAGATGCTCTTCGAGGGTGTAGGAAGAAAATTGCCTTGAATCAGGACATTCATACTTTAAGAATTACTCCTCAGCTTTGGACAATGATATGAAGATTTGACAAATCTGATTCTAAAGTAAAGTTAATTTAAGTTAATATATTTTGTATTATTATTACAATATATATGTTGATTGCATTAGATAGATTTTGATACTGAATAAATATTTCATCTTATTTGAGCTTTTTTCTTGTTTATTTTCAAGGCACAATTGCTCATCACTTAGTCTGAAAATTGTGAATCTATTCATAAGAAAATCTAAACCTAAACATGAAATTAAGTTACCATATCAAATTCTAAAATGGTATCCATCATAAGTCATTATATTGTTTTAAATAGTGAAATAATTTGGCTTAAATGTATCCATTTTCATCTAAAATATGCAATTGTACCTTACAAAAAACAGGTTTTTGTTTGAAGCTCTGAATCCTGATGAAGTTCCCACTGCATAGCGTTATTATGCTGGGGTATAACACAACCACTAAAGGACATGTGTTAAACTTTTTTCAGACTTCTGTTAAATATTTTGGGAGGTATTTACACTTCTAATAAAGGTTTAATATATGTCTAACAAACGTCTGAAAGACGTCTAATAAACGTCTAAAAGACGTCTAATAAACGTCTATTAAACGCCTAAAAGACGTCTACTAGTCATCTACTAAACGTCTAAAAGACGTCTAATAAATGTCTAAAAGACGTCTAATAAAGGTCTAAAAGACGTCTAATATAACGACGTCTAATAGACGTCTTTTACGACGTCTAGACATCTAATATACGTCTAATAGACGTCTAGACTTAGACGTCTTTCTAGTCCAACAGATTAGACTATATCTAGACGTCTTTTAGACGTCTAGGCTAGACGTCTATTAGACGTAGACGTCTATGTGCCTGCTGGGTTGTCAAGGTATTTTCGCACGAACATTTCCTTTTTACAAGAACTTACTTGTTCCATTAAAGAAATGCGAATGACTTCAATTAGTGGAAAATACACTGAGCTAATAATAGGTTTCAACAAATCAGCGTAGCGTAGCCTTTGTTTACCTAACAGTGGGACAAGGGAGATAACTCTTGGCAGCACGTCGTCTCTGTTACTAGGGTTGCGCGTGACCCAGTTTAACATAGAAAAATATACCTACGGCACGTGACCACTTTTAGCCAATGAGTAGCCGACATTGCTGTCCAAGTCGAGATAAAGATCCTTATACCGTTATCAAGCATATGGGAAATGATTATTATTAATGAATTGAGAGTTGAACTTAACGAGCGCTTTCCAGCGAAAGCTGATGTCACGCTCGGGCGGCAGCCTTTAAAAAGGGGCCAGAAGATTTCGAAAGGTGGGGATATGAATTTTGAAGCCTGGTCTAAAAAGATTTTGGGGGGAATAATTTTGAAAATTTAGAATATTAGATATGCCTAAGTTGGTGGGAGATGGGAGGGGAGGGAGACGGGAGGGAGGTGTGTTGTGTTGTGATTTTGGTTTTTAGGATTTTAGTTGTTTACAGTTGTTGATACAGATGCGCATCGTTCGGACTGATAGGACGTGTTTTGAACTCAGAGCGGGAGAGTAAGAGTTTTTCTGTTTATAATCGGAAAATCAACACGTTTTGAAAGGTAATTAAAGCCCAAAAGTACCTATCAGAGACATTCAATTACATCTTGTGAAAATTTGGTGTAAATGCACCTTTGAAGAGCATGACGGACCAAGCACTGGATATGGACTTGTCCCAGGGCTACGTATCGGCTGTCATGGCGCCCGTCACCTGTGAGAGGGTAGAGGACACCAGCCCCAGCAGAAAGCGATCACTCACCCCTGAGCCTGAGGACATCAGAAACAAGAAACAGAGGAACGATGTACGCAAGGATCTCGACCAGATAGACCGTGAAAGTGAAATTGCGCACTTGGTACAGGCGATGAAAACACTCTCAACTTCACTGACGGAGAGAATGGACAAGTTCGAGATGAATGTAATGGAAAAGATGGAAAAGTCATTCAATATCAAACTCAAGGAGGTAAGAGACAGTTTTAAATCAGAAGTGAGCAAAATTCATGCACGGATTGATTCGATAGACAGCAAACAAAATGAGGATATCAAAAGTGTAAACAAAGATGTGAATGACCTCATATCGACGATGAACAATGCAGAAGAACAGATTAAGCTCAACCTTGTCTTCATAAATGTAATAGAAACAGAAGGGGAAAATGTAAAGAGTAAAATCAATAGCATTATCAAGGATGGACTCAAATTAAGGGACATCAACTGTATACATGCAGAAAGAAAACTAGCTCGGGGTTCGCGTTATCCCGGTGTTGTGATCGCGACCTGTGGTTCAATGGACGATAAAACGCTCATTTTACGTTCGAAACACAAATTACAAAACTTAAGAAACTTCAAAAACATTTATATTATGGTTGACAAGACTAGACAACAGCGCATGTACGAGTCCAATCTGCATACAATCGCAAACGCCATTGGAACAGACAAAGTGACAGTAAGAGGGTCACGGGTATTTTCAACCCGTGATGAGAGATATCCACAGGGGCGTGTATCGCCGAAAATAATAATAGTAATATATAATGAAGAAAAAAAGGGTATCTCTACTATATAAATACTAAAGGGATATAACGCCCTCAGACCCCCCGTTTTGTTCCGGGAAGAAATCAACTTGGAAATTCAATAAAGATTAATATAACAATATACACACATGAAGCCTGATAAATTCCCTTTCGATAGATTGTAAAACAATCAAAATCGGTTGACTTTTGACAGAGCTACACTGTTTTGAAATCGAAAAAAGTATGTTTTCTTGTGAGTACGCCAAAATCCTGCCTCACTAAAACATCGCTTTCAAACTGATAAAATACGAATTAAACACTCAAATACGTACTATGCACGACAAATACAACTTTATCGCAATCCCTATGTATTCCGATTTCGTAGCGTGACTATCAGTGCCGGATAAATGGAGAAATGACTTCAGCAATCTGTTCAACGGAGAGGAAGTCATGGATGAGGTACGAAGTATCGACACAACGGAGTTTGTCCTTTTTAATGACAGGATCAGTCTGTTTGAGATTCGAACTGCAGTTGATGCGGCTAACACAGGAAAGGCACCAGGTATCGACGACATTCCGGCCGAGCTTCTGAAATCCGACTCTGTCATTAGAACATTACACAACCTTTTTAATGTGTGTTTTAGCACTGAAAAGGTACCTAACATATGGTCTAAAGGGATCATAATGCCAGTACCTAAATGTTCTACAATGGACCCGAGAGACCCCCTTGCATATAGAGGCATCACCCTGACAACCTCGATATATAAGTTATACAGCAGTGTACATAATAGAAGATTACAAGAATGGTCTGAAAAGAACAATGTGCTTCATGACTCTCAGAATGGTTTTAGAAAAAAAACGATCAACCACTGACCACGTGCAGACTCTTTCATCGATTTTAGAAACACGTAAACTCAGAAAAAAATCTACATCTGTTGCTTTTATTGATTTTAAAAAGGCATATGACTCTATTGACAGAAACATTTTGTGGAGAAGAATTTCGGCCAGTGGTGTAGGAGGTAAAATGTTAAGTGCTCTGCAATCCCTGTACAAAGATGTTCAGTGCTGTGTGCGAGTGAACGGATTTAGGACCTTCTGGTTTGGAGTAAACCGTGGACTGAAGCAAGTGTGCCTCCTCTCCCCATTCTTGTTTAACCTTTTTATTGATGCTTTGTTACATAAGCTTAACAGTCTGAACGTTGGTGTAAGTATAGATAACTTCAACATTGCAGCTTTAGCGTATGCTGACGACATTGCCCTTTTAGCGGAAAGTGAAGCTGATCTCAATATGCTTTTAGATGTTTTGAATGTTTGGTGTTGTGATAATAAATTAGAAATAAATTCAGAGAAATCGAAGGTTGTACATTTTAGAGTGCCGTCAACTACATTGACGCAGCATGTGTTTAGTGTCGGGAATAATGTTTTAGATATTGTTAGCAGTTATAATTATCTTGGTTTACTTTTAACGGAGTTTGTCGATTTTAATGCTATGGTCAAGGCAGCCGCTAGATCAGCTTATAGGGCCTTAGGACTTTTAATATCTAAGTTTAAGAGTGTTGGCAATATGCATTTTAGCACCTATTCAAAATTGTATGATACAATGGTATGGCCTTCCTAAGCTATGGTGCAGGTATCTGGGGTGGATATGATATATCAGCGGTAAATGCAGTGCAACATAGGGCTTTACGTTTTTTCATGGGACTTGGGAAGTACGCCCCTAATGTTGCAACTAACGGGGATATGGGATGGGTTCCCCCTATTGTCAAGCAATGGTCTTGTATTTCTAGACAATGGTGTCGCTTTCATAATATGGAACATCGTCTGAATAAAGCTGTTTTTGTATGGGCAGATCGATGTTAAGAATGGTGTTAAGAATTGGAATTTCAGAGTAAGGAAAAAACTTATTTCCCTTGATTTACACTACTATTTAGACGCACCTGTTAAGATAAAGAAATCTGTTTTATGTACACTTATTGAGGATAAAGTTATGAAATAATTTGTTATTTTATGGCATTCATTGTTATATAGGGAAGATGGGAGAACTGGTTCGAATAAACTTAGACTTTATAAGCATTTTAAGTGTAATTTTAACTCTGAAAATTATATTGTCCATCACATGCCTAGACATTACAGGTCGGCTATGTCTAAATTTCGACGTGGCGTTGCTCCCATTACAGTTGAAACCGGTCGCTATGAAAATATACTATTAGAAAATAGAAAATTTTTTAATTGTATAAATGATGTAGAAGATGAATTACATGTGTTGTTTCACTGTGTATTATATGATGACCTGAGAGATTCTCTTTTTAATCAATGTGTTGTTTTATCCCCAGACTTTTTAGATAAATCGGATCTTGAAAAAATGTATTTTATTTTTACCAATCCTGATATTTGTTTTAATTCAGCCAAAATCTGCTTTTTAATACTACAACGTAGGAAAGACTTGTCATATGATTAAATAATGTTTTAGGTCGCTCATAATTCTGTATTGAATGGTTCTGTACCTGTTTTATAAATGAATCGTGTGTATAAATGTAAATGTATCTTAGCTATGTACAGAAGTGAGACGTTAATAAGTGGATGAGTATGTGTTGTATTGTTTCCGAGTGTGGGCAGTTTTGGGATGCAACATGTTTCTGTTTGTGTTTGTGTGTGTTGAGGCGTGTGTGGCCTGTTTGTAGTTTGATGATTGCCCTGTCAATGTTTGTGTTTTTGGAGTATATTATGTGTTTGCGGAGTGGGTTGGGTAGTAGTGTTAAAAACCAAAATCACAACACAACACACCTCCCTATTCTGTACGACTGTATTTCCAAAGGAACAAACCTTTCTTGAAAACTATTTAAGATAGAAATACCAAATTACATGTAAATGTAATGCTTCAGGATTTCAATACCTTGAAATTGAGAAGTTGGCAATTTGAATTATTTTCAGAGTCACTGCCCTCGAGTTTAAGTGAGAACTAATGTGGCGGGCGTTGCTGATGATCATGTCTTCTTCTTTATAGTTTTAAAGTTATAATTAGAACTAATGAACACAATAGTGATTGATAGTCTGAAATATGCCTGAATTTGCTTGCCCACTGCCGGAAAAAATATAAACAGTGAGCATCCTCGAGACCCAAGCGCACTAGTGAGGATTCTGATGCAATGGTTCGTCATATTGGGTAATCGACCATGCGTAATGAGGTTTGCATTGACACTATTGACACATATTTTTCGCACAGTTTGCGCATAGTTTACGGAATGGTACGTACTGGGGTGCGTGGCTTTAGCTTGGACATGTCGACAATGTCAAGCAATTCCATGAACGACACGCATTGTTTTCCGCATTCCCGTTTTTGCCGCGATGAAACCCAGAGTTACTTGAGCGTACTATGATTGTTTTAATTTGGCATCGCACTAACACAGTGGTAGTAAACATGGTTGATTCAGATATACGAATGGAAAATGAATTCAGTAAGTGATATTTGCACATAACTCTCCAAACACACGAATCAGATTTTGTTTACAAGCGTGCTTGAAACGAAGATTCCCGAGTTAATATGAATGATCTCGTTATTATCACAATCCATGTTTCGGTGACACTTTCGTATGATGCAAGCCCTTAAACACATTAACTATTACGTCTATTGGCTGTGTCATCGTGTATTCGTTGGTAAATTATTAACGAAATTATATTCCAAATTATTCATTTGAAATCTATGTAAAATTATCTTCAAATTATTCCTCTCTCTTTTATAAGCACTCGCCAGTCCGGCCACATGTACACGGGCACAGATGGCGAGAACATTCGATTCACTTAAACCTAATAATTATCTAATTACACGTTCGACCGCTTGACCTCTCGCTTCTAAACTTCCACGTAGGTTCCCTTCTTTCATAACCAAATTTGTACACGCATGTGCTGCACGCTAATAAAGTCTCGTGCAGTCCACTGCTAGGGAGATTTAGCTTGGGCAACGGTCGGGGACAGACGCGCCCGCTGTCCGACTGTCCACTCTCAACATCATGTAGTTTCTAGAGATCACCACTCGAGTCGGGCTCAACTTGGTAACACAACAGGTTTGGGGAATGCCCTGGCGTGTACACCGACTTGTGCGTGTATATACCTCCGGCTCGAGTTCATGTTGTAACCACACGCATCAATAAAGAAAATGGTCGACCATCACCAAAGCCTGTCAAGTCGTCATTTCAACATCGTCACTGTCGTTGCCTTCATCGTCCCTCGTCGACGTAGTAGTTCCTTGGCGATCAAAGCTGCAAGAATTCGGGGCATAAGGGAAAAGTGATTATGACAGTGAAACTCCGATATATCCCATTAACTTTAGGAAACGTTGTCTTCTGCAATTTGACTGTACCATACTCGTCCGTTTGAACACAGTTACATTTAAACAATATATCAGAGGGCACTTACATCGGCAATCCCTTTGACAACTGTTGGTAACAACCGAACAAAGCTGAACACTTCTCACAGTTGCCTCCATGCCATTCGCCGAGGAAACTCCTCTTCCTCGATAATTTGATAGATTGTGTATATTGTGCCCACGTGTGCAGAGAATATTCCAGCTAAGGTCCCCAAATTGACAACGTCTTGGCTATGTTTCAAAACTGAGAAAGTTATAAATAATCTGTATTAGAGACCAAGTTTGCACTGGTCCATCATGAACAAATTTTGGGCTGTTGAAATAAAGGAAATTAACTGCAGGCCCACGGGTTCTCACTCCCCCTCATGTTTACATTTCCAACCAAAACCGAGGGAGAGTGTTATATCTGTCATATAAACTGAAGGATAAGAAAATATCAAATTAAGTCGTTAATCATTGAATTAAATTAAATAATTAAATATAGTTTCTATGGAACATGAAAACTGAAAACATATCGCACACATGCAGCTCTTTACCGGTAGGCGTGAGGGTATGCATGGCAGCACGCCCTGCACGTGCAAAATGTCTCGTCTAGATGCGCGCCCGCGGTTGCTCGTCTGCAGTCGTCAAGACAGTTTAGGTTACTACTGTAACATGGACACAGAGGAAGGTGACGAAATGTTCATCACACAGTCAAACGTGGTGATTAATGAAAGCAATGTTGACAAGGACGGCGACTTTCAATTCCGATTCGGTGATCCGATGGATACTAACGACATTGATCACGAGCTTCAAATTTGTCTTCCTATAACAACCAAGTACAAGAATGATAAGGCCGTTTCAGTAGTTTCAAGGTAGCAAGAAGAGAGGCGTGAGAGGGCTATGGACTGCAACTTAGACCTACCAAAAATGAGCTGTGAGAACTTTAATCTCGCTCTGAACGTTTTCCTGTTTGAAGCCCGAAAACGGGATGGAGGTCTGTATCCGTCTCATACAAAGTATGGATTATATGGGGCGTTTCAAAGCAACATGAGAGCGAAAGGTTTAAGTCAATTAATTTGAGGTTAAACAATTTAAAGAGAGTCGTCGATGTCTGGACGCAGTCATGCGCAAACGTTTTGCTGAGGGTCTTGGAGCCGGAAGCCAACCGAGACGATATCGAACAGCGATGAAGAGATACTGTGGCAGTCTGGAGCTTTCGGGGACGAGACACCTAGAAAACATTTTGATACAGAATTATATCTGACTGGTGAGTCCTAACATTTGCGTATTCTAACTTATAGTCAAATGTTTGATTTCTTCAAAATTGTTATTATGAATATATACTAAGTTTTAAATGTTAAACATATTCAGAAATTTATTGAAGATGTACACGTTTTTTTGGATATGAACAGGGAAATTTCTGTTTATAGGATTGCTATAAACAAACTCCAAAGAAGGTTCGTACATATGAAAACACTGGCACAAATAACCGTTATGTCAGAATACGGATCATTGTGCTAAGAACATACATGTGGCATGTTTACTGAATATCAAATCTTTGCTAAACAAGTTATTGTTAATTTGTAACATAATAAAATCACTGAAAAGAGAAAAGAAACTGTGAATTTACTTAAAGGAGTCAAAATTGAAGTAGTAAACTCGTCAACATTATTAGCATTAACTTTTAGCTCATTAAAATATTAGACCAGTCAGTGGTTTTATATGAATATGCAATGAAACGATACGTCGTTCAATAGACTGATTTTTATTTTATTTCCATAGTGAGGATAACAAATCAACTGACTACTTTTATTTCACTCCCCGGAACAAGCCGAAAGATGGAAGTTGGTTCCTGCGAACGGCCGTTGGACATAATAATTTGCAAGCAACTGTCAAGCGCCAGTGTAGAAAAGCTGG
Source organism: Phorcus lineatus (assembly GCA_921293015.1). Lineage (NCBI taxonomy): Eukaryota > Metazoa > Mollusca > Gastropoda > Trochida > Trochidae > Phorcus > Phorcus lineatus. Next base: position 53,811,410 of record OV121086.1, on the reverse strand, counting down.
TTTACAGGGTACAGAAACAAACCACTCGTTATGGGCTACTGCTGCAACAAGACTCTATCAGGCCATGGACGTAGCTAGGGTTTCGAAGAATGTACTCTATCGAGGTCGCGCACCATCAAAGGGACCTAGGGGTGCTTTCCATCCACATTGCTTTCAGTCCACTCAGCTGTAGAAATGAGTCCCTGAAAAACGGTATTACAGTGTGGCAGTTACAAAACTAATGGGCAAAAGGATAGACTATTTTTCAACAGACTTACAAACGAAATGTTAATATGATATAGACTTATTTGAACGTGTGTTTAATAGAAGTATTTTTTTGAAAACAAGAATACGTAATTTCAGTCGTGAGCCAGAGGGTAAGATGCTTCTTGCTTTATGGTCGTCCAAACAGTTCTGGTGTTTTGAAGCCATTAGAATTATGGTAACATCTCTAATTTATACATCTGAAGGTAATTTTAGATGTTGTTTACCGAATGCACCCACTTGCACTTAATTGCATCCATGCATCTTTGATACATGGCGTCACGAAATACGAAAACATGGCCAATTTCGTTCTCCTATCCCGCTTAAGGAGATTCCAAAATGACTTTGGAAATAAGCTTTTAAAGGGCGTCTTCTTTAGAAAAACATTAACTTAAAATGATTCAAACAAGGACAATTTGCATGAGTTTGCTTCTAAAGAAATGATGAAACTATGTTTCATTCATATTTATATTCCATTGATTGAAATATACCTTGTTTTCAATAAAATGTACAGGAAAAGGAAATTGTCAGATTGATATTTTGAAATTATTTTAGGAAATACATTGTTTTGACATTTATGTAAATAATATCTTATTAAACAATAATAAAATATAAAATCACTTGACGTTATACCAGTTTGAAGCCTTTATGTTTGTTTATATAAATGTTTTGATTTATTGTAACGCTTGTCTTCCATTCTAGTGTATCCTGATTTGGCTTTTGAATCAAAGGGCACGTAAATCTGTCTAATAAGAGACTCAAAGGTCTGATAGATGTATTATCGTCTCACATTTATTTACAAGGTTCACACTGTATTATTCCTTTATTCCGTTCCTTTGTTTTTACTGTGTAATTATCAAATATTCAACCCATAAAAACAATATTTTGACTTATGTTTTCTTATATCTGCTTCAGATAAGTTTCCAAAATTACGTTTGACTATTTATCATTTTGCGCATACGCTTGTCCATTAAAATAAATCGCGACTATGTCTTCAGTTTGTTAAGATGGTACATTCAATAACACTCGGTAATCCACTTTCAAATAACACCATTACTAAAAGTTTGACATATGTTACTCCGACCATATAGATCGCGTCTTTTTACGACGACTGATGTCATTAGAGACACTTGCGAAAGGGCGAAATCCCATACGCCAATCGTGTGAGTAGGCTGTTATATGTGTGTACATGTATTTACCATTTCTTTATCGTCTTTCCTCGGGAGAAGAAACTCAACTTTTAGAAACTATATCTTTACCGAGAAGAACCCGCCGCACAATGACATTTCGTGATTCTACGGCGTGCTAACCTGGTGAGGGCTGCCTTATTGTAATGATTACAATAATGGAAAAAAATGTACGCAATTGAATACATTGCGTATAGGTAGCTACGCCCATGCAGGCCAATGATGATTTGCGGAATGACAGGTGAGCATCATTTATGTCATTGCCATGAACTACTCAAGTTGTAGCAAAATAACAGGGGTGTAACCTTATCATAGTCAGAATTAAATGTAAAATGATTAATGAAGAAAAGTTAATTCCATTGTTTTACAAAATGATAAATATAATGATCATCACATGATCTAAGATGTAAGTTAACATCTGAAAAAACTGTTTGTGCTTTCTATACAGGTCACACAAGTGAAGCCTTCCGGTCTTATAAATGTACTTCAGATGTGCCTAAGTCGACTCTGTCTGATGTGCTCACCTCGAAATCACTTCAACAACCGCAGTAGACACATATTCAGGAGACGTTGGATCAACTTAATCAACGACAAAGGCGACAGTTATCTTTAACTTCAATATTTCCTAAACGTGAAGGAAAGAAATAAACCATTCTCTCTGTTTATTTGTTTTTATTAAATTTTTTTATACAACAATCTTTCCCAAAAATATCTGCTTCAGTGGCATTTGTTCTGTACTCTGTAGAATGTCCCGGGGATTTTCTAGAATGTCATAGGGATAAGCAATGTGACATTGAAAGTAGGTTAACCTGAGAAAAGAATATCCTCCAGAATGACACAGATATGACACCTGAGGCTTAAGGCGGCATATAAGCATCGAGATAAATTCTTTACCAAGTTTATGATGATTACTTTTGTGTCCGAGTTAAATATCAAACTCAAACTTCGTTCTCGTTTGATATTAAACTCGGACTCACGGGAAAAAATATATCAAACTATCAAACACAGTACTTTAAGTTGTCTTTTTCATTGCCTTACTCTATTTATCTCTTGTCTTCATTCAGCACCTCCTCGCCACCCGGCAGATAAACCCGCACCGCCAACCAATAAAGGGAAGTAGATGTCAAGCCACCATATGAACAAGCTACGACAAATCGAGAAGGTTTACCTGAGGAAAGTTCTATGTAGCTTCTGTAATCAAACCCTACGACATCAATCTGCTGACCGAAACTATTTTTGTCATATGTGAATATACATCATGAGTTTCCTGAAAGTTCTCAAGATTAGTTACTTTACATTCAATCGAGTTTCTCACTTAATGTCACTCAATAATAGTTGAAAATGTCGTAAATATGTAAAGGTCATATCGTTTGTCTTGTCTGTCACAATATAATATATGTTGGTATAAAATTCAAAACCCATCATAAGGTTTGATTAGTTATCTCCAAATTATAAATATCTTGAGAATCTCAACTTATAAGTATGTTCTGATATCAAATATGTCAGTACGAGGGTTATATCTTTTTTGTCATCAAAAATAGTTCTTAAACAGCTTGTAGTGATAGAATGAATCTCTGACCATAACTGACATTCGGTATCTTGAATAGTGAAATCGTTGCATTGTGATGTTAAGCAATTGTTTTGTCATCGGCATCATACGATTTGGTTGTTGCGATATAAAGTGTAGATATCGCTTGCAGATATAACATTTTTCAAACAATTGATTGTAGGTAATATTTCAAATCTATCTTTTGCTAAAACATTCAAAGAATAGATTCATGAAAGACATTGGCGAAATATTTGTTTCAATGTAAATGTTGACTCTCAAGTTAGCAAATGTAGGAAACACCAAAATATCTTTAACTATATTCATAAACAAAGATAAACAACCACATAGATAAATTTAGAATATAAGTTGATATTGAAATATTGATAATATGTCAAAACGACCTTACTTTGGACAGTTTTGACCATGGTTCGGACACTTTTTATATTTTCTGTATACGGACTTGTAATACTTTGTGTTAACCAACAAAAGATCAGGAAACATTTCATAACATACGATTAACACATTTAACAAAATGATTAATTTTGAAAACATATGGTTTAACTCATATGGCATTTTTGCGTCAAATGCCTACAAATGTGATTGTGACGTCATAATTTTGTAACGCCGTAAGCGTCAGTGGCGGGTGAATATAATCGGAAAGCATACTCTGTACAGATGACAAATTACCTCATGTTTCTGAAAAACCTTGATATTAATGTACATGGACTACTCACTGCGTGTTTTTGGATGTCTGAAATTACTTTAAAACATTTTAAGCCAGGGATACATGCGAGAAGATAAGGTGGAACTGTCCGAAGTTCGGTCTGAACCGTTTGGTATGTTGATATTTACTTTCTTCATATGATCCTGATAAAACAATCTTTCGAAATATTTGAATCGATACACTGTCCGAACATCGGTCAGTTTGCTCTATATCTTACACAAGCGATATCTACTGTGAAGGCCGGTTTTGGATGATAGAGAATAACCAACGAGGTACGAGGGATAACAGGAAATATGGAAAGTTGAAGTAATGAGAAGCCACGAGCCTTGGCGAATGACTGAACATCATATCTACGAGTGTGTATTTCCCGAAATCCGTGTACCGTGTTGCTTGCCAATATGTAGTTAAAACAACCAATTACGACTGAAAGACCTTGTTATTTAGATACCATTATACTTCTGTAGTGACATCGATCAACTGATCTGTATAAATACGTGTTAAAATCAAATCTCGGGCAGTAAATGTGTCAACAATGCTACACAATGTAGTTCTGTTATAAAACACCATGAAACTTAGGACAATGTTGTCCCTCAAATATATATAAAAATATTTTGAATGTAAACGACGACGCCTAGGAGTGAAAAATCAATCATAATACAGTGTTACTGGAACACTTAGATGAATTGTTTACTTATGTGTTAGAATTTAAACTTGTAATAAAGGTAACAGAATGTTCATCAATGGACGCTTTTCTTTGAATCACGATGCATGAGGTATGTTATTTATGAATCATGAAACCAATCATAAGTAATCGTATCATTCACTGGCTAACCGACCAATCAACGTCGAGAATTACTACAGAGCACATTCCGTCCTGATTACAAAACCTGTGTACAAGACATATGTCATTTTCAAACAAAACTATTTTGAGTCTCCTTAGAAACCATAAACTAAAGTTCAAAACAAGGCTCCAAAAAACTGTTTGCATCACTGTTGACAGTTTCCATTTAACGTATAAATCAACCGTTTAATACGGTAAATATGGTAAGACGAATTTATTGTTAAAACGGTAATTTCTTCAATATAAAGGAAAGTTAGAAATAGCGTGTCAGATTTAACACGGTAATTATGACATTAACATAAATGGAGATATACTTTAACATTTACAAACTGTTAATATTTTACAATTTATGTGACAGGTTTGTGAATAATTTCTATAACATAGACTTGGCCGAAAGCTGACGTACCTCTCATTTTATATTATAAGAGTCTCGGTAAAAAATGAAGGAACTTGAACGTTGATCTTATTGCAAGCAGACATTTGTACATAATTCACTCACGGTGTTTGATATAAAACGAATGCTTACATGATAGAATCAGCTAACGCAAGTTTTGTTTACCGTTACAACTAAGTGTAGATAGATGAAGAAAGTTGATGAATAACATAACATTGCAAGTCAAAATAAGGTATAAATGTTACAAACAGTTCAACGAAAAACAACATTTACAGTTGATGATGTAAGTAAGATATGGACGTAACATAGCATTGCTTACATGGACACAGATGAGGGTCGAGATGTATATATTTTCAAACACAGATATGAAGTACCGATTTCTGATATTGGGGCTTTATATACAGTACGACCACGTAATCAGATATGTGTCCAAGTGATCAATGTCAAGGATTATTTGATAGATAGCGTTTAATGGACATTGTCAGCACATTGATGTCGCGGTTTCACGAAATGTTACTTAACATTGTCCGATGGACTGCCGATTGGGTTGCAGATTAGCCTAAGGCAGATGCCGAATGTCATGTAAAAGCTGTCTGCATTATACGAGACAAATGTTTAAATCTTACACCATATGGTAGCTTATTTTAGTCTATGACAATACCCCTCCGCTTGGGAAGGTTTTGACCACGAAAGCCAAAATACAAAAACATGTACATCTTAATACATATAAACAGTTTAAAATCATCTGGGTTAGAATCCAGGAGATGGAAACATAGGTCACATTGTTGAAAATGCTCAAAAAACCAAGATGAGGTATAAAACGATAAATGTAGCAAAAGTTGAACTTTGTAGGTTTGATAACTAGGGACTGTTGCTCATATTTTGCTAATAGGGTCGTGGGTAGATTTAGCTAGGATACTCATTAATATGGAGTAGGATGGTTTAGTACGGTTCTTAGAAGAGAACAGCCATAGAATGTTAGTCAAAGACCGGATCATATGAAGATGTGATCAGCATCCCCAAGCACTTTTAGACACATGTGAACCTGTATGTCTTTCAGTAACTCTAATGACAGTTGCTTCTCAAGTTTTAACTAAAAATACAGTTACGAAGGATTGGAATTTCAAAAGAAATATTTAGGTTTCTGTTGGCGTTTGCGCCGTTTGCCAGAATTTGTTTGTCAATAAGAAAGTCGGCCTTGAGACCTTGACCTACATTTTGTTCTGGTTCCAAAGCTGGTGTTGGGAAGTGAAGCCCTTTTAGCAGATAATGCCTTACTCCTTTTATGATTTTGGGCATTGGCTTCTTGAGATGGTACCGGTGCAGTATGTGCATGTTGTGCAGAAGAAGATGATGTGCTTAGTGCCGGTTGTGCAGGTTGTGCAGGTAAAGCCGTTTACAAGTATGCTCGTTGAAGGTTGTGAAGCAGTTGTGCTGGTTGAAGAATGAGCGTTGGTTGATCTCGTAGAAGAAGGGCGAGCAGAAGAGCTGCTCTTTGGTTTAGCAGAAGGTAAACCTGATTGCTGATTGCAATCATCATATTGAGATGAATCAACATCACCATCCCAGGCGCTGGCTGGAGGTGAAGAATTACAGTCAGGGTGCTGACTGGCAGAAGTTGGAGCAGGCGCCGGTGCCGCTGTACCAGAGATGTCTGGTCGTGGTTCTGGTGGCTGCTTGTCAGCCCTAAGGACCACGAGTTTGAGGCGATTCACATGAACTGGAGATTTGTGTTCAGCGTTGTCTGAACATCTGCGTATCTTGCAAGTGTAGTTTGGTCCAACAGAAGTGATGTAGTATGGACCTTTCCATGGTTGTGCCAACTTCAGCGATAGGCCTATGCCTGTTGCCGTGTTATGAAGGTAGACCTGTTGGCCAACCATGAAGGATGGTTCTTTGGATTTGAAGTTCTTGTGCTCTTTGTCAAATATCTTGACTGACTTCCATATTGTCACGAGCAATGGCTTTGACAACCTTAAGATTTTCAATAAGAGTGCATCTCAGCGTCCTTACCTAAGGAAGGTTTAGGCAGTAACGTGGAACCAAATGGTAGATGCATTTCCTTTCCATACAAGAGATAATGAGACGAGTAACCGGTTGATTGGCAAGGGACATTTCTCATGGCCATTAGAACACAAGGTAGGATATCAGCCCAGTTCTTCTGATCCGGTTGACAATAGGACTTTGGAGCCTGAGCGATAGTTGCATTTCGCCTTTCAACCATTCCATTATAGCGCATGATAAGAGCTGATATGCAGATGTTTGACTTCCAAGATTTCACAGATAGCATTTACCAATTTAGATGTAAACTGGCGACCTCTATCTGTGAGAATGGATCGTGGAGCACCATACCTAGAGAATATCCCCCTGAAGAGTACCGTAGCTACTTCTGTTGCTTCTTGAGTTCGTAAGGGAAATGCTTCAATCCAACGGGAGAAAGAGTCCACTGCTACCAGATATATTTGTAGCAATCGTTGGTCTTTTGAAGCGGCCCAACTATGTCAACATGAATTCTGGAAAAGGTATCTTAAATAGGCAAGGGAACCATTGGTGCTGGCTTGGAATGAGTTATCTGCTTAGAGTGCTGACAAACATCACAGGATTTGACGTAGACTTCAATTTCCTGGTACAGCCCTGGCCAATAATACTTTGCCAGGATGGATTGTCTAGTAGAGTCACGGCCGAAGTGACAAGATGTCTTGCTATCGTGATAAGAAAGTCCTTTCTGTCTTTAGTAGGGACTGCCAATTGCGTTATCATTGGAACACGGTTTCCTTTATTGCCTCGGTGTTTGGGCTGAAAGAAGTGATAGAGAAAAAGGTCATATTCTTGGGAACGCCCTTAAAGACCTTTGACATGTCCCGGATTGCAATCTGGAGGAATCTCAATTTTCTCAATGAAATCAATGATTGGTTTCAAGTTGGAAGACTTTCTCTGTCTCTCCGCTAGGTCATTGTCGTTTATATCTGTATCTACAGCATATACGAAGGGACCAGTTTGCCGTTTCACAAAGGCCTCCTAAATTTAGGAGGTCGTAGCATATACGACCTTGTTTACGACCCTCTTACGACATGCTCTACGACCGTTTCACAACGGGGTCGTATCCATGTCGTACAACGGGGTCGTAAATCCATGTCGTATATCAAGTAGGAGGTGCTTGGTTGCATAGCAACATATGATCTCGGCAGGACGGGCACCTGTCTCCGCATTCGTACAATTCATATCCTGTCTATACCTATGAATTTTGTGTTTGTAAGTATTTTAGTTTTATGATTTACAAGTGGCTTACACAAATCAAAAGGTAAATTCATGAATTTACTACAATCTTTACATTCTAACAGAAATTGCAGTAACTAGTAACAAATCATTTACGGGCAAAATCAGAGAGATTTGAACCTGTGGTTTTAGTGCCTTATAAAAAAAGTTTTGTTCATGACCCTAAAGCATAAGTTACTTAATGTCTATGTAGATTGTTTACTTAACAAAGCTTGCCATTAATTTACCCGCAGAAATGAATAAAAGCAGTTAGTTTAATATCAGGGCGTATTAAATGTTTGAATTTGAATTGTGTGTTTGAATTTTTTACAATATCTCTGAACAATTTTTTAGTTTAGAATATTGACATCTCCTTTATAATGTTCATAAATTGACAGAAAATTATATTTCAGTAGCTCTTTTAGATATTAAGAAAATATTATCTATTTCAAAGATAAAATGTCAACAATTAGAAAAGGCAAAATTAATGCAATGAAATGATGATTTTGAAAACTATAAATATTGACAAACAAGAGCCCACTCAAAGTCTAGAAAAATGATTGGCTTTGAGACGTTTCGTCACAAAAGTTTGCCGAAAGTTATCAGTTAGCCTAGGCCCTATATACTTATTTTTTCCTTGCTTATTATCTAACTGCTGGAAAACTTGTTATCTATCTATGAATATTAAAAGGTGTTTAGATAAGGAAGCGATAAGGAAGGGCTGTAATTATAATTATATATTTTATTACAAGATTTCATCGCTAGTTACGAAGCATTGTTGACATCCCGCAGTAAAGGTGAAGGTCACAGAAATGTAACTTACCGCAGTTTTGCAGTGTTCACCTCATTGAGCTAAATATTGATGTATTAGTATCCTTTCGTGAAAAGAGTGTGCAAATGTATCTTGGAGAGGGGCTAGAGTTCTTGATGAGGTACGTGTGTTGTAGGTGAAAACAAATAGCGGTATATCTATGCATGGCTTCAAAAAGTCTACGCGAGTTTTCGGTAGGACGGTCGATCGTTGTCAGGCATGTTATGTCTACTCTCGGTCACAGTCGAGGACACTAAGAATATTTGACAGATTTGACCAACACATTTCTCAATAATAAGGTAATCGACCCCTAGATTGACGAAATTGCATATATCTATGAAACTGAAGAGGTTTAGTTGAGTGAAATGTAAAGTGATCCGTTATGTCATGATTGAAATAATTGAATCGCTGACGAATTTGTTAACCAAAAGGGTGTTCGGAATCACTATGAAAAACAAGCAAATTGCTTCCTAATATTTCTGAATGTAGCATTTTTTATTCGAAGCGGAGGATGGCCGCCATGTTTATATGATTTACGACGTCCTAAATCATTTACGACAGGTCAATCGGGGTCCTAAATTTGAAGCTCTTTACGACGCAGTGTAAATATACGAGGCCGTTGTGAAACGGGTAAAAAATGTAAGAGATGGGGTACGACCTGCTTTACGAGGTCTTACCGGTAAGAGGTCTTTGTGAAACGGGCTACAGGAGATGCGGGCTCGTTGAGACAGACAAAGTCTAGTTGAAGTGGTTCAGATGTAGCTGAAGCATCTGGTAGAATATAAGTGGTGTCCTGATCTGATGATGAGGTGTCATCTGTTGGTTGATGTAAAGCTTCAGCAGTAGTACTTAACAGAAGCTATTACTGCTGCAGGTAGTTCTGGTGTAGTCGTGATAGAAGCAATGACAGAGGAAACAGGAGATGGGAAGTTATCTGTATCTGGAGCAAAAGTTAGAGATGAGTAAGCTATTCTAGATAATGCATCAGCATTTGTGTTTGACTTGCCAGGTCGATGTTCAATATCAAAGTCATACTCTTGAAGCATCAAAGACCATCTGGCAAGACGACCTGTCTCAGCCTTGACATTCTTCAGCCATTTGAGTGCACTGTGATCAGTGTAGACTTTGAACTTCATGTTGGCAAGATAAACACGGAAGGTGTGGATTCCTTCAAGAACTGCTAAGCATTGTAGCTGAGTGATTCCCCATATCTTTTCTGATGCATGAAGGCACGACCTCCATAACAGATAACATGTTCTTTACCGGAGGATTCCTTTTGACCAAGAATATAAGCAATTGCTGAAAAGGAAGCATCTGTGGTCAAGATGTAAGGTTTTTCAGGATCAGGATAAGCAAGAATAGGAGCTGAAGTTAATGCTTCTTTAAGCTTAACGAAAGAGGATTGACATGATGGAGACCATATAAAAGGAGTGTCCAAATAAAAGTGACGTGTGTCATGAACATTTCTAGGTGGTGGAATTTTGTTTAAAGTGTCAATTTTTTATTGATCAACTTCAATGCCATCTTTGCTGAAAACATGCCCAAGGTAAGTAACTTTCTTTACTGCAAATCTACACGTACTTGGCTTCAGGGTTAGTTTTGCAAAGACACATTTGAGATGATGAAGATGTTCAGTGAAATTTTTGGAATAAACTATGATGTCATCTACATAGACCAAAATGGACTTCCAATTCATTTCTTTGAGAGCTGTTGAAATTGTTTGCTGAAATGCTGCTGGTGCATTTATGTTTAGCTTCAGGATGAAGTGGTATCTGCCAAAATCCACTAGCACAATCTGAGACTGAAAATATTTTGCTATGTTTTTCGGCAATGGCATCAATGACATCATCAAAACGAGGAAGAGGGGAAGATATAGGCTTTGTTACAGCATTGAGCCTTCTTTAATCTACAGCAAAACGATAAGTACCATCAGATTTCTTTACCATTACAACTGGAGATTGCCATTCTGATGAACTTGGTTCAATAATCTCTGCATGTAACATTTTCTGAACTTGCTTAGAACATTCGTGCTTAACCTCCAGAGATTGACGATAAAAAGTTCGTCTGTTAGGAGGAACATCTTCAGTTTCTATGAGATGTTCATGAAAGTGAGTCTTGCCTAACTCTGACCAATCTTGTGCAAATACTGACTGTTGAGAACAAAGAAAGCACTCTAGTTGGAGTTTTTGATCCTCTGAGATCAGAATCACTAAGATTGAATGATGGAGTGTCCGACAAACCAGTGGCATGTGCAGTAACGGAGTTGATCTGAGTTGAATGTATGGAAGGTTTAGAGGTTAGAGATTATGATAGATCAACTTTAGAAGCATAAGCAACGATTTGTCGACAGCTGAGTGTGACAGAAAAATTGGTAGGGTTGAGAAATCTCATGCAAGCTTTACCTTTTGTATTCTGTATGAGTCACTTAGTGCCTTGTTGATTGAGCACGTCGAAGCCAGGAAAGGGCTCAACATCTGGAAAGCTTGACTGGGACATCTGCTTCAGAGTGAGCTGGAATGATGACCCTCTTGCGTGGTCTAGCGTGACCATCATTAGTCTCAACAAATGATACAAAGTGCAAACCTCCATGAAGAGTTAGTGTCTTGGAAACAAGATCAATATTAGCTTGGTTAGTTTCAAGGAAATCCATGCCAAGTATGATTGTATGATAAAATGAAGAAAAGACATGGAATTTCTGAGAATAGTTAATATTGTTAATCTTAAGAACAAGTGTGACTGTGCCAAGAACTAAGTGACGTTCACCACCGACATTCAAATGAACTTTTCTCAATTATGCCTATTTTGGAAAAATATTTAGAATGAATACATAATATACTCGCTATAGTGTCCACAAGAGAGGTGGTTTTTACGCTCCTAGTTTTCACGGTTATCATGTTCTTAATGAGAGAGGTGAGAAGCAGGAGCAGTGTACACAGGTTCTTGTTGTGAAGAAGAAACATTTGAAATGGGAGGGTTAGGGGGAAAGATAGAAGAGGTAGAACTAGGTTGATGAGAGGAAGTAACAGAAGACACGGGCATTTGTGCATGTTCTGGTCTGTCCCCTGGTGTTGGAAGCTTGGAAACAAGCGTGTGTCCCTATTGTGAGTGCCCTCGTTCCAAAAAGGCATTAACACATAAGGAATGAGGGTGACCAGTCTTGTGGCAGTAAGTGCACATAGTGTTACAATGTGGGCAGTATTTGCAAGCTGAACAGTGCCCACCACACCCTGCACACGTACGAGGAGGCTGAGACTGGGAAGGATAGTTGTTAGAGTGAGGAGGATGGAAGGTTTTATGAGGAGGGATAGCAGGATAGGGTGGGGGTTGAGGAGGTGGAGGGAAAGATGGTTGATGTTGGTAGTAGGACTGTGAGATTGAGATTCTTGTTAAAAAAGGATTGTGTGTTAGGAGCAGTATGGTATGAGTGAAGGTTATAGGAATGAGGCGGTAGAGGTGATGAATAGTGAGGGTTAGTCTGATCATAGCTTTGGTTGGGTGGGGTAGTTTTGAAATGCTGACTTTTCTGGGACCATTTTGATTTATGCTGAGGTCGGCGGTCAAAATGAGGGTTTGAATTGAAGGAAGCGACCTCAGCATTGGTACTAATTAATTTCTCCATTAATAATGTTAAGTTCTTAACATCCTCTGCTACATATACCTGTGCATTTGATGATTGTGGTTAAGAGGATTCAGCTATTTGGAATGCTGCTGAACCTCTCTTGGGGACTTAGGTTGCTGTAGCTGAACCCACTGTTTGAGCTCAGGCAGCAGTCCGTTGATAGTGATGGCCACCAGATTTTCGGGGATGTCCTTGTTGTGAGCCTTCTTGAACCCTGGTGAAGCAGGCCGTCACTGTCTCTACAGACTGCTGCTTGATATTCAGAACAGACAGGTCCCTCTGTATATCCTGTCTATATTGTTCTTGGAAGGCAACTTAGACATCAGCCCACGTTGACTTAGTTGTCTCAGGCAGATGTATGTGCCACTGTTTGGCTGGGCTTTCTAAGTAAAAAGGGAGGATCAAACATGCTCTGTCGTTTGCATGGATTGTTAATTTAAGCCATGCCTCAAAGTCAGTCCACCAAGCTGGTCCGTCGTGTGAGCAATTGAACTTGGGGAGGTGCAGAGATTACATGGCAGGATGTGTAGGAGGAGGTTGATTAGGTCGTGGTTCAGGAGATGAAGAGGCTTGCGGCGATGATGACAGACTGCAGTTGTCAGGGGTTGATGGGATGAGAGTATTCAGTCAAAATGATAGATGTTGGTTGACAACATCGTCTTCCTCTTGTGAGGGTTTGGCTGAATACCGTAGTCTGTCCCGGTAATTGATTGGGGTTGCTCAACTTTTAGGCATCAGTGCGTCTGGGTCGACGTTCTCCAGCAACCTTTCATCGAGTTGTTTTTTGTCTTATTTTAAGTTTCGACAAGTGTTCGATTTTTTCATCACGTTGGAGTGATGTTGGAGAGGGGAGTTATATGTGATGCATTTGGGGGGAACTAGCAGTCACGCGCTCGAGCGCACCTAGCCTTTGGAGATATTCCCAATAAGAACCTGGACACAGATGACGGTCGAGATATATATTTTTCAAGCACAGAAATGAAGTCTAATAGTTATACAATACAAGTAATTACAATTTCATATGATACGTTACAATTAGTATCTTAGACGAATTTATAGATTAAACGGTAACTTCTTCAATATAAATGAAAGTTAGAAATAGCGTATCAGATTTAAGACAGTAATTATGACATTAACATATATGTATGTATGTATGTATGTATATATATATATATATATATATATTACAAACTGTTGATATTTTACAATTTTTATGACAGGTGGTTTCAGAAAATACTTTAGGTAACAGTTTTAATAGTAGTCGAATAATTTGTATAGGTCCTACATAGACTTGGCCGAATGCTGATTTACCTCTCCTTTTATATTATAAGAGTCTCAGTAAAAAATGAAGGAACTTGAAGGTTGATCTTATTGCAAGCAGACATTTTTACATAATATTTCTCACGGTGTTTGATATAAATCGAATGCTTACATGATAGAATCAGCTAACGCAAGTTTTGTTTACCGTTACAAGTAAGTGTAGATAGATGAAGAAAGTTGATGAATAACAGAGAACATTGCAAGTCAAAATAAGGTATACATGTTACAAACAGTTCAAAGAAAAACAACATTTACAGTTGATAATGTGAGTAAAATATGGACGTAGCATAGCATTGCTTACTTGGACACAGATGAGGGTCGAGATGTATATATTCTCAAACATAGAAATGAAGTACCGATTTCTGATATTGGGGGCTTTATATACAGTACGACCACGTAATCAGATATGTATCCAAGTGTTCAAAGTCAAGGATTATTTAATAGATAGTGTTTAATGGACTTTCTCGGCACATTGATGTCTCGGTTTCACGAAATGTTACTTAACATTGTCCGATGGACTGCCGGTTGGGTTGCAGATGCCGAATATCATGTATAAGCTGGTTGCGTCATACGAGATAAATGTTCAATTATACACCATATGGTAGCTTATTTTAGTTTATGACACGTCTATAGACGGCAAGGAGAAAGATTTGCTAATGTTAACGTCAGTGTTACGAGTGGCGAACCAGACATAACAAAAAGATGGGTAAGACACAACAAGTAAAATATATACAGATTTAATTACAAAATAAAATATGAATATAAAGTTACAGATTGTTTGGCAGTCTAACAAAATATCACAGCACAGAAATATATATATAAACGTCTTACATTTCACAGTCCAAGAATATCAGGTAAATCCAAAACCCGACATGGCTAGGATTGACCATTGTCATATACAGGCCGACATGGCTAAAACTCCCGACACGGAAAACACTAATTCAACAGCACACACTGTCCAATTGTGATATAAAAGTTGACTGACTGTACACTTGAAAATTAGGCTATCTTAAATGTTTAGTGAAGCTTGTAATGAATAGTATTATATAAGATAAAGCTGGCCACCGCCATTCATTAAAGATTGTAATGTAAGCTAATAAGATTGATTGCTTTGTTTAAAACTGAGCTGGGTACAAGCTACATGCAAAAGATAAAAGCTATTGACTGGGTATATGTGAACTCAAGAAAATATATTAATTGTTTGGTGATACATATTATTTGTTAAACATAGATGATTCTCGTAACAGTCAGACAACGCCATCGCTTTTGAGGTGGTACAGTAATGGTGTGGGCTGGAATTTTGGTACATCACAGGACTCTATAGATGAAAAGAGAAAGATGAAATAACATTATTTCATTAAACTTTTCAAGCCACAATTAAATGCAATTAATGTCACCTAACTATGTCCATATCTAAAAACTGCTGTTATTATTATTATATGTGATTGATGTAAAGTACGGACGTCACCAATCTGTGGGTACACACTGATTGTCATGAGTTATGCGCCCCTTTTTCGGTGACGTCAAAGCATGGCAACGTCATAAAGACTCCATGATGATCACTGAATGGTGTGAAAGCGGTCGGGGATTCAAATCATTTCCAGACTTTTGTTTTTTTTATCTAAGTTTGTCTTATGATAATTGTAGATTGCATGGAACAGCGCTGTAGAGATTCAACATTACCTGTAAAAACTGATTGTATACTATACATTTTTTACATATATTATTGGCTAATCACACATGAGGAAGAATAGTCTCAGGCTCTTTAGTGTCAGGGCCCCCTTTCACAAAGCCTTAAGTTGATCGTTAGTCCTTAAGGTTACCTCAGTGCAATGTTACAGCATAGGAGTATCTCAAGCTCTTATGTCCCAGCTTCCTATATCTTAGGCCTTTGTATATGAGATCACTGTGTCTCAGGCTCATCTGTCTCAGGCCTCTATGTCTAAGGCCGTTATATATCAGGTTAACACTAATGTTAATCGAAGTACCATCTGTGTCTAAGGCGCATGTGAATAAATTACTTTTATTGCAGTGTCAGTTTCACTTATTACTAAAACATTTTTTATTCCATACCATGATTGTGTTCTACCCATCTCCACAGAAATATTTTGTTCTTAGTAAAAGGTGACAGTGACCAATCGTATTTTCTCGGAACAGCGGCCGGGATTCGAATCCACACCGGGTCTCGAATAGACGCAACCATAAAACCATAAAAACAAAACAGATGTCGGGTCTCGAATAAAGTCCAAATACCAAATTTGGGGTTTGACTTCAGGGTATCAATACCTTAATGGAGTTCCAAAATTGACCATTTTCCAGTTTCGCGAAACGAGTCGGTTTAGAGTGACGTCCCTTTGAAAAGTCACGTGACCGCGGGCAAGCTGTCCAAGCTTACGTTCAGTTGAACGTTGTTTTGGTCTACTTTCCACGCTCGCCTAGACCTTATCTTTCATCCCCTCGAACTGTAGAAAATCAAAAATGATTGAAAACCGTATAAGCTAACATGAAAAAATCAATGAAGGCGAATATGTTCGTAATAATTATCAAATGGTTAACTGTTATTTAGAGTGGTACTGACATGAGACATTGTACATGTCTCATTTTTAATTAAACTACTGGTGCAAAAAACATTAAATAATATTTGGTGTGGTGTTGTGTGGTTTTGTGTTAAACTTTCAATATTAAAACGTGTATAAAGATAAAGCAAACGATCCGACCAGAATAAAAATTCGGCTTCTCCACATTTTAAAACATATAGGCTGAAATTAGAATGAGGAGCACAACAAAACTCTTTAATTTGCGCAGTTAACTACATATCTGATCAAGAAGTTGCTTTTGCACTGGGAAAAAATCAAGAGCAGAACCTCATAACTTGTAAATTTAAGGGACATGCGTACATGCCTACTTCGAAAGCGGCAACCATATTTTCTTACGTTACAGATGTTTTTTCAAGCTTTCACTTAATATTTTTCAAGTAATTAAATCATTTGAACGAGCTTATTATCTTACAAACACGTTTGATCTGGATAGGAAATATTAACTTATTCGACGTATCAAGCGCATTGAAAGCTTATAGAAAAGGTTCGGCCCTTTATGACAATCGCTTACAATGCAATGCTATGAGAAGGAAAATTCTGGATTTTCATAAAAGAACAGATTCTGCAATCTAAGAATATTCAAAGCGATTGTAGATTTTGCGTGCAAGGTAATGAAAGAGATATACTGGCCATATTCACAAAAGCAGTAATGCACTCCCCTTGACGATCATAAAAGTAAGAAAAAAGTAAGACTCATAGGCCCGAATTATTGAAAGAGGTTTAAAGAGTCACTCCGTGACTTTCATAACATATTATCTAACTTTGATACGAACCTTAATGTCATATGTGGTGACATAAAATCTTTTCATATCCAAAATACACAGATATGACAAATACTGGTTGTATGAAAATCTAAAACAGCCTTATGATTGCACAGAGGTGTAGATATCACGTCAAATATAAATGGATACTAATTATATAACCTAACAAACTCTACCAACTCCTAACTGCCATCCTGGCTGTTTTAGATAAGTTTCCAGAATTACGTTTGACTATTTGACGCGCGCCACTGTCCGGTTTTCGATCATATTTGCGACGGTCTACCTTCATATTGACACTGTAAAAAACCAATAAGCTTTGAAATGTCTCTTTTTGGTGAAAGTCGATACTTCGCGATCAAATGGCACTATGGATTAAGTTTGGCATATATGAATCCAACAACTCACGGAGTGGCTCTTTAACATTGTCAAGGTTTAACACTATTCTTCATTTCATTACTATATTCTGCATCCGACTAATCAAAAACAAACTGCATTCTACTTAATTCGGACATCGATTGACGCAGTTGAGATTAGAGATTAAAGTTGGAAATAATCACTTTCATGATTTATTTTAATTATTTTAACACACTTTACGTCGATCAATGGTAAATTTACCTCCTAGCATGTTTACATTTTCCTGGTTTAATGCAGAATTTGGATCTGTTTCAATGTCAGTTTTGTTTCTTTAAATAGAGACATAGTTTTACCATGGAGTTGAACATACGGCTAAACTAGCTTTAATCGCCCACTTCATATTAAACGCCGAACGTTACCAAGTGGTGATGATGAACCTGTCGCAGTTTAAACTTGCTTCAAAAATGTAAAAAATGTGAGACTCAGTCTACATGCAAAGAATTAAACCTGAGTTTTATAGAGAAAAAACTTGCTTCACTAATAGCAAATCTGGTTTCTTGCATGAGTCAGATCTGTTATAGGCATCATCGTGGTCTTAATTATATAACCTGTTGATAAAATGTATAAATGTTTGCAAATGTAAAGCTTTTGTAATATTTCAGCCATTAGTTCCGTCAGTAAGAAGACCTTCAATTCTACACCAATCTGGAAAGTTAATCCGTTTGTGAAACAGTTGACCGACGGACATATTTATAATCATAATAATAAACATTAACCCTGACATCACAATAAATATTAACTTATATGTTAAAATGATAATGATTAATTATAATATCATATGGTTTGCGAATGACGACAGTTCGCCGCAAGTGTTGATATGATGTGGAGTATGTCATGACGGGGTTTGCTTCGCTACAATAACAAAGTATGGATAAATAATGGCCGGTTGCAATTTTGAAAGAATAATCACAATCTAAAATTCTGGAGAATAAGTTTTCAGTATTATTCATGACACTCGGACCAACGGTCAACGGTATACTCATATTGTAATACAGACGAGTCAATTCTCCGCAATAACTGCCAATGTGTGAAGAAATGGAATATTTACTTAAATCCATGTTTTGTCAGACCGATTGCACAATTAATGGTTTTTATAATATAAGTGAAATAAATAGTTGATGTTAGTCATATGAATATCAACGTAAACAATATGCAACGTGTATTTCTACTTTAAATATTTGATGGTTTAATTTTCTTTTTGTGTGTCGAACGATTTGAAATAAATGAATATTCTTACAAATAACAAAATTATGTATGATAAATATTCCCCGCTGCAATGTAGGGCTATCCATGCTAAATGAATGTTATAACACTTACGAGTCATGGCCATGCTAATCTGTTTCTAAAAACGCGCAATGAATGCATTTTTCGGATAATTTTTATAAATCGACAAGGAATTTTATGAACGTCTTCAATCATTGGAAATAATTTAACGCATTTAGATAATTTAAACCCAGTCGGAATGAAAGTAACCTTGTAATATTTTAAAGCAGTTTCCTCGTTCATCATTTCTTAAATTTGTTTTTGGCAAAGAATTATCAAGTAGGCTTACATATGATCCCACCTCGGTATTAGCCTATATCCCTAGTACGTAGGCCTACGTAGGGTTAGGCGCTATCACAACAAATGGCTTATTTGATTTTTAATTGTGAGAAAAAGAATTGAAATATATAAATTAATGGTTAAACAAGATTAAATACTAGTTTATCCTTTCAACACTACGACTTTCTTATTCTATAAAGCCAACTTCTAAACACCCGTAAGTAGGCTCCCATGCTTCTCACCATTGACGCTAAGCGTGACGTTGCCCGCGGTCAAGGGCAGATAACTCTAAACGTCAAAACTGGAAAATGGTCAATTTGAAGCATGCAAATATTCTTCTAATTTTGTTTTATTAATCTGGTTGAAGGCATTTAGGAACATGTTAGTTAAAACGAGAACCAATTTTGATGAGAATGTTGATGATGATGTCTTCTTTTTGTAACTTAAGCTGCTTTGCGAAGTATATATCATTTGACTTTCAAAACTTGAGAAGTTTATTGCTATGAGTTACAGGTTAAATTGGTGAGAGTTTATACAAGAAATTACCTTGGGAAGTGTGATATGACCTACGAACAAAGTGTGAAATTTTTTACCCGAACAAGAATGATACGCACCAATTTGCACGAGTTTCTTAAAATCAATATGGTACATTTTCGAGTGTAGTAATCTATCCATCACCGATTTTATTCCATCTTTTGCATAGAATTATCCAAAAACTGCGCATTCCCCTCGCGGCGGCCTGCTACAGTCACATACAACTGTTTCATGAAGAAGCAAACGACAAAACGGGAAACCGTTGCGAGGCCCATGTGCAGAATACTACACATGTTTCATCATAATTTAAATGACTAATGATAATAATTAAAATTATGATATAATGTGGATATTTATATGGCGCCTTTTCCTCGTACTAATACATGCTCATGGTGTTACCTACACCATTGCCCTGAGGGGAAGTGTACTTTCAAATCAGGTCCGTGCATCTCTGTTTAAAGGTACCCATTTAACAACTGGGTGGAATGAGTGTAATGTGGATGAAGTGCCTTACCGAAGTACACAACACAAATAGGAACTCAGGTATCTCCAACTAGATTCGCAGCCGGGCCTTTGGCGTCAGAGGCCAGCACAATAACCACTGCAAAATAAATGTGTTATCGGTGTCATAAAGCTTTTGGATAAACATGGTATCTAACTCTGATAAACATGCAAATTACATAAAAATTAAGTAACAACATGCAGCATGTGGGATTTTCCTGATCCGTTTTGTTGCTCCTGAGCCCCTCCCACTGATGGTGTGAAGTATGTACACTAGGGATTTAGGAAACTGATGAGACAAGTAAGAAAATGATATAAGAAGCAGAAAAAGGATATAAAGAGAGAGAGAGAGAGAGAGAGAGAGAGAGAGAGAGAGAGAGAGAGAGAGAGAGAGAGAGAGAGAGAGAGAGAGAGAGAGAGAGAGATTATAGGAGAGACGAAATAAAGAAAAGGGGATGAGGAGAGGAAACAATGATAACGTACTAGATAACAACACGTTGTCCAATAGAGATACTCATTCAAGCCCATTTTATGTTTGCTAAAGAAATAGGCTGGCTCATGATTTAATCGAGATTTAATCAGGTTAGATATGTTTGTGAGTCCTGACATGGACAAATGATCCGAATACCTGACAAAAGACAAACTTTGTTATATGGACAGAATTTTATTTAGTTCCTTCGCTCTAACGATAAGTGCAGCTGACACGGTTGTTATAGTTTTCTTAGTCTTTGCATTTATCATGTCTTCGACACTAATTAGACACTAATAACACGTACAAACCTAGCTGAGGATTACTCTTTTGGTTATGAAGTGACTGCATATCTAGTAATAACCACTCAGTAGATGTTAACACAACTTTGTCGTTTTACCACGACCAGAGGTTTTACCAACCCCTGACATCGAACCAAATATCAGGACTTCTGTTCAGAATGCGATTGATTGTTCTGTTTCAGTCTATCTTTTTTTCAGAGGAGGGATATATTCTATGTACGCTTAATGATTATACGACATGCCCTCAAAAGACCTTTACAGTTGCATTTACTTTTATTTTCACACACAAGGAGGTATATATACGTAAGAATTAAAACCCTTACATGATAACTTCACATTTCTGTACACCGTGTCGAGATGACACGCTTCATGTTATGGTTTACAAGGTAAATGAGTTCAGCCTGGAAGTTCTATATATAGCAACCAATGGCGAGACTTCATGACATTGCCGTTGCGGCATTCCCCAGACTGCCGACCGAGTACAGACCGACTACACAGTAATATACAGTCATGCGCAGTCATATTCAGTCTTGTCTCGTCAAGTGGGACACTCACTCTATATCGACCACTACTGTACACTCTAAAGCCATGCCTGGGAAAGGTAGGTGCTCAAACAGGTCAAATCATTCTCTCTTCATCATTGTTGTTTTCATGTCACCAATCAATAGTTCATTTCATCTGCTGTACACTCGACTACAGAGAGAATCTCACCATAGAGTCTTCTGTTTTCAAATAAATCAATTCCAGTAGATTAAATCAACACTCTTTTTTGCTGTGAACAGCGAGTGTTGATATGTTTGTTATCAGTAGATACGAACGTAAGTTTTTATTTATAATCCAAAATCATCCAATCAAACAGTTGTCAGAAAAATATATAACTTTTCTACCTTACGAAAATAGCATTAGGTTGAGTTTGTAAACAGCAGTTAAAATGAATACGTCAGATAACTGTCAGATTGATGAAATTGATTTCCCGTAACCTCATATTGTACTGATTGTCACCTGTTCAGATTAACGCATTGCTTCCTCTGCTTGTTCTTGTGTGGGTGAATGGGTTACTGATAAATGATGAACTGCACATGCGTACTGCGAGACGTTTATACCTGCTGTCACATTTTTTACTTGCAGGAGGATTCCACCCAGTTGGGAATAAACCTTCCCAGCCTCGTCCCCGGCCCCCTCGTGAGTGAAAGCCTTTTCTGAGTTTTAAAGAAGCGCCGCCCTCTTTACCATAGCTATGATTTGTTATATACACTCTGACGTGCCACCAAAGAGATATTTTTATTTAAAAACTTATAAAAAATTTTAAAAATAAAAAAATAGATAAGAATGTACCTTGTGTAATAACATATATTTAAGAGATCAGATGAGTGTTTCAAAGTATTTCTAAAATGATGAATGGCGAATATGTTTACAAAAGTATATATAAAATCTTAGGATATTGTGCCAACCACAAGCCTGAAGCTAGTTGACAGCAGACTACCATCTCCTATCTTACCTATCTTACATAAACGGAACAGGAAGCGGAAGCCAAGGTCCGAAAACCTTTTCCTGCTAGTCAGCCAGAAGTGGAAGATGTGTATACAGATGACGTATTATTGGACTATGAATACGCGTTTTAAGGATAAGACTCACAAACGTACGTGAATGACATTTTCATGAAAACTAAGCGAATGTATGAGAGATATATTTCATTTAAATATAACAAATGTACTATTGTTATATATATTTGATCTCAAATATAACGACGTGACTAATGTATGTATGTATGTATGTATGTATGTATGAACATGTGCAAGCATCCGTTGGATTAAAACAGTGTTTATGTACTCCTTACCAGTAATTTTGGTTTGAGGCTGTTTGTTCCGATCGTTCCATTGCTGTTGAAATTAGAAAGAATAAAGATGCATTCTGCCTAACGCTATACCCTATCATTTTGTTAAATTCATTTCTGAATAGGTGGAAGAGCAGCAGGCGACTCTAACTTCATATGATAATTGGACCGTGGTATTTTGTTTGACCCTAACTTGAGCAGATTGGGACTGTAGGAACAATGAGATGAAACCGGGGCAGTAGGCAGGTCTTATTGATATTGAATCATCACGTGATTTGTCACAGGATTGCATCTGCCACGTGACGCTTTGTTTTGACGTGTAATAAAACACTTTATTTCAAATCAGAGATTCTCGTGTTCTTTTTCAAGTTTGTGTAAGTAAATCTATCTATCTTCAATCTATTAATCTGTTGATATAAAACACATGCATAACAAATCTACGGAAAAAAGAAATTCGGTATAGTAAAACACTTTATTACTCATGGTGAGGTCATTATGCCTTGGTCAGGTCAGACCGCCTCAGGAGTCAGCCCTCGAGCCCTTGTATTTCACATAATGACCTCACCATGAGTAATTAAGTGAATAGTATTGACCTCATCACTATAACTGTATAGTGTCGCCATCTGATGAAGTCACCAACATTTACTGTTTTAGTGACCAAGTACGTGTTGTGTGATAAATTGATTGTATCTTACACTGGTTGTGTAACTGTTTTAGAATGAATCGTACACTTAATTATAAGAGGTTGGTAATAAGCTCCTCTCTATGATCATAAACCTGTCCCTTTTGTAAATTCAAGTTCTAAGAACAGTTCATTCCTCGAGGATTTGTTGCGTCTAAAAATATCTCTGATTTCAAGGGTTTCCCTGGTAGACAAATAAGCTTGATACTGGAAGTAGGCCAGTCTCGCGAGCTAAAACGGAGCTTGGGCAGAGGTTAACCCTTCATCAGGACAAAAGATAATGCAAAACTGTGCTTAATATGTCTTCATATTCCTTAGTTATCTTGCTATTAGTGCATATAAATTAATCGGCAAAATGGCATACATTGAGCTGCAAATTTGTCATATTCCTTTTTTATCTTGCATTAAGTGCATTTGAATTTATCGATTTTTTTTATCTTTTATTCAAACTTCTTATATTAATTATTCCATTCCTACAATAAACATTGTGTTAATTGAACAAAATGGTTTATCAAAGATAAATAATCATTGTGTTTATAAACTGATATTCAGAAAGTCTTATTTTCTAATCATACTTATTCAAGTCTAGCTGTCTGAAAACATAGTCAAATTTAATCAAATCAAATCAGTTTATCCAGTATTTCGGTCATGTGGCTAGAGTACAAGTGACCATTTACATATGTCACGTGACAGGACAGAAAAATTGTTGTATAATTACTTTTTTAAATACAAATACATGTTTCATAACGATTGCTGCAGATTTTATCAATTCAATGTTTGATGAAGTAACAAGAGCGTACAAGTTTCTGTGTTTTACATTTCCCAAATACTTATTACAGAGGTTTTTTTATATCGTTCACATATGAACAGTACATGTTACTCATCTTCAGTATTTCCAGAATTACAGTTTATACACACAGCAATATTTACATTTTCATATCTTTGTTGTCTCAAAAGATTTATTTTAAACGAGTGTAAAGCAATTCGGAGTTTACAAAATGAGCGTATTAATGTTTTATCACTCAGTGATGTAAGATACAATTCAGGCCGTAATGATGATTTAAAAGTTGAATACTGCCTCAGTAAAAGTAATCATAGTCCATCTGTATGAAACTCAGCAAATGTATATCACCTAGTTAAAATGAATACAGCACGAGATATAGTTCAGTTCCACACAAAATGTTGATCACATTCACTTCACAAATGGTGTTAGATTATGAAACACCAAATCGCTTTTGTGTAGTAATCTGCGGAATATTTATGAAGATAGCAAGACAAAACATTATGAAAGTTTGTGTTGTACGATACAGAGAAAATAGGTATTAATGTAATTTGGAAACGATATGGTCCGACCCATAGCAACATATTTCAATTAAATTCTAAATGTGGCTGGTTTTCCTAATAATGTATATGGGATTTTCCCAGCGTCGAGGAGGAATGTAAGTATCAGGCTCGTTGCATTACAAGTAAGGTCATTTAGCACTTCTCTATATCACACCATCGCAGCAACCAGTCAGCCCTGTCAGACAGCCGTTGGGCTACTCGTGAAATTCTCAAATAAGTGAGCATGCCTAAATTTTGTAGTTCGTGTATATTAGTCAGACTTAATTGATAGACATGCTGTATGAATCATCTTAAGTTAGAGAAAGTGTCACCAAAGGTTCCATTGTCTAACGCTAGATCGTATCACTTTATTTTGACATCAGACATCAGATGTAAATAATTTTGAAACAAGTCACTCTTTATACAGCCAGGCTGACATCAAGTCTCTGAAAAGAAACTAGCAGACAGAGTACGCTGAATCTCCGTCAACTGGCAAAATTATCTTAAGAAGATCATTCGTAATGACGCCATCCTATAGAATATACTATCCTTAGATACATTGAGCTCAGTCTTAACGTACTGCGTTTGAAACAGTACTTTGGTACTTGTTTCTATGGACGCAGCCAAAATAAAACTCAAGAGTAATCGCAATATCAAATGGCACGACCATACATAACAATTATTCTAAATCATAAGTTTCAATGAGCTAGACGAGTTAGTGTTTGAGTTCTGCTGCGGAAACAGAATCCTGAGTTATAAACGATGAAGTTGAAAACCACAAAAATACCCCAATACACTCGATGATTCTTCCAAATACTATACAATAACCTGCTATTATAGACCTGAGGGAGCTAAATTGACTGAGGACGAAGTCCGAGGTAATTATTGCTTAGTTCGGGTCTCTAAAACATGTTTTTACCGAATTCACCAGTTCATAATTATTATTATTTTTAATTAAAAACGAAACGAAAGAAAAAAACTTCAGTCATGAAAAGCAATTTGGTGCAAATGTGTTAAGGTCAAATGACGTCACGATAACAATAGCATGGCGTTTGACGTCATTATGTCTATTTATAGTAACTCAAGTCAATTTAACTTTTGGTCGGACTCAGTGTAAAGTCAATAATCTTTTATTACATAAATGGATTATTTCCGTCTTTCTGATTGGCCTACTTTCAGCGTTTAGGATAACAGTCCAACACTGAAACAAGACGATAAAGTCAAAACTTCGTATGTGTACATTCAAATGTCCCAGTGTGATAGAACTTTTAGCGACTTGGAGAAAAGAAAAAAAGTCCAAACTTATGGTGGTAAGACGAAACAGTCAAATGGAATAAAAAAGAATGAAAGGAAGAAATAACCATATTTGGAAATTTATTGTAAATTAGTTCGAATTTTACAATCAGCAAATTATTTTATCGTTCCGATATACAACTAATTCATCTGCTGACTAATGGAAGGCAAAGATTAAAAGTTTTTAGCTAAACAAATAGAGTACTTTCATTGGGATGGGTTTTAGAAGAGTTGTGACACCTTAAGGTTATTCATTTGTCTTGTAAATAAAGTTCCACATTTCGACTCAGCATCTACTTTTTCATGGTTGTAGAGTTTGGGGGCACAAATACCCGATGTCTGGGAGGAGCTGAAATAAATGTAAATGATACTTTCAATAAGAAATTTTCATTGGTGACAAGTAATGAAAGAGATTTCCAAGATTGATAAGTATTGAATGAGAATATCTTGTAGATGTTTCTGAACACGAGGTTAACATATCCAACGAAAGTTTGAAATTCGTCTGAAATGCCTTTATTTATTAAAATAAAATGACTATAAATGCATTTTACGAACACGACTAGGTTTTGCGCGATAAATCGTATTAATGGACTATGCCTCCAAATTATTTAAGATTTTCTTTAATAACATGTTTTTAACGGAATTTTTAATAGCCAGCCAGTTCAGGAAAATCCCGGAAAAAACTTTGTCTTCTTCATTTTATTTGCTATCTGATGAAAGGCTTATGGTGGACTCTCCACTCACGGGGTGGGCCTCTGATGGGTGCTGATTGTTTGTTTCCTGCCCAGATATTAGGTCCTGGAACACGACCAAACAAAACATGCTTAAGTGTAGATCTTGCATGACTTGATGACTGTATCTAAGTATCTTGCCGCTTTGCAACATTATTCTTGTTTTGAAAGCAGCGATACGCATCAATGTCCTAGAGATTTCTGATAAATCTTTCAAGCTGATCTCATGTTAGTTATGAGTATTCAACCACAATCATAAACTAAAACTATACTTAGAGAATTCGTAAGGAGGAAAATGTGTGTAATAGGGGGATGGGGGGGGGGGGGGGGGGGGGGGGGGGGGGCTGTTGTATACCTAATATTAACCTGTGTCCTAGCGTATTAGGAAATAACTCTGCTTGACAAAGCCGTCGCGTGTTATTATCACGCATATGCTTGAACCGTGTCTTTATTTCCTACTTGACGTTTTCTTAACTAGCGGCTTACTCAGTTATATAATCAGGACAGGATATTGATAAATAAAATACTATGAAAAGGCTGTGAACCTTGTGCTCGTGACCCTGTTTTTATTTTTATCGTTGAGGGCAAACATTATAGGTGTCCTAGGATGTAACTTTACTCACTAGGCGCGATTGACGCTGCTTTCTGTATCCCATCACGCAATGAACCTGTAGCAGCAAAATCACATTTATTAATCAGTTTTGGTGATGACCTATTAAATAGAATGCAATATTTTAAATGCAACATAAGGAGGACCGTTAATGAAGTAAAAAGACCAGCAACACTTATCCTAACCACATCTAAATTAAGAGAATAGAGTGGTTTAGTTTTCTAGTGTTAAATCACATATATCATCAAATCTTACGTTACTTTAGTTATGGCAAAACATTCCTCCTCAATGATTCTAAGCTTCGAATTACCTAACTCTCCCTGCATGTGATCATGACCAACGCATAAAGCGTTTCAGTAACACAAAGATTGCCACCAATTTTCAAATTACGTGATACGTATTAAGTTTCCCATATCTGTTCAGGACCAGTAGCATAGCGACCCTGTTTACGTGTAATCTATCTATAAACCTGTAAAGAATTCGAGGCATGTCCGTTCAGCATATTGATTACACTATAGTTTCTTCTACGTTTGGAAATTTACTTCATATTTTAAAAGGTTACTTATATAATTTTTTAAAGCTGTATCAAAGATTTTTAAAGATTACAAAATAGTGAAAAAAACCTGTGAAAACGTTGCATGGTTCGTGATGTGTCACTGGCTATCTTGAATATAGCAATGCATGAATAACTATTTCTTTTAGAAGCATTTAAAGGTGTTAATTGAATGAGCAAGATTCCACATTTTTTATTGCAAAAAACAAATTTCAATTCTTTTGATCTTTTGATTCCTTGTTCAGTTTATTAATTTTATTGTTATGCCATCACGATTTTCGTCTTTCTTTCACAATATAAACAGTTATACATATACTTACCAAGATATCCTTTGTCCGACATGTCTTTTGAATCTCTGCTCTTGTGTGTTGAAGGAAGAATATGCCCTATATACTGGAAGAAAATAGATATGACGTATAGTTTTCTTAACTTTATTATGTGCATCTATTTTTACCCTGAGCCTCCGATTGGCCAAATTTATATGGCCTGATGCCGCACATATTGGTTGAGGGCGGAAGTTTTGTAACAAGTGAACAACTCATGTTATTCATTGAGGTCATTCAAGGGTTGGCCTTATTGAATTAGTTCTTTGTTCGGCATGCAGGCCGTCAGGCGAGTATCAATAAGTTCATAATGTTATATGTACTGGTTAAATCAGTTAAAATGTGCATAAATGTGTGACACCAAACAAAACCAGAAGCAAATGAAAAGAGAAATATTATAATTATTGAAGTCTTGCAAACTAGCTAAGATTAGGACCATTTAATAAGCCTTTCTTTGGTGCACGGTCAGCGATCTCGACTATGAACCGTTGTTATTTTTATTTGGTAGCGTGAATCAATTAACAATGGCAGAAGGACCTTAAATTCGTCTTACAGAATCATTTAAATGGATGGGTCGTCCCGACCAGCTTTCTACGAATCTGTAAGCTATTTCAGGCTCAGTTCCAACAATTATAACTTGAGGCCACTTTTCAAGTCTTGAAGCTGGAGAAGTTCATTTTGCTATTACCATATTATTTTAAAAGATATTTGTCAACCTTTTCTTATAATAATTGGTAAAATCATTTTAGGAATCGCAGGTGCTTCGTATCTATGATGTGCTTATTGGCCATATTCGAACAGCGAGTCGAGATTGCTTTATTCGACCGATATCACTTCCCAGTACTGAGAAAGTAAAAAGTAAATATCAATTTTCACATAATCTTTTATCAATATTTACCTTTTTGATTTAAAAAAATTGCTAAATCAATTTCAATATTCAATTATACCTCATGTGAATAGTTTGCGATTATACTTTATTTTGTCTATTACACACGGATAGATTACTTATTATCATTATGATTTTTGTCTCTGCGTGTTTATATTTGTTTATGATGTCAATAGTTTGTGTTTCGAATATGAGAAAATTAAAAAGTAACGTTCATCCAACGAACTGTTTTAGGAATTAGTAATTTTGGCTTGCGATTTACACTTTGCGGCAACGTACTATCTATTAACAATTACATTGTGGTGTGCGAAGAGTGTTTGAAATATTTACTCAATAGGTCTTTGAGGGGAAATCTTAAGTTTCTAGAAGTGGATATAAAACAGAAGCCAAAGAGAGACCACATTGGTTTTATTTTTTCAATATGGTCTCCATTGACCCGGATGCACTTTGCATCAGACGCCTCAGAAGCATTACATCATCATCACCTAATCTTGTACCAAGCAAGTGTGATTTCAGTTTGCGAAACAGAAAAGACTGTGCAAGAAGTACATGAAGTAGCATAACTCCAGCAGTCGACATGCCGCGCCACACTATTTCTTGATCGCTGCTCTCAATTGCTTCAATTTGTCAGTATTATAGGCTCCAGTTATTTTAATTTTATATGGTTAAGTATAACGCCCCTTGAATACAAGAAAATATTCGCCATGGTCTTGCCAGCAGAGGGCTGAGTTCTGAACTTCTTGAGTGCAACATTGTCCTAATGTTTCCACTGCATGAATTTTTGCTTGGTGTCAGTATACCAGCTGTTAATTTAATCCACGTTTCATTCCCTGTACCAGACGGCCATGGAAGTTATCGGGATCAGCGTTGTAGATTTCCAAGAGCTCACGACTTGATTAAACTCTTTGGTGTTGATTTTGTGCATATTAGTTCCGTGGCACCCAATTTACAGACACTTTGCTAATAAATTATGGTGCAAACACCTCAATGAGAAATGCCACACTCTGAAGATCTTGTCCACCTTTATTCTACCATCCGTCATTATTAAGCCCTGGACCCGTGCAACCATATCATCTGTAATGGCTTCAACAGGCTCTCCTGACCGTGGGTCATCGTCCAACTAGATGCGATCCCGTTTTAACTCAGTTGACCATTTTGCAACAGTGTAATATTTGCGCCTCTTTACCATACGCATTTGTCATTTATTTATGTATTTCGGTCCCATTCACCCCCTCTTTTGTGAGAAATTTGATAACCAAACGATGCTCAGTTTATGAACTTTCCGTGATTACAGGAGAGTACCTGTACGTTCAACAGGCTGTAAATGATCGGGAAGGGTTGTTTATGTCTGTATATTGCCGTCAGATGGCCTCTTTCCGTGTGCAGCTGTAAGTTTTCATTTCTTGCTGAAGTCAGTTAAATAGTTTAACATTCTTTGCAGGCAGACTTCATCTGGAGGTATTGGAGTGATAACATAGTGTTATCAAAAGTGACCCCCCAATACACAAAATGTGAGATTAGGGAAGGTGGCAGCTTGAAGCTCCGTTTCATCTTATAATGAACGTTGAATGAGTCAAAGTCAAAGCTGTATATTTTCAAAGAACAGTTTATTACACTAGAAAGTAACTGCACGGCAGATAACAATTTACCATGGATACCATTTTTTATCAATTTCCGCCTTAGGCTTTGATGTTAGCCTTGTCGAGTGCTTTCTTAATGTCCATAAAGCAAACAAATGTTTATTTCTGGGACGTTTTTATTTCGCTACCAATGTGTAGATTGAATAAATGTGTTACACACAGCTTCTCTCACAGAGGAATCCATTCTTTGCTTTTGCAAGCAGGTTAGTTGTTTCCTGTACTACCAAAAATTTACACAAGTATAGAAGCGGAGCTCACATACCCCTGCTTCCTGCTTGGGTCAGAAGATTCCGAAGTAGGATACTACACATCAAAATTAATTGATTAACAATGGGTAAAACTGTACGAAAGTTGATTTTGTTAAAAGGAGGGAGAAATTATCCTCAACACATGAAATCAGCTGCCGGAGAAGCAGAAATTTATACTTTTGGCCATTTGTCCCATTAGCATTAAGTTGGGCGTGGAAATCGTCTTCCGGCCGTCCTCATTAAATAACCCCAAAGATTTATTTGTTTAAGTGAGTTGGAGTAGAAAGGCAAATCATTTGACATCATGTCTGCATAGATTTTAAGCTGATTGCGTGCGTAGTTATTGCAGCATTCGCTCAAGAAAGCGGGTGGGGGCGAATGAAGTGTCTGACCTTTCCATATACTATTAACAGAGGAACATTCTATTCAGGGGGTGTTCTAAAAACAATTTTAAAATTGTATATATATTTTTTTAATGATCCGAGGGCCTGTGGTGGCTACCCACTGCCTTATTTCTGTGTCAATTTTTTTTAATTCATTCAGAAACCTTCTTATTTTGCGTTCAAGTTAAACATTAATGTCTTTATTTTACTTATTCGATGTATTAGCCACAAAACATTGGCAACCCTTGAATAAACTAGAGAGGTTTGACATTAGTTAAAAACTATTGTATCTTCACTCCATTATGTCTATTGGAGACAATGCAGGTGCAAGATGGAACTTATGTTTACACAACTTAGTTTTAACTTACTGGTAAGCTTCGTTTATTTGTATATGTGTTTAATAACTGCAGTATTGTTGAAAACACGTGAAAGCGCAACTAACTCACTCGTTAAAGTATAAATTAAAGCCAAAAGCGTCTAGGAATGCTAAATGTCCCATTTCAGCGTTTCCTTCAGTCGAAACCAGAAACTGAAGTCTAGATAAAAGTTGAAACTCGAGAGCACATCTAATTTCTTTTTATCGACTTTAAATGTTGATATGCGAAAATATAGGGAAAAAAGAACATTTTTTGAAAAATATGGTTTATCTTATTTTGTGTACGGGGCTGGTTCCTGGGCCACAGATTTATCACGTTTCGTGAGCTTTTGCTTCTAGAGGAGGCAAAAACAGTTATTTGTTATTTAGGGGCTACAGGAATTTTCTGACCCAAGCAGGAAGCGGTGGTATGTGAGCTCCGCTCGCTTCTATACTTGTCAAATTTTGGTAGTACAGGGCACAACTAACCTAAACTGTTCTTTGAAAATATACAGCTTTGACTTTGACTCATTCAACGTTCATTATAAGATGAAACGGAGCTTCAAGCTGCCACCTTCCCTAATCTCACATTTTTTGTATTGTGGGGTCACTTTTGATTACACTATGTTATCACTCCAATACCTCCAGATGAAGTCTGCCTGCAAAGAATGTTAAACTATTTAACTGACTTCAGCAAGAAATGAAAACTTACAGCTGAACACGGAAAGAGGACCCTTCCCGATCATCGATCATTTACAGCCTGTTGAACACAGGTACTCTCCTGTAATCACGGAAAGTTCTTAAACTGAGCATCGTTTAGTTATCAAATTTCTCACAAAAGAAGGGGTGAATGGGACCGAAATACATAAATAAATGACAAATGTCTTTTTCAAGGTTACAGGTCTACATGTAGCTCAAGGTCACAAACACATCAATTATCAACAATGAAGCAAAGTGTGCATTATTCGGCCTTATGGCGGGAGATGTGCTCTCATAGCATTTTTGTTCTACAACCCTTCCCGGTTTTATTTCGTAGAAATGACTTTCGATACGGCATTCCTGTTTATTCGTACATTTGTCATTATACTATGATCATAACAATTGAGCTGAAACAGAGTACGAGGTGTAACATTTTGTTTGCTTGATCTGGTTGTCAATTTGAGAGATAATTGATAGGAACATACCAGCGAAGTCAGTAGAACCGTACAGTTAATGACAGTTTTATATGAGTTATGGCTATGCCAATTTCGTATCGTATGACCTATAAATTCATTAACGCATTCTTTTTTAGGTGAATCTCCGCCAAAGTGGGATAAACCTGTCGAGTCTCGTCCCCGACCCCGAAGTCAGTTTCATTTTATTTTATTTTATAAAGACACTGTCCTGAAATAGAGAAAAAGTTCTGAGAATTTACAACTTCTTTCTTACAGGATTGTGACGTTTCAGTGTAGAAACTATACAATATTATAAATCAATAGCCAGATATAGAGTGACCTTATCACCATATAATATAATGTATAATTCACATCACTGGTCATTCACGTCGCTCTGTAAAACGTTATAGTAAATCTATCATGTTAGTTATTTATGAAATATGACACATTCATGCTTCTTCTAAAAAAACGGAGTAACGGTGCAAGGAATTGCCAAACTTTTTTCCTACCAGGTAATTGTCTACACACACACACACTCACACACACACACCCACACCCACACACACACACACACACACATGTCACATTCCTTTCCCGTGCACTATAAATTTTCCATGAATAGTTTTGGCATAAACTCTGGCTCTCAGTTGAAATTTCAACATGGTCAGACGTCAGCTGAGTAAACTTGACAGAGCAAGCCACTGGGTGGTTTCAACAGGGTTTTACACAGAGGAATGTTGCACAGATAATCGGTTGTAGCCAGAGCATGATTGGAAGGCTATGGCAGAATTTCC
Organism: Phorcus lineatus; assembly: GCA_921293015.1. NCBI lineage: Eukaryota > Metazoa > Mollusca > Gastropoda > Trochida > Trochidae > Phorcus > Phorcus lineatus. The sequence goes on along the minus strand of OV121086.1, from coordinate 53,777,538 downwards.
AGGAAACTAATTCAATTCAGAATCGCCCATTGTCGCAACGTCAAGACCGGCATGTCATTTAGATGGCCCTACGTCAGCGCGTTGTTACAGCGAGATTTCTGGAGATGAATTGCGAAATTCAAGTCGTGTTCAGGTATCGAACAAGACCAAAAGAAATCGTCTGCGAGCTCACAACATTCGATCTCGACGACATGCGGTTCGAACACCTCTTCTTCAACGTCATAGGGCAGCACGTCGTGATTGGTGCACACGTCATAGAGATTGGAGACGACGACAATGGGGGTGGGTACTCTTCACTGATGAGTCCCGATTTGCATTACAGTTTAATGATGGCAGACTTCGCGTCTATGAGCGGCAAGAGGTAAGATTTGATGATGTTAACGTCAGACAACGCCATCGCTTTGGAGGTGGTTCGGTAATGGTGTGGGCTTGAACTTCAGTACATAACAATTCAATTTCAATGGTTTTATTGTTTGAAGACCATTTGACCCATAATACAATACATAAGATTGTAACACATGAAAATTTATACACATGCGCATTAAAGGATTTAAAGGAATTTTCCCATGAGGAAAATATGATCATTAGATTCCATTAAATACATAAGACTCTTTATATTTTTCTTTTGACTGAATAATACCGGTACTTCATCACGAAGAGTTTGATACATTGGACAATGATATATAATATGCATTTCATCTTCAGTTACATTACAAAAAGAACATTTAGTATCAGAATTGTCAAAGTCACAAAAACCTTTTCTAATACATTGTATTCCAAGACGGTTGTAACAGCTTCTGAAAATTAGCAATGCTTTCCTGTACTTCGTATTATTGATGTTATATATATACATTTCAGAGGTAAATGATGTTTTTATTGTGGAATAGAATTGCAGCGAGAATGTATCTGTAAGTTCTGCGTGCCAGTCTTTTTTGCACAAACAATTAATCTTTCCTTGAATATCTTTAAAAATATAACTGTACCCCCTACTCCCTGTTGTACCCAGGGATGTCCAAATCCATAAGTGAATAGTAGCCAGTCTTGTTTTGCACAAACAATTAATCTTTCCTTGAATATCTTTAAAAATATAACTGTATCCCCTACTCCCTGTTGTACCCAGGGATGTCCAATTCCATAAGTGAATAGTAGCTGCTTAACCTTAGATTCCCAGTTGGTACGTTTTCTATAACAAGTTTGCTTTAACATAAGATATGATTGATGAGGGTATCTAGATAATGGCATGGTAATCAATCTGAACCAATATCTGATACAGTTTAAACACGAATTGATATACAAGGGATATATCCCACATTCTCCATATGTAGCGACATTAGGGAAGTTTTTACTTACATTCAATACACATTTACAGAAAGATCGATGAACGATTTCAAGTTGATTCATTTCCTTATATCCCCATATTTCGCTACCATACATCAAGATTGGAACAATTTTCATATCAAATATCTTAAATGCATCACGAATACTGGCATCATATTTACGAATAAGACTTTTTATGGGGAACAAAGCTTTGTTAGCTTGTTACGCTAAAACATTACATGCTCTTGTCAACACAAGTTTAGGTGTCATCATTATACCGAGATACTTATATGCATTGACCACTTCGATTTCTATATTATCATAGGTCCATTTTTCAAATCTTGACAGCTGCCCTCCGTTTCGGAATACAATCACTTTAGTTTTGGCAGTATTAATATCCATACCCCATTTTAAACAATAGCTCTGGAGAAAATCTAATTGCTTTTTTAGCTTGAGAGGTGTATCAGCAACCAGAACTAAATCATCCGCAAAGAGTAAAGAAAAAATGTTATACATATCCTCTGATATAAATATTCCATTATCAAAAACTTCACTCATGGACTCGGCCAGCTCCTTGATAAAAATGGAAAACAGCAGCGGACTAAGTGCACAACCCTGTCTTACTCCTGTAGAGCAGTTGAAATAATCAGACAGTTTTATACAAATCTTTTAAAACTTTAAAACTTTATGTATCCCATTATTCAAAAGAAGATAAAGAAGCTTTGTCCTATTAACTATGTCGAAAGCCTTTTTAAAATCAAATGCGCAATAGAATTTACCTTGTTTTCTTGTTGTCTGTTTTTGAATGATAGATTGCAGAGTGAATATATTATCTATGGTAGAATGGATTTTCCTTGATATTCACCAATAAGTCCAACATTTTCAACATGATAATCCATTCTCTTATTAATAATTGTTGTAAAAAGTTTGCTCATGCTATTTAGTAATGAAATGCCCCTGTAATTGCTAGGTTCATTTGCTGATCCTTTCTTATAAGTTGGTATTATTAAAGCAGAACTCCACGCTTCAGGAAATTTACCTTTAGAAAGTATATGGGAAAATAGTAGAGCAAGATATGGTGCAATGTTATATTTTACAGACTTAAAAATTCCGATGGTATCCCGTCATCACCAGGAGATTAATCAAGTTTCAGTTTATCTATAGCTGCCTTAACCTCATCTGTGGTCATGTCGTAGGACAAATCATTGTCCATACAATCATTGCAATCGTGATCAGCAACGTATTTATCAACAAAATCATCGAACTCATTAAATTCACTAGCAGTTTTAACTTTAGGGTTTAGTAAATCATTAAGGTAAGAATGTCATGTTTCTGCCGATATATCACATTTCTTATTTGATTTTCTTGAATATCTTTTTATAAGACTCCAAAATCCTTTTTGATCTTTTGATACAGATGCTTTAGTTAGTGTCTTTGCCACGTTTTCTCTAAACACCCTTTGTTTGACTCTACACACGTGTTCAAGGTTTTCCTGCTCTTGTCAAATAAACTGTAATTATTTTTAGTTGGATATTTCCTGAAATGGTTTAGAAGTCGGTACTTTTTCTTTTTTAATTGTTCACATTCCAAATCGAACAATTCTGGTTGTTTCCTTTTAAACTTTCTTTCTCCTGTAAGCATAGACCTTCCACTATAATGTATTATATTTATCAGACAATCAACAGCTGCGTCAATATCGTCATTAGTGACATAATCCAAAATTGTACTTAAGCAACTATTTACGTAATCTGATTTAAATTCATTTATATATCTGTTTCAGTCTCTGTAGTCTTGAATCAAGTTCTCTGTATTTCCGTCTTCTCCAATATGTTGCTGTGTTTCCAACTTTGTTGATTTTGTACCTATAGCCTTGGTGCAATATTTGATCTGTACCCTTTTGTGATAAAACAAAATCTGCCCTCTCCAAACCAGCCATAACTTATGATACATTTGAATGCAATAACGAAATTAAAATCAAAGTATTTTATTTAATGGTAGCACAGCTTGCATTCTGATTAGATTGGAGGCTTCCATCTTCTCTAGCCCCAAGCCAGAAACACAGATTTAACCTTATAATATAAATCTAGCTTACTACATACATGAACATGTAAGCTGACTAAACTTGTTGGGAGAGTCCATTTCAGAGTAGGTAAGCAGCGACCCTTTGTTGTTTTAACTAATAGAATTAGAGTAGTCATTTTGGGAGTAGTTTTTTTTTGGAGTAGTCCAACTGGGATGTAACCTCCCTCATTCTCTACTTTCCTCTTATAGATTATTCTATCTGGATTCTGTGAGACAGAGGTACACTTATTTACATTTTGGTCACTAAATAGCTGAAGAGATATAACTAGAGGGAGGTGATCAGACTCAGAGCGTGATATCACTTTGAAATCTGTTACGGTTGAGTACATAACAGGACTCCTCTATTCGTCTTCCAAGGAAATTTGACGGGTATCAGATACAGAGACGAAATTTTACAGCCTATTGTCATCCCAAGTCTTCGTCAAATTGGAGCAGGTTTTGTTCTTTAAGATGACAATGCTATACCGCATACAACACGAGACGTTAATGATTTTCTCACATAAAAACTAAACAAAACCCGAATAGATTGACCTGCATACTCTCCTTACTTGGCACCAATTGAGCATGCATGGGATGAGTTGAACAGACGTATGAGAGACAATCATGGGCAACCTGGTAATCTTCAAGAATTGGTGTAATTCCTTCAGGCAGTATGGCAGGCCATTCCCCAGATTTTTCGACGTCTGATCGACAGCATGCCTCGACGTTGTGTCGACAGCTTACGAGCACTAGGTGGATTCTCTCATTATTAATAAAGTATTGAATTTGAGGCAGTTTTTGTGGAACTCATTATGCTAAAAATGGCGAATTTTCATCAGATCCTCAGAATAGTTGTGTATAAAAAGTGCTTATGCTTTGAATAACAGACACAACATTGAGACATATTGAACTCATTCTGACCAAAGGTGTACTTAAATGTTTTGTTGTACATGTTCCCTGTGGCTTATGAAATGTCAAACAAAAATAATTGGTTGACCCTTAACTTCTTTTGAGTAGTATATATATCCAAGGGTGACTTCCACCGTCTTATCGTTTCACAATCGATTGCAGGTATTTTATGGCTTCTTCAGAATTCTCACGTGAACTATTTTATAGGTAAGAATAAATACTTTGCCTTTCAGAACTGAAACAATGACTTTAAAGCTTATTCGCCACTCCAAATATATCATTATATGGAGCAATCATGTTTTGACCAGGTCATCATACGAATGTCAAAACGGATAAGATTCAGCCAGAGGCTGAGGCAGCCAATCTTCATGCTTTTGGCTCCAATCGGATAAAATCCTTTACGTACAGAACAACTATTTTTTAAAAGACCGGGTGCTTGCGCTTGTTTTAAAAAGGTATGCCACAAAATTCAAGTGCAAATAATAAGCTCGGCAAAGTCGTAGGTCACTTGGTTTTGGCGCATTCTTGATTTTTAGTTTTATTTTATCGAAATGTCCGACATTATGCATGGTTGCGGAATCTTTTCTGATTTAATTACTGCATAAGAGAGCTTATACCTTCATGGTGTGTAGCTAAAGCATTAGCCTATAACTAAGTTTTATCCGAATCTGCTAAAAAAGAATACATTTTGTACTAAGACCGTTAAAAGTTAGCAAATATTTTTTAAAAATCGCAAACATCAAGGGCAGATAAATCAAAACCACACACGTTATGAAATAACAACACCAAAAAAGTCCAAATGCAAACCTCGAAATTTTCACCTATAGATACGAAACCTTTTTAAAGCCTTTGCCATGGTTTGATATGGAGATTTAAGAAATAATTATCTAACTCGAACTTCGTTATCGTTTTATATATCGAACGAATTATATATCATATCAAACTCGCGGACACATGGTACATTTTATTATCAAATGTCAATTTATCTTTCAGCTCCTCCCAACGTTCGACGGAAATAGATACGAAAAATCAGCGTCCGAAACCCAAAACTGGCTGTTAAAAGGAGTGGAGGAAGTGAACAGATGATATGATATTTTGATACTCTGGGTTGAGACTAGTTGGAACTAACTTTGAAATGTCTCAGATAAAAATATAACCGTTAGTAGCTGATGTCTAAAACCACTTAGCCTAAACCTCTTTTGTGTCGTCCCCCCTCCCCCTCTCCCCTAGACAACTAGGTTTCAAGATCGGCTGTTTCAAACCACTATGTTTCAGATTCCTGAGTCACGGGCTCCTATCTCTCAGCCTCCTTGGTCTCAAGCTCATGTCTCATCTCAGTATGTGTCAGACCACTATGTCTCATCCCCCGACTGTATCATGCTCCTCTGTCTCAGACTATTTATATAAGTCTACTCTACCTAAGACAACTTTGTCTACGTATAAGGTTCTATACCGATCTCCTATCGGGTTTACCCTGGTAAAGGGCGAGACTGGAAGTGGCTCGGTTAGTCTCGCGAGTCAACACGGAGCTAGAACAGAAAGAAAGACCGCAGGAAAAGAAAAATATGCAAGCCAAAACATGCAATGAAAGTCTAAACTGCGAGAGAGAGTCCAGTTCCATGAAACAACGCAAGAGATCACTTGATCATAATCACATCATAAATGGAGTCAGGTTGGTAAAATCCCAAAGCGTATTAGTGCAGATGTGCGGATTGAACCAGAAGAAACCAACAACAAAAATAAAAATAGAAAAAGCTTCTTTTCTAAGCGAATGATAAATATCATTTATATATGAATATATACATATGGCCCATCGCAACTAACGTTTAACTAATGCATTACGGCTGGTAGTTCCCGCGTCTAAATCCAAAAATAGCATCGACTGGGTTTTCCCAATCGTTTAGAAATACATGTATGCGTGTTAGGCAAATATAGTGAGGAGTCGGTTCACTCGCTTTACAACACGAGGCTGCAGTGTAATCAATAGCAATGTCGGACAGAGATAACTCTGGTGAGTAGAGCTCGTTGTTTAAAAATGTTCATAAGTATGTATAGTCATCAATGAAGTCCGAGCCTCAAAGGCATGAATGATTGGATTTTGTGTGACTTTTACGCCATAGCTGCAGTCTTGAAAATGGATGTCCGTATTTTTCGGAGCAACAGCTCCGGTTCTTTCAACGCTCGGTAACTGTAAACGCATCGCGATCGTTTACTTCTTTCTTTGTAAATGTTAGAGACTGGCGCTGGGTAAGCTTTGCGTGGGACAGTGATCTTTTAACTTTTATCTACAACGCAAGTCTTCATGCAGTCTGTAGCACTATCTTTTGTATTACCACAGATATTGAAGTCGTTAACCAGGTCGAATGGACGGTAATAAGTACTTTCCTTCGGTTCCGGGCCGATTTAGATTTTATCTCTGTTTTCTTTTCGACAAAAAATCTCAAATGTCTGCGATACATAAAGTTCTCTAGTTGGCTGCATAAAGCTTGATATGAATTTTAGGGTATTCACAATTCGTTTAGGCCAAGTCTTTACAATTAAATTTGATTTATGTAAACATAGAAAAAACAGTTGTAAAAACTTGTTATGGTGCTCATAGCATTTCATGAGTACAAGGGCAGCTCCTTCAATAATGATGTATTTATTCATTACATATGTTTGCAAAGTCATTTTTTATTTCCATCGTGTGTACAATATATTTTTAATTATTAACCATATGATTATTAATAAGCGGTGACATATTTTCAATATGAGCACATGTGCACATATCACTTTTGCCTAGCAACGATTGTCTAAGCGCGATTTATCGTATTTCGTCGTCTGTGACGTCATAAAATGATTGTTCGTGACGTCACTGTAGCGGGCCGTCGGAAGGGAAGGCAGTCGTTTTCTGAATATTTCCATGCGTTTGAATTGGAGTAGAATCGGTGATAAAGAAATTATTATCCTCGGAAGTGTATCATATGTCTTTTACGAAACTCGTGCGAATTTGTATATAACCCTCGCTTTCGCTCGGGAAATACAGATATTCACACTCGATTCGTAAAAGTCGTATGACACACCTCCTCGGGTAATAATCTCTATTTATCATATCCCAGTATATAACCTTTACATAATCATTGAGTCTGACATCATCTTGTTTCAGAGAAAAGCATTTGGGGAGAAATTGCATCATCAATCTTATCGTTCACCCGTGAGTACAAAATCTTTAGTCGTAGTAGTAGTAATTGTAGAAGTAGTAGTAGTAGTAGTAGTAGTAGTAGTAGTAGTAATTGTAGTGGTATTAGTAATTGTAGTAGTAGTAGTAGTAGTAGTAGTAGTGGTAAGTGTAGTAGTAAGTAGTAGTAGTAGTAGTAGAAGTAGTTGTAGTAGTAGTAGTAGTAGTAGTAGTAGAAGTAGTAGTAGTAGTAGTAGTAATTGTAGTAGTAGTAGTAGAAGTAGTAATTGAAGTAGTGGTAATAGTAGTAGTAGCAGCAGTAGTGGTAGTAGAAGTAGTTGTAGTAGAAGTAGAAGTAGTAGTAGTAGTAGTAGTAGTAGTAGTAGTAGCAGTAGTGGTAGTAGAAGTAGTTGTAGTAGTAGGAGTAGGAGTGGTAACAGCAGCAATAGTAGGACAGCAGTTGTTCTTTACTTCTGCTTCGACCCCAACCTATAGTGTTTGACAATCAGTTTCGTTAAAGCTACAAAACATTAAACCAGTAACTTCTAGAGCGGCCGTGTTAAACTTGGTGTCTGTCGACTAAGGCAATGCCTTATTATTTGGCTTGCATGTCTTGAACCTTTGCAACGCTCTATTCTTTTGTAATGTGTATACGTACATACAATATTAAACTGTCATTAAATACGATTATGGAAGAAACAGATTTAAAAATTGATTTAATCCTGACAATTTTTTGCTTTTAAGAGTATGGCTAAAATCCCTGTTTACTAAGTAACGCTGAAATTAAACCATTGCTTGGATCTTTGTGTTCTCTATCGTGATTAAACTTCAGACAACTTAGCTATAGCATTTATACCAGTTTGCAGTCTCATAAATTACTAGCAACAATCGTATATTTTGTTTTATCAGAGAATTTCATTTATATGTTCATAATGTCTTATATTAATTGCGTCTGACATTAACCAGTTCTAGCTCATTACTGAACTATTTCCGTTATTAAAAGTTGAGGTATCATCTTTTACAGAAAGTCATGGAACGGCAGGGATTTCCACTTCATTGGACCGATGGAGACCTCGTAAGTAAAAAATCTTCTGTGAATTTTTCAGCAGACAATTTTCGTATTCATCGAGTTCACTTGTTAAAAGAAGACAAGGAATTCTTTATGGATTATCATCTTCTTTATTGTACTGCTAGCTACTGATCATTGGATCCGTGGTGACATACAGCATTATATATTGGTGCAATAACGAGGTAAGAATGATAACAGGTTAAGGTAACAATAACATAAAATGATAATACATTATAATAGGATCTAAGATAACATTATAAGATATGAGAGATTACCTATTAATCAGATGGGAGTTAATAAAGGTGGATGAGGGAATAAAGAGGAAGGGGTGTTGCGTGAAGCCAGATTGAGTCAAGTGGATCAATCATGGGTGGATTAGGTGGTTGTAAACTGATGGGGTGATTAGAGAACAAGTTATATGGATTTACAATATTAAATTGCAAGTGAACATGGTGATAACGGTGTTAGTATCTACACCGAAACGTCGCAATCCTGCAATAAAGAAGTTGTAATTCATCTCTTTTCATCTCACAAACTTCTAAATGCCTCTCAAAGAAATGATGGGATGATATAGCCTTGATCTTTGTTCAAGGAGAGCTCAGTTCTTAAATGTTTATAGCCTCAGCTAAACGGCGTTAAGTGTAATCATGTTTGTTATTTGTTAAGTGTAATCATGTTTGTTATTTGATAGTGTTTTGACTGTGTCCATGTTGAGTTTGTGCTGTTGAAACTTTGTGATGTGTTCCGAAGGAGCTAAAAATCCATTAAAAAAATTCCTTGATTCAAAAATCTTAGAGAGGACCTCATATTGGTTGTCGGCTATGGACAGCATAGTACATCCTCAACGATTTCGGAATTGTAAAATAACGATTGACTTAAAATTGGTATGATAATTTGTCTTGTACAATTCATTGACTAAGAAACATAATTTTGTGGTGGGAATCAAAGTACAAATATATGAACACACATGGACAAAAGACAAGACCGTTATTGAGCTGATTATATGTTCCGTTTGCTTCTAAATTTCAAGACTTCATACCATTTCAATATTTTACAATATCACATCGTTTTATGTTAAAGCACCACTGTCTGGAAACCCGCCTTCATTACCCTTTCCCCGTCCTCGTCCTCGCAGTAAGTAGAGACTACACTTTGAAAATATTATATGTAACAACTATGTTTAAAGAATCTGAAATGCATAGACTTTTTCATTGTTCTCGCAGAACATCTTTTTAATCATGTTTTGGAGTGAGAAAGTGAAATTTCACTCAGGGCTGTGCTAATTCTGAAAATATCACTTTCTCACTCCACGCTATAGAAATTATTTTATCTATTATCATTATTATTATTATTCCCTGGGAATATATACATTCTAGTTCACGGTAGCATATGAACATCAATGTAAAAAGTTTACCATTTTATATGATGATTTACATGTATGTTATGTCCGAGTTAAATATCAAACTCAAACTTCGTTCACTTTTGATAATTAACTCGTTCTCACGGTAAATATCTATATCGAACTAACATATTAACTTAAGATGTCTTTTCCATTGCCTTACTCGTTTTATCCCTTGTTTTCATTCAGCACCTCCTCGCAAACCGGCAGATAGGCCCACACCGCCAACCTATAAACGGAAGTAGATGTCATGCCACCATATGAACAAGCTACGACAAATCAAGAAGGTTTACCTGAGGAAGGTTCTATGTCGCGCCTCTGAAATCAAACCCTAAGACTTTAATCTGCTGACCGAAACATTTTTGTCATGTGTGATTTAACGCAATGAGTTAGCTCGACGGCCGTTCAAGATTGTAAACTTGACATTTAATCGTGTTTCTCCATTAAAGTCACATTATTGTATATTAAAAGATCATTAAAACGTCAAATGTCATCATATTTGTCCAGTCCTTCTGTCGAAATATATTAAATTTAATACCCGTAATAAAGTTTGACTATTCATCTCCAAATGCCAAATATTTTTAAATAGAGAATCCTATGATAACAAGTGCATTCTGTCAAATATTACCATTATTTAAAATGTGTCAACATGAGTTGATTAAAGTAAGAAATATCTTTACTAATCAAAGAGTGTTGATATATTTGGTATCCAAAATTTATCTTAAATAGTATTAGTAATAAATTGAATTTGTGACCATAAAACATTTGGCAGTTTGAATAGTGAGATCATAGTATTGATGTCACAATGATGTCAAGGCACTGGTATGTACATTGTGACATCATGGCATTGTCATTAGTCTTTGAAATGATGCCAAAGTATTGTGAGGTCATTAACTGACACCACGGATTCAAAAGCATTATTTCGATATGATTGTCGCGGTATCTACAATGTATATATTGCTTGTGGATATCATTGTATATTACACAAGCAATATCTCCTGTAAACGCAAGTTTTGGATGATAAACGACGATTACCTCCAATCAATGCAAAACGTACAACGAACCATTTTTTAACCTGGACCTAGAAGCCAGCACTCAAATTTGCAATTCAAACTTTTTAAAGTGACACACAGTATTATTTTTTATCTTGTGACATATATGAGAGCCAAAATATACAATTTCATGAGTCGTATTCAAACCACCACTCTAAGCTTGAAACTCTATCTCTTAAATGCTCTTGTTTTCTGAATGTTTAAACGTCTTATATAGTTTTGCATCCAATGTACATATCTAAGAACAATATATGACCTTCTTAACACTACCAACCAATGTTTGTCTTTTTGTCTGATCTACATGATTTTCCAAACTTCCGTTTCATGGCGCGCGCCATTATCCAGTTTTCAAACACGAAGACTTCAGCCTGCTTATGGCCACTTATGGAACTCCTAGTCAATAGGATACTCATTTTCAGAAATAACCAATTATTTCAACAACTTTTCTATGCCCCTTTATGTTTGAAGCTATAGACTGTCAGGTTCGCGTGTTGTAAGTTTATCGCGGTGGCATAACTGATGGTTTGTTGATTCCATAATAAAGCTAAACATGCATAGGACTTTCAAACATCCGGAGTGTATCATTATTAGTTATAGGTAAAATTTATGCAAAATATTACCTTGGGAAGTGTGGTGTGACTTACGAATATTGTCTTTGTATCATATTTTAGTTTATCTCTCTTGATATGTTTTCTATCCTTTAACCCTTAAACGGGTCATTCATTAATGTATTGATAATGACTGCAAGTCTAGTTTCTACCCATCGAAATGTTCTCTTCTGCTCAAGCTTATAGTAAACAGCATTCAGCAACATAGAACCTAAAACCCGCACAAACACAAATAAATTCGAGCTCGCTAGAGAGTAAGAGTGAGTGACGTTTTATTCTTCCATATGAACTTAGTGCCTCTCAGTGCATTTTGACTTAAGATTTTAAAATTGTTTAATAATCGTAAATTAACACCACCAAACTCAATTCAACCACAATTCATGTGTTTCATTGAAGTCCCTAATAACTTACAATTTTATGTTTTAAAACCATATTATGAGAAACATTAGTGCTACAAAAAAATTACGATCCTACATTTGTCAATAAAAGTAGGGAGAACGTTTCGTTACGCGTAAGTTTACACTAAGCCCGAGGGTGCTGGAAGTGGTTGTGGGATTTTCCCGACAACATTTCCGTTCTGTTGTGAAGAGTACCTCTCACTGATGATGTGAACTATGTGGTAGTTTCAGAGTGGTAGTGATAAGACAAATAAGAAAATGTTATAAGAAGGAGCAGAAAAAGGAGAGAGAGAGAGAGAGAGAGAGAGAGAGAGAGAGAGAGAGATAGAGAGAGAGAGAGAGAGAGAGAGAGAGAGAGAGAGAGAGAGAGAGAGAGAGAGAGAGAGACGGACGGACACACAGACAGACCCAGACGGACAGAGAGGGAGAGACCCAGAGAGAGAAACAGAGAGAGAGACAGAGAGGGAGAAAGAGACATATAGAAAGATGGGAGAGACGAAATAAAGAAAAGGGGTGATGAGGAAAGGAAAAAATTGATAATTTACTAGATAACAACACGTTGCCCAAAACAGTTATAATAACTAGTATAATACTAGAAGAAATAATAAGAAATAAGCTTACTCATGAATCAATCGAGATACAGTCACTCCAAGAAAAAAACTTGAATCAGGTTAGATATGTTTGTGAGTCCTGACATGCACAATTGATCCGAATACCTTACAAAAGGGGAAATTTTGTTATATAGGAAGAATTTTATTTACTTTGATCCTTCGCTCTAACGATAACTGCATGTGGTTGTTAAAGTTACTTGACTCTTTGAATAAATCTTGTCTTCGTCAACAGTTTTCTCTATTTGAGACACTAATAACACGAACGAACCTAGCTGAGGGTAAGTCTATCGCAAGTAAGGTTACTGCAATTCTGGTGATAAATATAAGTAGGTGTTACCACATGTTTGAGGTTTTACTTCAACAAGAGATTTTACCAACCCCTGAATTTAACCTCATATCAGGACTGATGTTCAGAATGCGATTGGCTGTTTAGTTTCAGTCTACCCTTTTTAAGGGAGGGATATATTCTCTGTACACTTTAAGACTTGCGACTTGTACTCAAAAGACTTTCACAGTTGCATTTACTTTTATTTTTATACATAAGGAGGTATGTACATAAGATAATTAAAACCCTAAAATCATAAATTTACATTTCAGTAAATCGTGTCGAGATGACATGCTTTATGTCAATGGTTTCAAATGAAATGAATTCAGCCGAGAAGTTCTATATATAGCAACCAATGGCGAGACTTCATGACATTGCCGTTGCGGCATTCCCGAGACTGCGGGCTGGGTTCGGACCGACTACACAGTACAGAGTTATATACAGTCATACGCAGTCATAATCGCTCTGTCTCGTCAAGCGGGACACTATCCTCACTCTATACCGACCACTCAACTACTGTACACTCTAAAGCCATGTCTGGGAAAGGTAGGTGCTCAAACAGGTCAAATCATTCTTTCTTCATCATTGTTGTTTTCATGTCACCAATCAATAATTCATTTAATCTGCTCTACAGTCGACTACATGATTTATGGATGAAACACATATAGAGAATCTCATCAACGAGTCTTCTGTCTTCAAATAAGTCAATACCAGTAGACCAAAATCATTACTCTTTTTTTTTACTATAAACAACGAGTGTTGATATGTTTGTTACCAAAATCATCCATCATCCAAAATATTTCTTTTCTACCTTACGAAAATAGCATTAGGTTGAGTTTGTAAACAGCAGTTCAAATGAATATATTTGATGATCTAGCCGTAAAGAGTCAGATTGATGGCGAAATTGATTTCCCTATCCTCATATTGTACTGATTGTCACCTGTTCAGATTAACGCATTGCTCGCTCTGCTTGTTCTTGTGAGGGTGAATGGGTTACTGATAAATGATGAACTGCACATGCGCACTGCGAGACGTTTATATTTACTGTCACACTTTTTACTTGCAGGAGGATTCCACCCAGTTGGAAATAAACCTTCCCAGCCTCGTCCCCGGCCCCCTCGTGAGTGAAAGCCTTTTCTGAGTTTTAAAGAAGAGCTGCCCTTGTTACCGTAGCTATGATTTATTAAAGACACTCTAACGTGCCACCAAAGAGACATTTTTATTTAAAATCTTATTAAAAAATAATAAATGAATAAAATAGATAAGAATGTATCTTGTGTATTAACATATTTGTAAGAGATCAGATGATTGTTTCAAAATATTTCTAAAACGATGAATATGTATACAAAAAGTATATAATCTTAGAATGTTGTGCCAACCACAAGCCTAAAGCTATCTGACAGTAGACTTCCCTCTCCCCATGTCTTATGGTTACGTCAACAAGCTATGTCTGTTGTCTTGCAGCGCCACCGACCCGCCCGGTCAACGGAACAGGAAGCGGAAGTCAAGGTCCGAAAACCTTTTCCTGCTAGGCAGCCTGAAGTGGAAGTTGTGTATACAATATGACGTATTATTGTAATATGAAATGCGCATTTTAAGGATAAGGCTCACAAGTCTAGGTGAATGACACTTTCGTGAACAACTACGTAGGAGTATGTATGAGAGATACATGCCATTTAGATGGTGAACAAATGTAATTACTTATTTTGGATCACAAATATTACAATGTTACTAATGTATGTGTGTATGAACATGTTCAAGCATACATTGAAATAAAACAGTGTTCTTCTTAACATCAATTTTTGTTTGAGGCTGATACACTCCGATCGAGCTTGTCATTGCTGGTGAAATTAGAAAGTATAAATATATCCATCTTCACAACGTCAAGGCCGAAACGAAAAGATTTCGAACTTTTTCCGCTTCGCCCTTGACATCACGGCCCACATTTTCTGTGCCAAGAGTTTAGCCCACTGCAGGCCTTTCTGATAGGCCAATGAGAAGGCGGCTTTCAAAATGAACTTCAAATGTCAACCGCAAAGATAGCGGTAGTGACCTGTCGCGTTTGAAGAGAAGACTGAACACCGAAAGATGGGATTTGTGAAAACTTGATGCCGACTAGGTTTGATCGAAAATATCAAAACGCGAGTAAATGCATCATTTGGTAAAATATATATTGACTGCTGCACGTGCAAAACGGGGATTTTGTTTTCATTTCAAGTGAGTGAGTTGGGGTTTAACGTACTTTGAACAATATTTCAGTTGTTAATGAAATTTCATTGTGACAAGCTCTCAGTCTTTGTATCAGTGCACTTCAATTTTATTCTCGTAAATAATGTACTGCTTATGACGTAAAACATATGCCTTGAATAAAAAGAAAATTAAAAAAGGAGAACAGATTAATTACTTGACGAATACGGCCGGATGTGATTTAAAAGTTCAAATTTAATTCTTGTTGCTGTCAGTGAATACATGCAAATAATCCATCTGACTAAAGTATAATATGAAATTTCGCTTGGAATTTCTTTGTCATAAAGCTGGGCGTAGGTTTCGAATGTAAACGGTGATTTCATTGGCTGCAGGTTAGCAGCTAGTAAGGGTGGTAACTCGGTAATGACGTTAGGTGTCGCTGCTTCGTATCACAGGTTTTGTTACCGATGAGGGCAAGGTAGAAAATGGATAGAGTCTATCTCCATACATTTTCACCATCCCGTGGGAAGATGAAATATATCTTTTGCCTAACGTTATTCCCTAAGATTTGGTAGAGTTCATTTCTGAAGAGGTGGAATAGACAAGTGACACTAACGTCATGATAATCAGACCGTGACTTTTTGTTTGACCTTAACTTGAAGCAGGCTGGGACTGTAGGAACAATGGGATGACACCGAGGAAGTTAAAACTTTTCTTTTAGTTGGAGCTCTTGATTATACGCTTTAAATACCTATGCACATAGGCTATCTCACAACAACTGATGTTTTACCAAGGCACAAAAAAGACTTTTTAAAATTTAATTATATTTTATAGTCTTAGAAGTAAATTTTTTCGATATAATGAAAATGGGATTCAAACCTTGACAGTTGTGTTACAATGCAGTGCCTTTACCACCTGAGCTTCTGAGAATTCATTCGATATCGTGAAATTTATTTTGATTTATAGATAATGATTTTTATGTATTATATAATGTAAAATATACGAAATGTATTAAAACCTCGCTGACGATTCAGGAATATATCATAAATATCTTATTTAGCTCCGAGCATTGCGGTGGGCTCATCTCAACGCTATCCGGGAAGCTTGCACAGCGTTGCTTGGAGCTTGGATCAGGGAGGTCTCGTTGTTGTCAAATACCGATCATCTTCGGAAATCATCGGCAGTCTTCGTTAAACTTCCAAATATGGTCAATGCGAAATCGTGTATAGATGTATTTCGGAACATTGCAATCATAACTATGCAACTCATGTAAAACTCGAGATGAAAAAGTGTGTTTCGCAAGGCTGATTTTACAACTCTTCATTTTTCATTTACCAATTGTAAAACGTAACTTGTACCTTTGCTAAATGTGTATACAAAAATGAGTGTCGACTTTGACATTTCTAGAATTATATTTGAACTTCGTAAAGTTGAGAACAGCAAGTTGAGTTTTACAGGATTGAAATGTTAGGTTATCATACTTGGACTTGTCTTTTCGAGAATTGCATGGTTGAGAACAACGTGTTACAACTTGCTAATTACGAGTTTACATGATTTCATTTTTGGCACACATCCCCTTCCATACGTAACTAGGTGAACTAATTCTATTAAAACGGATTCCTCAACAGCTGCTCGAGTTTTCTTCTTACATTGACTCAATCCCGCTAGTTAAAACCGTATAAATATATCTGAGATAATTTTGAATGATGTATAATATTCCTTTTTTCAACATTCTTTAGAAGATATGTCTGTTAGCTTCATGTAATCATTTGTCATGGATGATTTTTTTGTTTTAAAGTATACACTATAACAGTTAACCAACAGAGGTAAACATATTTAACAACAAATCGAACCAATAATCACATGAAGTGGGTAAGCTCTTTCAGTAGTATAATTAGATATGATTATAAACGTGTCCCTTTCATAAATTCAACATCAAACACATTTTGAACGAGAGAAAAGTTGCTTGGCTTTTCCAAAAACCTTCATTCCTCGAGAATTTGTTGCGTCTATAAATATCTCTCAATTCAGGGTTTTCCCCGGTAGACAGACAAGCTTGATACTGGAAGTAGGTCAGTCTCGTGAGTAAATACGGAGCTGGGGCAGAGCTCAACCCTTGGACAAAAGATAATGCAAAAACGGAGATTAATATGATTTTATATGCCTTTATTATTTTTCTTTAATATAGATCATGTTCACGTCTTTTAGTGGTTCTCCCTTTCCTGCAATAAACACGTGTTAGTTAATCTAAAGGGTTTATCAAAGATGAAGTATTAAACCTTTTTTAATATTCATTGTCTTTATACATCGCTATTCATAAGTCTTATTTACTAAGTCTAGCTGTCTGAAAACACAGTCCATCTGTATGAAACTCAGCAAATGTACATCACCTAGTTAAAATGAATACAGCACGAGATAGTTCAGTTCCACAACACAAAATGTTGATCACATTCACTTTACAAATGGTGTTAAATTATGAAACAAGCAAATCGCCTTTGTGCAGTAATCTGCGGAATATTTATGAAGATATCAACACAAATGATTATTATTAATGCACTATGAAAGTTTGTGTTGTACGTAACAGAGAAAATGTAATTTGGAAACGATATGGTCCGACCCATAGCAACATATTTCAATGAAATTCTAAATACGGCTGGTTTTTCCTCGCTGCTGTATTCATTAATAATGTATATGGCATTTTCCCAACGTCGAAAAGAAATGTAAGTAGCAGGCTCGTTGAATGACAAGTAAGGTCATTTAGTACTTCTCTGTATCACACCATCGCGGCAACCAGTCAGTTATGTCAGACGGAAAGACATTTGGTGAGTCCTGCCGTTGGGCTTCTCGTTAAATCCTCAAATAAGTGAGCATGCATAAAGTTTGTAGTTCTCGTATATATTAGTCAGATTTAATTAAATGAGAAACATGCTATATGAATTATCTCAAGTTACAGAAAGTGTCACCAAAGGTTCCATTGGCTAACGCTACATCGTATCCCTCTATTTTCACATCAGACATTAGATGTAAGTAATTTTTAATTTTAAAAAACCAAGTCACTTTGTAAGCACTCTGTATTCAGCCAGGCTACGATCAAGTCTCTGAAAAGAAACTAGCAGACAGAGAGCGCTAAACCCCATCAACTGGCAAAAGTATGAATATGTTCGAATATGGCCCATATGCAAACCAAAGATACGAACCGCCTACGAATCCTAAAATGATTTTACCAATTATTGATAACGCTGATAAGAAAGGATATACATTTATCGTATAAAATAACATGATAATAGAAATCTGGGCCTCAACAGCTTCATGAAATAAAAAGACGCCTCATGTTATAAAGGTTGGGACTTAGCCTCAAATAGCTTACTAAATGACAGAATCGAAGAAAGCTAGTCGGGACTCCCCATCCATTTAAGATATTCTTTAGGACAAATTTAGGATTCTTCTGCAATTGTTAATAGATTCACGCTACCAAATAAAAATAACAACGGTGCAAAGTCAGATCGCTAACCGTGCAGAAAGAAAGGCTTATAAAATGGTACTAATCTTAGCTAGTTTGCAAGACTTCAATAATTTAAATTTTGCTACTTTTATTTACTTCTGCTTTTGTTTGGTATCACAAAGTTTTGGAACAGAAATAATCAAATTTATATTTTTCTTGACAAAGTATTGTCAAAACAAGCTGGAGACCTGCAGCTGATCTGACATAAGCAAATGCTATGATAAACATAGCTGAACGAAAAAGCTATATTTCACCCTGAACACCATTAGAGATAACAAATATGTTAGAGAATCAGGTCACATAACTTTGGCCAATCGGAGGTGAAGGGTAAAAATAAATGCACATCATCAACTTTAGAAAAACTACGTCAAAAATATTTTCAACATAAAGGGTGTATTCTTCCTTCAACACACAAGAGCAGAGATTCAATAGACATATGGGACAAAGGTTCCCTTTGTAAATATCTCTATAACAATGTATATATATTATATTGTAAAAGAAAGTCGAAATTCGTGATGGTTTATGGTAAATGCTTCTCAAAGAAATTGACATTCATGCACTGTTATGTTAAGGTAGGCAGTGACTTATTATGCACCATATATATACTTATAATTGGTACCTTTCACTATTTTGTTATCTTAAAAACTTAATTATTGCTTTAAAAAACTTAAAGAACTTGAAGTCAATTCCAGCGAGATGGAATCAACTATCGTGTTATGTTATTGGGCGGTCGTGACTCGAATTCATACGTAGATAGATAGATAAAACAGGTTCTGTACGCTACTGGTCCTGACAAGAAAATGGGAAACCTACCACGTAGTTATATCAAACTTTTTTTAGAAATGGTGGCAATAAACTCGAATGTTTGTGTGAATGCTTAATGCCTCGGTTGTTATCGAATGCAGATATTTGGTCATTTGAAGCTTAGAATCATTGAGAAGGAATGTTTGGCTGTACATAAAATAACGTCAGATTAACAATATGTAATCAAACAGTAACCTTAGCAATGTGTATTAGCCGATTCTCTTGATCTTGTTGTTGTTAGGAAATGTGATGATAATCGTCCATTCCGGGTCCTCCTTATTCAACATTTGAAATATGACATTTACAGGTGTTTACCATGTAAAGGATTGATAATTATGATTTTGCTGCAACAGGTTCATTTATGCTTGATGGAATACAGAAAGCAGCGTCCATCGCCCCTCGTGAGTAAAATTACATCCTAAGAACATCTATAAGGTTTGCTTACACATATATCTATCAAAGTAAAAACAGGCTCACGTGCACAAGTTTACAGCCGTTTCATAGTATTTGATACTATCAATATCCTGCCTGTCAACACAGACCGGATTGTGTACCTAAAAAACCGCTAGAAAAGCGTGAAGTAGTAGAAGACCTGGTACAAGCGGTTATGTATCATAATAATACGCCACGACTTTCTCAAGCAGAGTTTTTTGCCAAAACGCTAGAAAAACAGGTCATTATTTGATTTACACTCCCTCCCCCTTCCCCCACATGAATTCCTGAAGAAAAAGTTTAGAAGTTTATTTCAAGTTTCTTAAGTCTAATTTTGCGGTGGTTAAACAACTCATAACCTAAAATAATGTTGCAAGGCGGCATGGCTGAGATACTCCAGTGCGCGATCTTACGCGATCTACTCTAATGTATGTTTTCTTTTGTGGTGTTCCAGGACCTACTATCTGGGCAGGAACCGAACATTCAGCACCAATCAGAGGCCCATCCCGTGAGTAGAGAATCCTTCATAAGCCTTTCATCAGATAACAAATGAAATGAAGTAGACATAGTTTATTTTAAGAATATTCCTCAACCGAATGGCTATTTTAATTTCCTTTATAAACATGTTCCTAAAGAAAATCTTTCTATAACTTTGAGGCTAAAGACCAATTTGTATATAATTTATCGTGCAAAGGCAAGACGTGTTCGAAAAACGCAATCAAAGATTGGTGAAACGTTTAATTATATATTTTAAGAAATCTCAGAAGAATTTCAAACTTCCGTTGTAGATAGGACCTCGCTTTGTTTGATGTGTTCAGAAACATCTACAAGATATTCTCATTCAATACTTATCAATCTTGGAAATCTCTTTCATTACTTGTCACCAATGAAGATTTCTTATTGCCAATATCATTTACATTTATTTCAGCTCCTCCCAGACATCGGGTATTTGTGCCCCCAAACTCAACAACCATGAAAAAGTAGATGCTGAGCTGAAATATGGACCTCCATTTACAAGACAAATGAAGAACCTTTAAGGTGTCCCAAACGATTGATAATACTCTGATTATTAAACTCAAAACTTGTAACGTTTGCTTTCGTAAATTCAGCAGATGAATTAGTTGTATATCGGAACGATACATTAATTTGCTGATTGAAAAATTCGAAATGATTTAAAATAAATTTCCAAATATGGTTATTTTTCCTTTCATTCTCTATACTCTCTATTTGTCTGTTTCGTCTAACCACCGTAAGTTCGGTCTTTTCTATATTTATTGTTTTTCCGAGTCGCTAAAACACACATTTGGACATTTGAATGTACACGTACAACATTTTTAAATTCAAATTTCATTGACTTAATATAATCGCCTTGTTTCCTTGTTGGACTGTTATTCTATAAGCTGAATAATAAGAATGAAGATTATGTGAGTGATTTATTTTGTCTTTTCATGTTCTTCAAAGGCGAAGTTTTGATATACAACAATATAGAAAAAGTGACACTCATCCTGCACTGTCAAAATGTCATAATCATTGTCTCTCCCTTTGAAACTAACAAAACAAAACAAAAAACAGCACTCAGTTTTACGGTTTCCTCACAACGTCGAACAACACAAGGAACAATAGAATCAGCAGTAAAATCACAACCAAAGCCAGAAACAACACGAAGGCCAGTAGATATTTCTCAGCCCTGGATCTCCCGATTTTACCAGGTAACCCGGAAGTAGGCGGCTCTGCAATGGCGGGATAGAAGCTGGAAGCAGTGCTGCTGGGCGGGAGATTCAGTCGGAGAGACGGATCCGGAAGTCGGTTCAGTTTGGAGGGGTCGAGCGATTGGTACCTGAAGTTAGAGTTCTGGGTGGAGGGGAGGGAAGGAAGTGGACGGGTGCCGTACAGCACACCCTGAAGTTCCTCCGTGGAGAAAGTGCTACGGGTCGCCATGACCTGCTCTGTGATCGCCCGGATGTCGTCCGCATACCCCGTGAAATGGTAGGCTCGACAAACCGGAACCTGGTCGTTTCGCCACATTCGGCCGTCTAACTCGACATTCCGTCGCTCCCACAGTGGGTAGTAGTGTCCCATATCCATCTTTTGGTTTTACCAGATATTAACAGCGTTATAATTTGGAAACACTAACCGCAAGAGTACATATTATTGTATGTTTGTGGGTCGTGTACGCTGCGTGATTCGAACCCACATCCTCAGAGTCAGGCACAACCGTCAGAACCAACTCGCCTATTTTGCCTTGAGGAAATCAAGATCCAATCAGAGTTTGCTTACACTAAACGAAGTCTTGTATCCGATGCACAGTTAAAAACTCATTTAATATCTCTACAGTTGCCTGTATCTTGGCTTTTGGTATAACCATATAGATTAGTAACACTGAAGTATTTTAAAGTGTCGATTTACAATGGAAAGCAAAACATGGCAAAAATGGTAATCAATTCAGTGAATCTTATGGTGAATCAAATTAGAGAGCCTGGGGTATTTGTCATTGTCCACACTTCGAAGCCAAGTTATATTTATGGCTTATAATTGAACTATCATCCACCACCTTTAGTAACGAAAAGTGTCGTTGCCAGTCCATCTCTCAGTTTTCAAACAGTTTTTATACAGCACAGCATAAAGGGGTTTTAACCTTAACTCAACATTTTGGCAGTTAATCATCTGTTTTTTACTATCAAAATACACCGGGCTTTGCATCCCAAACTCACATTTTGAGGTTCAGGTTATACTTCGAGTACATCCACAACTAGAGACCACATTTGTCAGCAAACCACATCGACATGACATTTTCGTCGGAAGTTCGTATATAGTTCCTGTACAACCGCATATTGTTGAGGTGGTAAAACAGTGCAGGTTGTGGTATATCCTAGGTCTAGTCGGGTTCTGGGTGGTAGCCGAGCCAACACTGCTTGTCGCACGTCTCATGTCAATGGGTTCATCAGACCGTTTAGAAGAACACCGAGGTTCAATCAGTGAGCGGATTTGGCACGATTCTAACAATGAAGGGAGCGATAAGTAATATTAAACGCAGTAATCAGTTTAGATGCTGTAAAACGTGAGCTGTAACCTGGATATAAGCATGTTAAGCTTATAATACACATTTAAGATAAATTTCTGATACGATTTAGAGACAATGAGAGACTGAAACTATATACATGCCTTTCCTGCATGCCGAAGAATTGAGCCTACGTTATTCGCAGTACAAGTTCGCTAATCGGTAGTCGCAGTATAATCAAGTATGAGACGAAAACAACTTGCGGCAATTTTTGTGTGAAAACGTTTTAATCATTTGATAGGGAAATGGATTTGCAAAGTTTAACCGACCGAGCATGGTACGTTTGTTTTAAAACTGTTTCTTTCGATTGAAAAACATTGCCTTTCAATTGCAAAAATAAAATCAGGTAATAAAATCATTTATCTCTGATACTTCCTGTTCAAAATCAAACAAAGGCATGCCCCACACATCCGTTTAAATGTTTCTTATTGAAAAAGGTTAAGAAAACTAGTAACGACATAAGAAAAATAACCACATATAATAAAATGTTTTATTTGCTAAATAACTTAAATAAATAAAATGAACATTGTTGTATATAACAAACAAAAGCCAACAATTTGAATTCGCAGACCACAAATGTAATGGGGAAGACATTATAATACTCATAATAAAAAAAGGTGAATACTGAGGTGCCAAAGGTGAGCACAGCTCACATACCCTGCAACAAAGAAACTTCTATAAACTATATGCACATCCTTGGTAACTGATTATCATAAATGTTAAGTTGAAAATGCATTAGCATTAAATTCAAAGTTTGACTTTTGTCCACTGTTCAAGTCAAAGTAGGTTTCTTCATTGGTCACAATGTGGTTGACATTTTTCTGCGAATCAAATATTCCAAACATTAGACATGATGTTTCAAGGATATATTCAATATTGAATTAGCTTTATACTCATCATCTTACATCCAAGTGTTTATCATTGGCGTAGTCTCACCTTCAAAATGTACATCAGGGGATCATGGTTACAAGAGTTAGGAGGAGGCAGTATGCAATATTTGAGAGGTATTCTACTTAGAGATACTACACTCAATCCCGTGGAAAAAACTAAAGTGTCTCAGAGTTAGCCCTAACCTTAAATAGTCACACCAAGGAGTCGTGGCTGTGTATCAAGGCTAGTGACGCTCACATGCATTGTTTGAGAGATAACCTCCTTCATTTGCAAAGCCTGGTTACAGTCATTGCATGCTCCAGCATCATAACTAGCCAAAGTTGCTCCAGCATCATAACTAGCCAAAGTTGCTCCAGCATCATAACTAGCCAAAGTTGCCAAGCCGACGTAATTGAATATTTGTTCTTGTCACAATATAAAGAAGGCCGAATGAAGAGTTTACATAGGACAAACTTACATAATCTCTATCCCCATCAGCACTATAATGAGTATACAAGGGTCGGCAGCTCATTCATTTGTTTCAACATCACAAACTCGACGTTTGTACAAACAAAAAATCAATCTCAGTTTACATAAATAGTTTGTTTAAGTATACAACATGTATTAAAGTTGATACATTGCCAAACTTTCAGTCTGAATTGCACTAATTTAAAGGCCTGCACGTTTATGCTGATGCTTATATAAACTCAATTAAGCTTGGTTAAAGTTCTCGTTTTGAATCTCATGGTTGTGGTCTATATAAGATCATATGTGTACACAATTGTATATAACAACCTTAGTTGTGTTTAATACATATGACAGTCAAGCTAAATATGCTACAATCGATTATGACATGGCACTCCTGGTTGTGCCCGGCTTTCCCCTTTTAACTCGGCCACAGCCGTCTCTGACTAATCGTCCCCAACCCCTCCTACAGGTTTGATTTCCTTTTTCGAATCTGTCTCGAAGTTTGCACTTTTAGAGTTTTCTTCTGTTGAGTTTTCTTCTGTTTGGTTTTCTTCTGTTGTCCGGGTGTCAGATGGAGCAGCTGGTACTTCTTTTATTTCAAAAGGTTCACCTGACTTTAATTTGCCGAGAATTTTGAAATATCTGAAAATAAAGACAAAAACATGCATAGTTCTAGTAGTGCAATTTCTTGCAATAACTGGACCTAATGACGTGATCGTAATGCATGTTGAATGCTTGTCTGGAATGGTCGAAGTAGTGGTTGTTACTAAAGTGAATTAGTTTCTCTGTAAGAGCTAAGTTATTTTTGTGCATTGGTGTAGGATTTTGTTGTATTAATCGGATTTCAGGTACCTATGAGAATAATAGTTCAGGCCGTAAGCTGTCGCAGAGAAACTCGTTTATTTCCTTAAGTGGCAATTTCCAGGCATACAGGTGCCTACTGCATGATACTCATAAATACTCAGTAAGTCCGTCTGTGTGTTTATAATGTGTATAAAACCTGGGTGAATTAATCACAAATTTGATAAACTGAGGACAAAACAGTGATCAGACAAGCAGGATTCAACATCAGAATCATTGTTAAACCCATTATTCAAGTATATGCACTTTCTTTTCCCCATTGAAATTATTTGTCGTAGAAAATGTTTATTTTAGAGAGTTACAATCTCATTGCTAAACTCGAGAATCCATAGCCGTAGAAAAATTTTGCCACATATATCCCTACATAGTGACTTACGTGTGGGATCACCTTAAAAATCGCGTTATGTGAAAAGATTCGCTTAGTCTAATCGAACTTAGTAGGATCATAAAGGAAAACCCGTTTACTGATTACAAAAAGATTTTGTTTCAATTGTTAACATTTGTTTTTCCTTTCAAGAAATTCCTTTACCTTCGTATGAATACATGCTCCAAATATTTGCCACACATTATCAATTAACAACCTGCATGAAAAACAGAATTACTTAGATAATGTGAAAGAAATCCCTTAACCACGTACTGTTCAAGCTTCTCATCCAGCCACTTCTTGTATTTCAGTTTGGAGACCCAGGAATCCGGAAGTGCAGATATTCCCATTTTACAGCCAAGGAGAGCTCCAGCAACGGCCCCGTTTGTGTCAGAATCACCTCCCTGGGACCCAGACAATGAATTATTATGCATCGATGGTTTTCCAGTGTGATATGGTCTTTATAACCTACATGTGTGCAGGCAGTTAATACTCTGATGACTGTACTGTGCTTGGCTACATCATTATACAAGTAAAGAATGAATAAAATCCTTGACAGGTTTATATAACAGAAAACCTTTCTTAATACATAAGAAGAAAACAATGTTTACAACATGAAAAGACAAATGTTTGCCACTAGCATGGCAATGTCCCCCGCCGTTATGAGATATTTGGCATAATTAATATTATCGGGTTAACAATGTATTACAGTGGTCAAAGTGTCATGGTGACCATGAAAATGAGGTCAGGGTCACCAATGTCGACTGGCGTCTGAGTCTTCCGCCCTTGAAACCTGTCACCAAATATGAACACTCTAGGTCCTAAGCTTGAAGAGATACCGCGTTAACAATGTATTACACAGTGGTCAAAGTGTCGTGGTGACCTTGAAAATGAGGACAAGGTCATCAAAGTCGACTAGCATCTGAGTCTTCCGCCATTGAAGGCTGTCAACAAATATGAACACTAGATGCACGTTAACAATGTATTAGAAATTGATCAAAGTGTCGTAGTGACCTTGAAAATGACGTCATGGTCACCAATGTCATCCTCCATTGAAAGCTGTCACCAAATATGAACACTCTAGGTGCTAAACTTCACAAGTTATCGCGTTAACAAGAATCAGAACGGGCGTAGTGTCGTGGTGACCTTGAAAATGACGTCAAGGTCACCAAAAGTCGACTGGCATCTGAGTCTTCCTCCATTGAAAGCTGTCACCAAATATGAACACTCTAGGTGCTAAGCTTCATGAGTTATCGCGTTAACAAGAATCCGGACGTACGTACGTACGGACGGACGTACAGACTTACGGCTGAATTCATAGTCCCCCGTTCCGCGTTGCGGCGGGGGACAATTAGCTGCTCAACTGAACACGCCCACCTCCATGACAATCTTCTGCAGAGCCTTCCGGAAGTCCTTTTGTTTGAGGGCCCAGAAACCCGCCCCCATACACTTATAGGTGTAACCGATCTTGCCTGGCTCAGCCAGTTGTAGCTTCTTGATCTTCTCCATCTCCATGTACTCTCTCAACATCTGCTTCTGTCAGGGTCAGACATCGACAGGTGGAAGTTAGATAAAGAGAGAAAGTATTGACTTCCAAAAACTTCATGAATGTAATTTTGATGTTTTCGTAATCGCTTAGCATCTTTTTCAGTCTGGTTGAAAGATAGAAATTGAAAAGAGAAAAAAATCATTTGTGTCATTTCAAAGACAAAACTATATTTGTATTATATTTTTCAGCAGGTGACCGTCTTAGAGCCAGGTATAAATTGGACTGGACATGAAACTCACAGTTGTATCGCTGTTGTTTTCCATAATTGCTGATATATTATCTCAGCATTCGACCAGAAATCGATAAACAGAGTCCAGAGATATAAAAAATAATTAAGCTCTAAATAAAACTATATAAACATGACTCTCGTTGAATTTGGTCCTTACCAAGTATCTTAGCAGCTGCTTTGGTTCTGATTTTTGCGATAAACATTTGTCAATGCTTCGAGGTTACCGACCTGTTCCGGGGTGTCTAGACAAGTGCTGGCCTGTTGGAAGCTGTCCTCTATGATGTTCTGCACGTGACATGTCCCGTCCTTCTTCACGTGACGCGCCTCTCCCTTCAACATCAGGCTGATGGCCACCGACACTGCTATAGCTGACGCACGGCACCTGGTCACATGGCAAAAAGGGTTAGCATACTCCCCATTTGTAGTCGTAGGGAAATGTCATATTCAAGGATTGCGAAGCATTACATGGACTTACTTGAACTTATACCGATTGGAAATTTACAGGCTGATGCTGTAATACGTGTATCTGAGAACTAAAATCTAGAACGCATTTGCCAACACAAGCCATGAATCATTAGGATTCAGATAACGTTAAATTGGTATAATCGTTTTATAAAGTCGTATCTCGAACTCTTAGGTGAATTAAATAGTGGAGATGTTCCATGCAATCTGGGAATGATCACAATCTGCAGATTGTTCGCTCACAATCTGCAGATTGTTCGAACAATCTAGGAATTCTTTTCATTCCTAGATTGTTTAAACAATCTGCAGATTGTGAGACCTGAACAATCTGGGAATGCTCACATTCTGGGAATTTGCTTGTTTGTAGTATATCTTGCATTATAACATGAGGATTGTCTAGTTTATATAGGTCTTTCTTTGTGTATGCATCCAAATGATGGAGAATAGTTGTCAAGTCATAGATTGTGACAGGTTCATAGCTCGCCTATATATTAAACTGACGGAGTGTTGGGATCGATTCCTAGATTGTGAAGGAGTTACAGATCGACATTACATCAAACTGAGAGGGAATAGGGGTAAATTCTCAGATTGTGAAGAGCTCATATCTCGCCTATATGTCAAACTGAGGGAGTATATGGGTCGATTTCTAGATTGTGAAGGGCTCACAGCGCGTCTATATGTCAAACTGAGGGAGTATATGGGTCGATTCCTAGATTGTGATGGGCTCATAGCTCGCCTTTAAATCAAACTGACGGAGTATATGGGTCGGTTCTCAGATTGTGAAGGGCTTACAGCTCACCTTTATTTAAACTGAGAGGAAATAGAAGTCGATTCCAAGATTGTGAAGGGCTCAGATATCGTCATTATGTGAAACTGAGGGAATATAGGGGCCGATTCCTAGATTGTGAAGGGCTCACAGCGCGTTTATATGTCAAACTGAGGGATTATAGGGGTCTATTCTCAGATTGTGAAGGGCTCAGATACCGTCATTATGTCAAACTGAGGGAGTATAGGAGTCGATTCCTAGATTGTGAAGGGCTCACAGCGCGTCTATATGTCAAACTGAGGAGTATATAGGGAACTATTCTCAAATTGTGAAGGCTCATAGCTCACCTATAAATCAAACTGACGGAGTATATGGGTCGATTCTCAGATTGTGAAGGGCTCACAGTTCGCTTTTATGTCAAACTGAGGGAGTATAGGGGCCGATTCCAAGATTGGGAAGGGCTCACAGCGCGTCTATATGTCAAACTGAGGGAGTATTGGGATCTATTCTCAGATTGTGAAGGCCTCACAGCTCGCTTTTATGCCAAACAAAGGGAGCATAGGGGACGATTCCTAGATTTTGAAGGGCTCAGATATCGTCATTATATCAAACTAAGGGAATATAGGGGCCGATTCCTAGATTGTGAAGGGCTCATCGCTCGCCTTTAACTCAAACTGACAGAGTATATGGGTCGATTTTCAGATTGTGAAGGCTCATAGGCCACCTTTATTTAAACTGAGAGGGTATAGCAGTCGATTCTCAGATTGTGATGGGCTCAGATATCGTCATTATTTGAAACTGAGGGAATATAGGGGCCGATTCCTAGATTGTGAAGGGCTCACAGCTCGCCTATATGTCAAACTGACGGAGTATATGGTTCCATTCTCAGATTGTGAAGGGTTCATAGCTCGCGTTTATGTCAAACTGTCAGAACACAGGGATCTATTCTCAGATTGTGAAGGCTCATGGCTCACCTTTATTTAAACTGAGAGGAAATAGAAGTCGATTCTCAGATTGTGAAGGGCTCGGATATTGTCATTTTGTGAAACTGAGGGAGTATAGGGGCCGATTCATAGATTGTGAAGGGCATTGCGCTTGTTTTTGTGTGTTTTTTAGCTACAGTAGAGGGTTCAATTCACATATTGGTAATATGTGGAGTTAGAAAACTAAATTTGTATATATTATCGATTCTGCGATTTTAGATTTTCATTAATCATAGTTTGCGGTAACCCATATAACACTGTTTGGAGGGTGTTACTATTTATGTAGAAGTAAGAATTATTTCTTATATGTGTAAAAGGTTTGCATATAGAAATCAATAAATAACAATTCACTGTGAAAAGTAAACTTATTATCTGAAAAGTTAATTACACTGAAATTTAATTCTTCATTCTCGCTTATTTGACTTAAGTTAGGTTAATTGAGCATAATTACTATCTGTATCAACACAAAACACTAATCTCCTTTGATATGAATTACTTGCATAGACACTTACACTTACAGAGTACAATGAAGGAAATAGTCTCATGATGCTAAAAAGAAGTTTCAAACATCAAAGACAACAAACTCTGATTCTTATATTTATTGTTCATTATGGAAACTTGATAACTGTTACCTTTTTCCCTCATTTTCTTCCTGGATCGTGAGATTGAAAGTTTTTATACGAAAGATGCATAAATCGGAAAGTTACTTAATCTTTCGAGTTTGTATATGAACAGTTTTTAAATATATGAATTTATAAAATTTATTATACTCGAACATTATAGAATAATTAGACCAGATGTCTAGCTGGGTCTGCTTATCAAAGCAACGTGTCACTGTGTCGCGTCTCTACCCAGACATGCGCGTAAATTCGCGTACAATCACATTAACTTCCTCTTTGTAATTTGATGTTTATCTATCGCACGATATCATGGGGCAAATACTTATGCAATAATGAATTGACTGCGTAAAATGTTAAAATGCACTTCGGTCACACTATCGTAAACATTTTGACACATGTTTTTCTGTAACGTTTTTAATAGTTTCCGTTATATCGGTTTGTGAATTTTACAAAGAAATGTTTTATTTGATTTATTTATTATCTGTTCATGATTCAATATTTTAAGAATATTTTATTTGGAGTGGATTATTTACTACGCTGCAAGAAGAGTCATGTAATGGCATCGTCTCTACTCCGTGCTGCGACCATAGTGACGGGAGTGGCAAAAACTAATTTCTTCTGTGTGATTTAAACAGTAATTAATTTCCATGAAACATGTAATACACAACATTCAGAATATACATATTCAAAAAGGAAAAAGGATTAGAAAACAGGCAGCAAATGCCTGTATAAATGCTTCTCCTGAAACAAAAATGAAACGATTAAGATATCAAGTACATTGGTGAAAATTTATATTTGCAATTATTCTTACTAAAATCAAATTCATATTAAGCATAATCAAATTCATATTAAGCATAATCAAATTCATATTAAGCATTCTCTACCTTTGCATTTGGTACAGATTTAATTAAAGAGCTATAAAAATCGGTTGATATCATTTATGAAATGATACACTGATATTATTAGGGATTCGTTAGCACTCTGTGACAAGGATTTGTCGCCGCTTAAGGTAGATTTTAATGTTATATCATTTTGTAAAAAAAGTATTGATCTGATCGGAATCTATCATATAGTGGGCATTTAAAGAAGTAATGAAAAGGATCCTCCCGAATGTTTCCACAAGAACAGGCGGGATTTACTAACAGCAATAAGTGGACTTGCTTTGCGTAGTATATTTTCAATATGATGCTGCCATTTTCCATCTTCATTTTCCATTTTCATCTGTCTAAACATGCTTCTACACCCCCGTATATATGACGTAAAGACGACCTATGAGCCCTTCACAATCTGAGAATAGACTCTTATACCCTCTCCGTTGGATAAATAGTAAGCTATGAGCCCTTCCCAATCTGAAAATCGACTCCTCTACCCTTTCACTTTCATATATAGGCGAGCTATGAGCCATTCACAATCTCAGAATTGACTCCTATACCCTCTCAGTTTAAATATAGATTAACTGTGAGCCCTTCACAATCTGGGAATCAACCCCTTTACCCCCCTCAGTTTGACATATAGGCGAGTTGTGAGCTCTTCACAATCTGAGAATCGACTGCTATACTCCGTCAGTTTCATTTATAGGCAAGCTATGAGCCCGTCACAATCTGAGAATCGATCCCTATACTCCCAAAGTTTGACATATAGGCGAGTTGTGAGCCCTTCACAATCTAGGAATCGGCCCCTATACTCCCTCAGTTTGACATAAAGACGAGCTATGAGCCCTTCACATTCTGAGAATCGATCCCTATGCTGCCTCAGTTTGACATAAAGCCGATCTGTGAGCCCTTCACAATCTGGAAATCGACCACTATACTCCCTCAGTTTGACATAAAGCCGATCTGTGAGCCCTTCACAATCTGGGAATCGACCCCTATACCCCCTCAGTTTGACATAAAGACGAGCTATGAGCCCTTCACAATCTGGGAATCAACCCCTTTACCCCCCTCAGTTTGACATATAGGCGAGTTGTGAGCTCTTCACAATCTGAGAATCGACCTCTATACTCCGTCAGTTTCATTTATAGGCAAGCTATGAGCCCGTCACAATCTGACAATCGATCCCTATACTCCCAAAGTTTGACATATAGGCGAGTTGTGAGCCCTTCACAATCTAGGAATCGGCCCCTATACTCCCTCAGTTTGACATAAAGACGAGCTATGAGCCCTTCACAATCTGAGAATCGATCCCTATGCTGCCTCAGTTTGACACAAAGCCGATCTGTGAGCCCTTCACAATCTGGAAATCGACCCCTATACCCCCTCAGTTTGACATAAAGACAAGCTATGAGCCCTTCACAATCTGAGAATCGATCCCTATGCTGCCTCAGTTTGACATAAAGCCGATCTGTGAGCCCTTCACAATCTGGAAATCGACCCCTATACTCCCTCAGTTTGACATAAAGCCGATCTGTGAGCCCTTCACAATCTGGGAATCGACCACTATACTCCCTCAGTTTGACATAAAGCCGATCTGTGACCCCTTCACAATCTGGGAATCGACCCCTATACCCCCTCAGTTTGACATAAAGACGAGCTATGAGCCCTTCACAATCTGAGAATCGACTCCTAGATACCCTCTCAGTTTCATGTATAGGTGAGCTGTAAGCCCTTCACAATCTGAGAATTGACCCCTATACTCCCTCAGTGTGACATATAGGCGGGCTATGAGCCCTTCACAATCTAGGAATCGGCCCCTACACTCCCTCAGTTTGACATAAAGACGAGCTATGAGCCCTTCACAATCTGAGAATCGATCCCTATGCTGCCTCAGTTTGACATAAAGCCGATCTGTGAGCCCTTCACAATCTGGAAATCGACCCCTATACTCCCTCAGTTTGACATAAAGACGATCTATGAGCCCTTCACAATCTGAGAATCGATCACAATCTGAGAATCGATCCCTATACTCCGTCAGTTTAACATATAGGCGAAATGTGAGCCCTTCACAATCTGAGAATCGACTCCTAGATACCCTCTCAGTTTCATGTATAGGTGAGCTGTAAGCCCTTCACAATCTGAGAATTGACCCCTATACTCCCTCAGTGTGACATATAGGCGAGATGTGAGCCCTTCACAATCTGAGAATTGACCCCTATGCTGCCTCAGTTTGACATAAAGTCGATCTGTAAGCCCTTCACAATCTGAGAATCGAATGCTATACCCTCTCAGTTTAATAAAGGTGAGCTGTGAGCCCTTAACAATCTGGGAATCGACCCCTATACCCCTTTCAGTTTGACTTTAAGGCGAGCGATGAGCCCTTCAAATCTAGGAATCGGCCCTATACTCCCTTAGTTTGACATAAAGACGAGCTGTGAGCCCTTCACAATCTGAGAATTGATCCTTATACTCCGTCAGTTTGACATATAGGCGAAATGTGAGCCCTTCACAATCTGAGAATCGACTCCTATATACCCTCTCAGTTTCAGATATAGGTGAGCTGTAAGCCCTTCACAATCTGAGAATTGACCCCTATACTCCCTCAGTGTGACATATAGGCGGGCTATGAGCCCTTCACGATCTAGGAATCGGCCCCTATACTCCCTCAGTTTAACATAAAGACGAGCTATGAGCCCTACACAATCTGAGAATCGATCCCGATACTCCGTCAGTTTGACATATAGGCGAAATGTGAGCCCTTCACAATCTGAGAATTGACCCCTATGCTGCCTCAGTTTGACATAAAGCCGATCTGTAAGCCCTTCACAATCTGAGAATCGAATGCTATACCCTCTCAGTTTAATAAAGGTGAGCTGTGAGCCCTTAACAATCTGGGAATCGACCCATATACCCCCTCAGTTTGACATATAGGCGAGATGTGAGCCATTCACAATCTGAGAATTCACCCCTATATTCTGTCAGTTTAAATAAAAGTGCGCTATGAGCCCTTAAAAATCTAGGAATCGGCCCCTATACTGCGTCAGTTTGATTTATAGGCGAGCTGTGAGCCCTTCACAATCTAAGAATCGACTTCTATACCCTCTTAGTTTGACATATAGGCGAGTTGTGAGCTCTTCACAATCTAGGAATCGATCCCTATACTCCGTCAGTTTGACATATAGGCGAGTTGTGAGCCTTTCACGATCTAGGAATCGGCCCCTATACTTCCTCAGTTTAACATAAAGACGAGCTATGAGCCCTACACAATCTGAGAATCGATCCCGATACTCCGTCAGTTTGACATATAGGCGAAATGTGAGCCCTTCACAGTCTAGGAGTCAACCCTTACATCCCCTAAGTTTGACATAAAGACGAGCTGAATGTCCTTCACAATCTGGGAATCGGCCCCCATACCCCCTCATTTTAAATAAGAGACAAGCTGATTGCTCATCACAATCTAGGAATCTATCCTATTCTAAAAAGAAAAATCTTAATAAGCTAAATAATTCCCATTTTATAATGATGAAAATACTACTAAAACACAAATTCCCAGATTGTGACCATTCCAAGATTGTTCAGGTCGCACAATCTGCAGATTGTTTAAACAATCTAGGAATTCCTAGATTGTGAGCAAACAATCTGCAGATTGTTCGAACAATCTGCAGATTGTGATTTACCCCAGATTGTTCGTAACAGAGACACATACTGTTTTATGCCCTGAAAGTTTCAAACGTAATTTTATAGATGATGTATCGACAATTTCTGCAAGTATGGAGATGGCGGCTCCACAAGTGCCTATCCGCAAAGACATATACTTGAATAAGAGTCTTAACATCCGTATTACAATGCACCTAATGGTAATAAAAAAAGTATTGACATCAATGATGCTGACGGCTGTTCGATTGTTTTTCAGTCTGAAGCCATTCCTACCTGGGGTCGTAGTGGGTCATCTGGCACATCTCGATGGCGTTTCTTACAACAGCCTGTGTGTCCCAGTACTGGTGCACGCCCAGGATGGATGTCCGCATCACGCCCCCGTTAGGAGCGATATTCCGTCCGCTGCTGTCCCACACTAAATGAGCAATCTAGGCAAACACATCTATATTACTTACTATGAAGAAACAGTTTATCATCAGGATCAGTTCACAGATAACTTGGGACATTAGAGACCAGAAAAGCCTGAAATATCTCAATAAGATGGAATGCTAAATGTCTTTATACGTTTCTGAGACCTTCCAACCTACAAAGTTTATGTTAGCGATTTTTATTTCTTGAAATGTGACACACTTCCTCACTGACTAAAGTGTGAATTTGAGGGATGATTTCACACCTCTCATTTTACTTTGTTTCATGATAAGTTCTTCACATTACGTCTTTGTTTACCAAGCAGTAGATCCAAATATAATGTTGAAGGAAACCTCTTAGACCAAGCATCAGAAAAGTCTGTGCTATTAGGTTAAATCAGGTTAAAATTTACCATAGATGTGCATTGTGCATTAGATTGTGTTTGGAAAAGCTCTATTAAAACAACATTTTAATTCAATTTATATAAATACTTTATCAATTTTACAAATGCACACGAGGTGTTCAGCATCTTGCTGGTTATGTAACCAAAATACACAGCCGACTCCGCCCCAATCCCCACCCTCACCCAACCACATATATCCCATTGGTACCAGGAATGTGTTCACCCACCTCAGCACCTTTACGCGGGTACTCGGGGTGGAAGAGCACCTTGCTGGTTGTCTGTCCGATTCCCATCCCCCCTCTGTCGCCCAGCTCCGGGAACCCATGCTGCGCCCAGTTCTTCAACCGTGCTCCAAAGTCCAAAGGCTTAATCTGTACATGGCAAAGCACCATATCATCACGTTAGGAATAATGTACTTTGAGGAATGCTGATCGATTCATTTAAACAACTGACACTTCACTTTGCAACACATCAGGAAACGTCAGACATAAGCTTTACAATGTAACGACCCATAACTCCTAAACAATGAAGAAACAAAGTCCATATTCTTAAAGCACTGAACATGAAGCAAAGCTTACGATACTGCATCAATACTTTTATATTTTGGAAGAGCTGTGTCTTGGAATATACCATGAACGTTCCTATCGTGAAAGTTCTCCCACTACATCTGGCATATAGGGGACTTACATAATTCAAGACATATTCGTTAATTGATAGTTCTACGTAATGCATATAAAACTTACTAGCTGCTCAATAAGTATTATACCTTATTCAGTCAAATAATCAAAGTGGTTCAAAAGGTTTGTGCTTTGACCATTAACAGGTAGATACGACCAACTGTAGTGGATACCGCTTAGTCTGTCAGTCAGTGATATCATACCGTCTACCCAGTAATAAAAGACATTGCTTTATTGACTATGAATCTTATCACCGTAGTCTACAGGAGACACCAGTGTGAAGTTGTATCGTTTGTGCTACTCACCTCTCCGTTGTTGTCAATCAGAGACTGCAGAATAAGGATCATCTGGTCAGTGTCATCCGTCCAGTCTCCCTCATCCCAACGCTCCCTATGGAAGTCAGGACACAGTGACTTGTGCTCTAACTCCAGCTTCTTCTTAACTTTCGTGTAATACTG
This sequence comes from Phorcus lineatus, assembly GCA_921293015.1. NCBI lineage: Eukaryota > Metazoa > Mollusca > Gastropoda > Trochida > Trochidae > Phorcus > Phorcus lineatus. The sequence continues at coordinate 53,741,002 of OV121086.1, read as the reverse complement.
AAAAGTGGGATCAATGATGATATATCAATTTTTTAATGAGAGAGAAAATGAGAGAGAGAGAGAGAGAGAGAGAGAGAGACGCACACACACGAACATAGCGAAAGAGAAACAGAGAGACACGACGAGAGTGTTACTATGACAGAAAATATACATGAGTAATAACATTAAATTAAGTCAACAAAACTAGATAGAAGACCACGTGACACTCACAGTTCCTGCCTCCTTTTTATCCAGGAACTCTGTGAGCAGCCCAATAGCGTCTCCTGTAGCCTGGCCGTACACAACACCTAACATCCGGTTCTGCGGCAAGTCAGGGTTCATTTCCTGTACAGCAGTCTGTTGGGGGAAACATACAGTAATATTAATAAACCCCCACTTAGACCAGGCACCACTCAAACCCTGATCTTTCCGAACCACACCTCCGGCCTTTAGTTCTAACCGAATTTGAAGCTCGATCCAGTTGTCGTCTACTAACCCTAACCTTTGTCCGTTTACTATCCTAAAGTCTCAAAGTGTTCCCAAACAAACCCTAAGCGAACCTTTACCTTTGGTTAATTTTCTTTCAATCACACACAAACCAGAAAAAAAATTCAATTTGAAAATGCACAAACAAAGGGAGTGTTATAGAATTGAACACCAAGTTCTTTTAAAACAGGGGTTACAAAAGTTGTTGTGAGACAAACAATTATGCTTCAGCTCAAGCAGGGCTTTAAATCTTACACACCGACCAAACCTCTCAATTTTCGTGTAACAATAACACACCTTATAGAAGACAAGAGCATTAATGAGCACACTACCCCCGCCTCCCTTAGTAGTAAATAAAGCCAAACTCTATCATTCTTTTGGATCACAAGTGAGTTCCTTATTATGTCCCGATTTTAGTAATGTTTCCACCTACTCGGCACAGAGATCACAAAAATTAGAGATTTAACCCAGTAGAGGGACCCCCAGGGATCATGGTTAAACACGGGATCAATTGTATTATGTATAGCGAAGATTGCATGTATAGCTTGGGAGACATGTATTGCCTAACAAAAGAAATAGTGTTTTATATCAGGAAAAATTTGCATAAAACACTTTTAAAAGTAACACATCATACAAATTGCACATCTACACATTAGAGTGATTTAATGTGTAAAAGTTCCTTAACATTCCAACAATTTAGCGTTTGAGTTAGCGGGCTGACAAAAATAAGACTGAAAAGCTAAGAAAGTTTCATAAATTATGCAAATTGGGGACTGAAATATATTTCAGTATATATACAAAAGGCACATGCCATGGTCCTTAATGGGTTCACAAGGTCACCAAATCTATCAATTATAATCCCCTTCACCTAAGGAGTCACACACCACTTGCTTCTGAACAAGAAGATGAAAATAGATTTGAATGTTGTGGTCCCTTTGGTCCTTATTTTGGGTCACTGGGACATCAAACCTATAGATTAGAACCCCTATCACTAAAGGAGTCTGTACACGACGTTTCAGCTTTCAGGAGCTTCTGAAGAAGAAGAAGATGAAAATAGGGGATTAAGGTGTGGCCCCTATATAGCTCTTATTACGGACCACAGGGTAACCACATCTATAAATTAAAAACCTCGTTTGTCACGGTGACTGTTCACAAGAATTCAGATTTCCAGAGTTCTGGAGAAGAAGATGAATGTTTACGGACGGATGGACGTACGGACGCCTGACGACATGCCATGCCATGCCATTAGCCCATCGGGCCATTCAGGCTTGACGATCTAACAACAGTCTTGATGACATGAGTCTGACAAGTTGATGCTGTGGTCTGCCTTGTTTATGAGGAGACGCAGAGGGTGTTCGTAGATGCGGCGATGACGATTCGGCAGCAGGCACGGATATATCACATTGAGACGGGAAGATAGTTTAATATTAATCGAGAAAAAGAACATGTAAACCTTGTAAAATCTTTTTTTATGAATTTCATGATGTCTTTTTATAGTGTCAGTTTCTATGTGCAATAATGATAAACTTCCCTCCTATTTCTGTAATAAATCATATATCGACAAATTTATCTCACTCATGAAAGCAGGATACAGCCCCTTTTATTGTAATTATAACTTTTTGTTGTACTTAAACTTTTCTAAACATTGGTTGTACATTTTGTATTCATAACATCTTGTATGATTCATGAGAATAAAATTATGTTCAGTTCTGTTCTTTTCTTTTCTTTTATATTCGTTGGGTCACACTGATGTGATTAGTCCACTCTTGTGCAGGTATGTGTATCGCTTACATACCAAATAGCTATTTTCCCCTGTGGGCGCTGACATGTACACCTTAACCTAGATCAACAAGCATGACTATTTTTTATGAATAGGTTGATACTAGTTACATAAATAAATTTTACCAAACAGAGCACTATTTCTATTTGATTTAATAGATATTTATACTTTGAAGAGAACACGTGTACTGCATTCTGTTTATGCATTAAGTGCGTTCCCATATCCGTATCGAATTAACTGGTTTTTCATCGTTTGGCTTACAAATGTAGACATGTATTGTTTTTACGATTACATTTCAGAACGTACTGCCAGTAACTGAAACGAGAACTCCAGGCCACTTATTGCTATATTGTCTCAATGGATCGTTAGGCCACTCTGTTATGGTCTGTAATCGAACATCTTGCAACTTTACCATGTAAGGTTTACACATATTAATATATACTAGTACATAGATGTACATTTAGATGACAATAAAAAGTACTGTTGCAACAACAAAACAAATTAGGAATATAACTGAAACAATTTTAATAATATCAACAGTTGTAAGATATTAGCATGACTGTGCTCAACATTTAATATATTAAAAAATATTATAAAATATCGGGTGCAAAATGTTGCTTTAACCGTTGTTTAATAATTCGGATGAATAACCTTATCATTAATTCCGATAGCTATTTAGTAAGCTCATTAGATATATAAGTGAGCTTATGAAATGGATTGGTAGGCTTACTAAAACTTTTAGTACAGCAAAAACAGCAACCCTTTTGAAAATATCACATAATTACATTACCCTTTCAAAGATAAATGGCATACTGTAACGATATTTATATTTTTACTCACCGCTTTTGCCATGTCAAGGAGTATATAGCACAATCCTTGTTACTTCCTACTCTTTCCCACACGCTATCTCAGCATGTAAACTGCGTCTGTTACTAAAAATAGAACCGACGAACCCTGTTGCAATCTCACCCAGAAACTAGCTGTGCATGGCGCGGGTCACTTCGTCTCATTCTTCTGTAGAACATATGTAGATATCTAAGGATAGAAACGCGATAGTAATTTAAGTAATAACCTTATTATCGGGCGTCCAATCACACTCAGACCGTGGGCATATCGCCCTTTTCGACGGATAGTATCAGAAGGGAGGCAACTCTTGTTTTCCTTTTGACTCGATTATTTTGATTGATGTGAGGTGTCGAGGTCGATACCTAAACCCATTGTTGGCGTTAACGTATGTACTCTACCTTGCTGTAGGATTGTTAGAGTTATGACTGACTTTTGTTTTATAATCACAACAAAAAAAACCCAGATAAACCACTAACGTCATCAAACGGTAAACATCTATCATATCGTATACTTAATTCACATCCCAGTTTGAGACGTAACTTCATGCTAAATATATTAACTCATCTTCTCAGATTTGTTTTTTTAAGCCAAAATCAGGAATCAAATTTGCTTTTGAACTCTCACATCAAATTACTATACACCGAGAAGGACTGTAGATATGAGATATTATCTTCCTGAGGAGCGCTTCAATCTGTCGGTCTGTCCATAAAATTCCCACCGCCAGCATGATATCCAATTTGGTGAAAGAAGATGTTCGTTCAGCAATGATTTTGTATATCAAGATTTAATGTTAATGACCTTCTTGCATTTAATACTGATGAGAAACAATGAATGTTCAGTTTTCATTGGCAAAGATGTTGAATTCAAATCCCAGACTGTTTCGAATGAATGTCATTAAATATATAACGGATATTCCACTTTGGTAACATTCTACCAGCAAAGTCAAATGTCACTGAGAAGAATACAACATATTTCTAAACAGATGAACCATTTCCAGTAGAATTAGGCATCCAAACACAACGATGACAACCTCAGCATATGCACGAGATGAAGGTGATTACATGTATCTTGAGGACTGTACACTGAGTTTGCATGACATCGATTTTAATTGGTATACCTATTTTGAAAGGAAATTTGAAAGTGCAACATCAGTTTGCTCTTATTTAAAGTGTGTAACCAAACGATTGGCATGTGCAGATTCACATAGGTTGAACGAATCCGATGTTTGAGATATCGTCTCATTACAACAAGAAGCCGTTGTTTCGGGGTCTTCGTCAATGGGATCATCGACGTTGGAGAATGTCATGTTTTCATGAGTACAGATTCACAGTGGATCCCCTGGAAAGACGTTAGAGGGTGTGGTGTCGACGACACGAGAGCTCCCGTAGCAAAAACTCTATTGAGCATGATCGAGGTGGCTCTGTGTGGGTGGCATCACTACTACCAGGAGATATGTATGTTGCTGGATGTTTCAAAGGCAACAGGCTACCAGGGCAACATCTTGGCAGTTCATGATTGGCTGTTTCCACGTGGTCACGGTCAAGGCTTCATCTTCCTGGATGATAACACTGCATGTTGCAGGGCAAGGAGTGTTACAGTTTACCTCCGACAGCAGAAAATTCTGTCTACCATCGAACAGCTGCCATGGTGCATGCTAAAACAAAAGTACGTCGAGTGTTACACGCTAATGACTGTGGTAACATTGATGTTAGACCCTTTGTGTGCACGTGGTTTTGCAGTTTCACTACGATTCCAAGAGGGAGAAGGGTTATCAACTTGTGATTCTTAGGGGATGATAAAAGATTCTTAAATTGGGAAGGACATTTTACATAGAGAGAGAGAGACATATAACCTCTAAGGTAGGGTTTTGCAATTAAAATAAATTAACACCTGCGTGCTTATATGTACAAAAGAAAAAGAATGAATAAGTAGGAACAAACCTTATTGTTGATAAATCGTAATTGATACGTCCTTCATTGTGTAGATTTGGGTTTTCGTTTGTTGATATATACTTATGATTTCTTAGAAATGACAACATTAGCAAAGTTGGAAATAATGTCTGTTATACAGGAACAGTGTATGAACAAGATGCATGCCGACGGATCCAGTTTGGGGACAGTTCTCTAAGAGTTATCTCCCCTCTCATGTTTTGTCATAGTCCTTACATTTGAATGTTCTAGACGTGAAACTCGTGACAGCTCTGACCCGATGATGTGAATGGATCTCAATGAACTCTCTTACATTCCGTTTTTCACATTATAAACTTTACTTTCTACCGTGATCAGAGTTACTCAAGTAACACCTGACGTAATGCGGCAACTTCAAGAGCAAACAACAGAGAAACGGCTATGATTGCACGTGCTGCGAATCAGCGATGTAATTCAAAATGAGCATTCGGCTAATTGAGATTAAAGAACTAATTAAGACCCCGAGGTTATAAAACAATCTCCGTACTCAACTCAACTTCGTGCTCAACTCACTGAGTCTATGCTCAGCTGAGATCAACTCAAATTTGGAGGTTATAAACCGTCTTGAGTCCGTTCTCAACTGAGTTCAAAACCAAACTCAGATGAGTATGCTCAGAAAAATGTTCTTTCTGTTATTAGTGACAAATCTGAAGCCTTTTTTCGAGTTATTAATGCTGATTCCTGGGTATAAGATAGATAATACTAGTTTCTTTGTACACTTCGGAATGCATCATACGCAAGTGTCTTCTAGTGTGGTTAATATTGTATTATCCTGTTCGTGGTGCATGGAAAATGGAACGATGTGGTGTAGAGATCATCCTCCCATCTCTGTGGTTGATATTAAAATAACTCTACAAGGGTTTGAGTTTACACATATTTTATTTCTTATTTAGTAAGTGTTGGCGCCTCAAGAACGTCCCCTGGTCACCCTACTCGACTTGTCGTAAGCTTGTTCAGGCTCGACGTCTATAAGCTACATAAAGACAAGAGAAATCATAGGTATTGACACACCTATAAAAATTATATCCGGGGTATGATATGAAATAGACGACATGGTATATATACAAATTATCAAATTATAGTCATGGTGAGAAGACGTCTTAATACTCTGATACATATAAAGGCAGAACCTTCGTGTCGCTGATAGCTGATAACCCGTTGCTATATATGGCACGAACTGTGTTAAGTCTTAAGAATGTTACTGAATAGCCTAAAGAAAATGTTACTTTGGGACTGCCGCTATTGGTTGAGGAAAGTCATTTCATCCGTGAATTAATGTAGAGCAAAATGAATCATTTGTTTTTATTACATCAGGGTAATGTTTGAGTTTCGAGGATATAGCAAGATATTGAAAGAGCAAACATAGACTGAGAACCTCTTTGTCATTAGAGTAAAGAAATTAAAATAATGCTTATCCATGGCTGTACGGAAAAGAAATGACAACGCTGTGCCATGAAGCCTTTAAAGAAAATCAAGCACACTTGCAAAAAGGAGTGAAACCATACTTCCAAGGTGAAGTGGCGCAAGGCCGTAGCAAATAATTGTAGCAGGTTAGAGTGTTCAATCAGACCAGAAGTAGGGTTTGAGAGCTTACACATAGTATCTTTAGCATATCACTAACTCTTAGTCTTTAAAAGGTTTACGAGACTGTATGATCTTTGTAGATTTTGTATTTCCTGAGAAGTCAGCCGTAGGAAAAGCGATATTACGAAGTCTTAAAGTCTTAAACACTTTCAAAACTCCGTGTTAAAAACTCTTAACCTTTTAAGATCTTATATTTCTGCATGATCAATTCATTTTAGACCATTTGGAGTCTACTCAGTACTATACTAGTATATCTGGCCTTTTTACATTGTAGATAGCATGGTACTGAAGGATTTCAGCAAAAAAAAACAAATTATCACGGTGTATACAAGTTGTACCAAGTGCCATAACAACGCACTGCTCTTGACTAAGAGATGGTTTGCATATCAATTAAAGGAAAGATACGTAGTTCATATAAAAGATCACTATTTTGGAAGACCCGAATTCAATGTAAAAGATGAAGAGTGTGAAAGATACGAAGTCTAAATGCATTATAACGAGTGTGAAAGAAACGAAGTGATGGCATTGTCAACTCACTTGGAGGTGTGGGAGGTCTGATGGGACCTCCTGGCGGGTTTCCGTAACTTGGTCCTGTAACATGACAAGATATGTTATAGCAAACAGAACAGTGACGAGTTTCCTTTCTCCCTTCAACTCAATGAGTTTGTCCATTCCATAACAAGCTGCACTAAGAGAAACTGCTATGTCATACTTATGGTGAGCAGCGGCCAGACATTTAATATCGAATGTTTCCCTGTCGTTCTGCCGAGAGAGAGAGAGAGAGAGAGAGAGAGAGAGAGAGAGAGAGAGAGAGAGAGAGAGAGAGAGAGAGAGAGACAGACAGACAGAGACAGACAGAGACAGAGACAGAGACAGACAGAGACACAGACACAGAGATACAGAGACAGAGAGAGGCACACACACAGAGAGTCACAGAGAGAGAGACAGAGAGAGAGCGACAGACAGACGGATATAATGTTAATTTCAGTATCACTTTCTGTACAAGGTCAAAATAAAACATAAACATTTTCATTGGTATTAAAAGTACAGAAACCACCCATTTAGGTTATGAGAGACTAGATAAATCTTTAAAACTCAATTCAAACCTATAATAAGGCAGTTATACCTTCCGTGAGTTCCTTATCACAATTACAAACATTCAAAGATATATGAATACTAACGTACAAAACTCTTACATTCATATATATTTACTGTGATACATGTGTGCTATCATACCACAATACTCATACAAAAAATGTTTATGCTGCAAATTGAAATACTTACATATCAACATGCACAATGACAACATGACAACATGACGACATGCGTTCGAAATGATAAAACCATGCGTGTGAAGTAATAGTTATTTTTTAAAGAAGCTCAAGATCTTGATCTTTGTGATTTGCATCAGTAGCCAAACATAACCGTTGGCTTTATTATTCCTAGGACACTAGCCATTGTATGATGAATATCAGTCTTTACATGAAACCGGAGCGTGTTGAATCCGACTTGATGCCATCATTAATTAAAGCTTGCTTCAACTCATGACATAAATCTTCGATTCTGATGAAAATTTACTCAGCCTGACGAACAATACATGTAGAATGGTGCCGAAACAGTTATTTTCTTTAAATATGATTTAAAGTTTTTCTGTTGATCTGATGGTTAACCCAATAGACTGTGTTTGAAGGGGAAGTAGACATTTATAGTGTCGGGTTGAAATCTATCAGAAATTGTGATTTAGTTGTACCGATGCGTTACTGCATTAACTGTAAAGATGTCGGTAGAGCCCTGAAACAATGAGCTCTAGATACTCACCAGATTTATCTCTGCCTGGCATTGCTGTAATCTGGCTGGCTACACTGCCTTCTGTGGTTGATATGGCGACGGGCAAAGACTTTCTATTTCAAATAGAGTGCATCTAGCTGAAGTTATATACGTCAGGAAGCCTGGGTCACACCGTACTTTTAGGTGGCCCGCTTCCGGTCACAGATGCATCACGGGGCAAGTCCTGTTATATGTAGACTAACAAATTCCCGGGGAATAGTTTTATTTCTTGGAAAAGCCGAGTAAGCTAACGGTAACGGAGTGTATGTTAGGCCGACCTCTCTGCTAGGTCCATGTAGACTTGCGAAACTGATCGGCTTTTAAATTCAAACGTACATGTATCTAAAAAAACAACGACGCCCAATAAGGGGCATCGCTCTTTCGTCCTTTTATATTTACTCAAGAAAGTGCACAAGCATAATATCATCAAAAACTTTAAAATCAGGGACATGTTATACTGGATTGATATCGACTAAATCATTAACTGAAACCGATAATCCAGTAAAAAATGTCTCTGATTTTAAAACACACTAGGTTTATCTCCATTCTACCATGACGATTTTGATAATGAACTCTTTATATTAGAGAAATGCACTTTGTGAAAGGTCCTGACTTCCGGAAACAGATATCCGGATTCATATGCGCAATCCCTATGAAGCAAATTGAAGACTCTGGAAGAAATGACACTATGACGTCGCAATAAGGATTATGACGCGAAATGACGTAATTAAATGGTTGTCGTATTCGAAAGAAATCTGCTGCATGGTCGGTAGTGGAAAGCATATTTTACGCTGATTAATCACTCAAATTGTGTATAATATGGAAATTTGGGGGGGACAAAACATTGTGCTCTCTTCATATCAGAAGATACATGGGTAAGATACTCTATTCATTACGCATATCGTGAGACATAAGCTGTGAAATATTTTTCATTTGTGTTCAATTGCAATTTTCACCTTTGCCAAGCAGGCGCGAGGTCAGGTATCTCGTTGTATGTGACGTCATAAATCAATCAGATGAATATCAGCATAAGAGATGCAGACCGTAATCATACTATTTGTCTACAATTTATATGGCACAAATCGAGAAATAATTTCACTCGAAAGACTGCCGTGTGACATTTCGAAGCTTGTGCATTTTTCTTTATAACTCTCGCTTTCCCTGGGATGATAATAACTTGTCACACTTGTTTGATAAAGTCAAAGTCATACTACATACAACTGCATGTTTATCTTCTTGAGGCGAAGTGGGCAAACATCAAAGCCATTTTGCCAAACGCTACTTTGAAATAAGTGGCCGCGCCACTCGTGAAATATCGACTTTACCTATGCCTGTCGATGTTATTTGACAGAACCAATTAAATATTCTTTATTTATTTCACATGCACATATGTGGACATACCATGTCAAATCTTTGACACTAACGTTTATGACAGTAACCTCCAAAACGAAGTGCAAAGGCTGGAGAACAATCGGGATGAAGTATTCAGTAAGGATTGGGGCCTCCTCTAGGGTCTCGTACGGCCACATAACGTCTACTCATGGATCTCAGAATGTTAGTAAACACTACCTGAGGAAGACGTCGCTCAGTAACAACACGTTGAAGATCTTGAAACGTCTGTAACGATAGATAGGATTCGGTCCAGGTTACATGACGGTCAGTCCATAACTTAGACACCAGCATATCCTAGAAAATTCTGTTTAAGAACAATCGAGTCGTTAGATTTTAGTCCTGGGCCATGTCTGCATACACGGAAGCAGAACAAATCTGATCCCTGTACTGACCCATGGACAGTATTCAAGTTCCCTTAAACAACAACAAGAGGAGAACGTCCATGTGCACAAAACGAACCCTAAAGTACGCTGCCGCAAGTAAATCGGTTAATGTCACCGACGAAGACTCGAGCGTGACATTCAACTCGCCTGACGGCAAATATCGAATCAAGATTCCACTGTCTTTGAGTAAACCTTATGTGTCTTGTGGCCCGAGTGGGTCTGTTACGGCGATGAAGAGATGTCAACATTGGTAAAATATTGTCTCCGGACGCGAGGTCCAGCAGCCGGCAAGCGATTTCTGATATATAATAGAAGTATAAGTTATCAAATATTTTATATAGAATACCAATTGGCCAATGCACATGTACACATGATTTCAGGCTTCTAGGCATTTTTGTTCTGGAGAAGAAGATAAAAATAGGTTTGAAGGCATGCCTCCCAGGCCCTGATTAGGATCTACAGGGCCGACAAACCTGCACTTTAGAATAACCATCGGCCAATATCGGCACAAGATTTCAGCTTTCTGAATAAGTACTGATAAGTTGGTTATTCAATCAATCAATGTTTGGGTAATTTAAAAGGCACAGGCGTGGAGCGTTTTTTAAGTTTACAAAACTTAGTTGTATTTTACAAGTTTGTGTTCTATCAAAATTTTCATGCCAAGTCAAATTACATGTATATGTACGTTTTATCAAATCTGTGATAATAATTTGTTAATATACGTTAAAAAGGATAATATATCTATTTAATTGAAAAGTTGATAAAATTATGGATGAATAAATATTCCTATATTTTACCCTAAATTTGTATACAGAAGAAGGACATGTAAATCACAATTTATATACTAAAATAACCTATTTAAGCAGCCCCTCCCCCAGTTCTCTTCCCAATGGTTCTGATGATAACGATGACAACGTATAAGCCAAACAATTAGTGATATAAGATAAAGAATCATTTAGCAGTGTAGGAAGGAAAACATCAATTTTGTGTTCATCCAGTGACAACTGTTTTACAATGGCGTGGTGTTAACACCCGAGTTCCCTGATGACGGAACGTGAATTTCATTGGTTGTTGCGGTCATGTTAGTAGTGCTGTTCTATCAATGGAAGTGATGACACTTTCGTAAATGACCTTTTAGCAAATGTCACTGGTTTAGGCAGTATGTATATCAAATTCAAATTCAAATTTATTCTCAAAAGTCATAAATGAAGACATAGAGAGAACAAAACATACATGAATATTACATAACATACATATAAATGGAGCATACGCAGACCATTGTTTTTATATAAAGAGCCATTTTAAAAAGTATTGGTTTTTATGTGATGGACATGAATGAAATATATTTTTCAATAGATGAATGTGTACTATAATATGCAGGAAGATATATATATCAGAATTAGCAGTGGACTCTTGAAATTGTAAACGCAATAGAGTGACGTCATCACCATCTGATTTCAGTTGAGTGTAAAATAAACATTTAGCTGACTTTAGATGGTATTCCTAAAACATATATTTCATTATTGGGTGAATGATGAATTAAATTGTTGAATGAACTGACCATCGTGTTGATTATCTAAATGTACACTTGATGGTAACGTTTTAAATGATGTTTCCTCTTTCATATTTTGTCTCCTGTTATCAATATCTTCAACGGGAAAAGATCGATTATCATTAATAAACTTTTATCTAATTTGATCTAAGTCATTATCTGGGGCGTAGAATAGTGATTGAAATTAATTTTACCATTCGTTTGTATGAATGATGTGGGGTTTTTTTTATTTCTTAGATCAAACCAGAATCTTTTATTCAGTTTATTTCATTTCTAAAGGTTATATATCTTCCTCCAATATTCTTTGAAATATTAAATAAAGCCATTACTACCCATGTGATATTTCTCAAGGGAATGAAATGGTCCAGTTTTGTGGGAGACGTTGAGATATTTACATATTTTTATGATCACATACATGTACAATATCATAACAACTGTTCCTCTCCGATTCATCGAAAGACATTCTTCTCTGGCATGATTTACATTGTGTCTTATGTTACTGCATGCTACCATACATTATTCAAATAAATATTGAATATCTTAAGATAACAGTTTTTCGGAAATGCTATAGCATGTTAATTTTCTTAATACATTTGTGCTTATCGTGATCGGATTAAGATACATTGCTGGCACTCTTTGGTCTGTTTTGTGAGAGAAGCGTACGTAAATGTAAGGTGAAAAGGAGATAAGACGACCCTGCACTTGTCGGTAAATCAAAATCTATTAAATCAAGAAATAATCATTTAAACTTATTCCAGTTTTACCTATGAATTTAAAACGCGCATTTTTGTTACTTGATTTTGATATAAATAGTGTACCCAGCTAGACCTTGCGGAGTTATCCGCCTATTGATTATCATCAAGTTGTATAAAAAAAGTCTACAAATTGAATAATTTTGAGTCAAATTATCAGTGAGTAACGATAGTTTATACAATGATTATAAAATGTTGTTACCACGAAAATGTAAAAAATTTAAAAATACTTTTCAAACTTTGTTTTTATCATTTTAAATAATTATTTTAAATAAATTAAATCATTAAGCTCTTTGCCCGTGGGTACATAATTATGTCATTCTTAATAAGTCTTTGTCCTCATTTGACAAGTTCACCATTGTTATGAAAAAAGGCTTAATTCAAGGACATCAATTTGTTTATCCAGTAACACCCATGGCATTATATCGACACCAATATTCTTGTATCATCTTGCATTTGCTTTTCCGTTAAACAAAAACATAACGAGACGAGAAAGACACTTTAAAATTGATTGTCACAGGCTTCCCCTAAAAGCATTAACACAAGTAACTGCGTACACTTTCTGTCGTCTATAATCACAATAGACACTTTCTGAAAAACAATGCTCCACCCTTTTCTGTGATTTTCCTTTGATTGGTTGTGAAGCTAGTTTGTTCCCAAGTTTGGCTGACGTCATGTCTTCTATAAGTTGATGCGAAGATGCTAAAGAGTTAGTAATGAGTATATCTTCATATAGATCAAATCTGCTCAGCGCTGCCTGGAGTCAACAAAATGGTAAGATGTTACTTTTATATTTTAATCGATAACAGTTTCGTACATTTTACAACTACAACTTTTAAAATATTCTGTCAACGCTTGATAATTTTCCTTTGTAAGAATTCAGCTTTGAAAACTTTTGTTTTACTCCGATTTGAGCCTATTATTTTTCAAACATTGTAGCTCAGAATTCCTCCCATAGGAGCGAAGACAACCGTTGTCAAAATTGTCTGTACAGAGCATATCGTCATCTAACTTGCTTTTGAAAACATGTGTAATTGGGTCTTATCAATTATCAGAACTATAGAAACCCCACTTTTACTTAATTGATCTTGAGTCACGAAAATCTGTGAAATTCTGTGAATGTTACAATAACTCTTACAAATTATTTACAAAATTAAAAAAGGATACAGATATTTTTTTAATGCCACGGCACATTCATAATATAGAGAGATTTCGCATTTTGATAATACAACTTCACTATGAACGTTTCTTGAGTTTGAATTGTGTACTGTCCCTACAACAGCAACATTAATTTAGTAAAAGAAATGTAATATATACATGGATTTCATTTTGTGTGGTTGATTTCTTTTAAGTTCGTAGTGTATTTAAGTAACCTTAAGTTGATGTGTTTTTGCAAAAATGAATAATGATATAATTAAAATTCAAAGTTTGATGTATTCAAATACCAAGCATTGTTTTTATATAAATAGCATCTAAATAATGTTCCTTGAGGTCTACGATGTTACCCTTCACGATGATGGATGTCATGCCACATGCACAAATACCAAGTTGGTAGATGATCAAAATAGGATAGAGCGTTACGTTATGTGACGTTAGGCCTGAGCGAGTTTTTTCTGTCATTTCTGACATAGCACTTCATGTATCTTATCTTCAAATATTATGTATATAGAGTAACATACACTGATGGTTTTTTAATGCCCATTGAAAATCTTTTGATTGTTACAAACATAACTCTGAATGTAAGTTTGTCCGGAATGTTGACGGGAGGTTCCATGAGCACCGTCTCCAGACTTGTACCGCTCTGTCCTGTTAACATGATGAATTTCAGTTAATCATATTTTTCGATAAATTTTATGTAGGTTTACATGATTACTTCTAGATATAATGGTCAAGACGTATATTGGTAATAATAGAAGTGGCGTTTATGTAGTGACCCGTCTTCGCTTACCGGTCAGTAAAGGTCACTTTTCCATTGAAACAGAACTTTACTTCTTGAATGAATAATTTATCTTTAACAATGCCAGATGCCAGTTGCATCAAAAACATTCTATTTTACGGTTTAACGTGGCGTTTAGCTCGTGATTTTTTCCCTCTTAATATCAGAAACATTTATGATGCATTGTCAATTTTGTATTCCAACCAATTTATGACAGCTCAACAAAATTTGGCTTGTGGATCAGTCAGCATGTGTAAATGTTTTATTTTAGGCGGTTCAATTGAAAAGCAATGGAAAACAATTATCTCGTGAAGATCATTAGTAAAGCATAATCATAGTCACAGGTCTATTTTGTTCAAAATGTTTTAACTGGGGGGGAGATATTTACGACTCTGTCTGCAAGTTAAGATTAAATACGATAGAGCCAATGGGTATTGCGTCAGACGGTCCCGTTTGTTAAAGATGGATTAAAATAAAAGCTTACAAGTCGTGAGCAAGAGTGACAGGTTTTGGAGACGAAAACTGATGATGACAATGATGAGGATGATGATGAAGAAGATGATGATGGCAGGGACATGATTCGAAGATAACAGTATAAAACAGAGTAAAAAATTAAACTGCTGGTAAAAAGGTAAAAAGCAGGATGTACGGAGATCAAAACAAGAGTGTCTTTGAAAACTAATTTTGGAATGTTATCGCCACATATTCTTATAAACCAAAAATAATAAAATCGCTAATTAACCATTAGCCGAAAAAAAGTCAAATGCATAATTATAATTTCAACGTGCACTTTCATGTTCCTGTCTCAACAGGAATTCTAGTTTCTTCTTTTCCTTTTCTTTGTAGATTGTGGCAAGTCGAAGATTTCTTTTATATGTGTTTACGTCCCAGATTTCTTCCATAATTATGTTGTTTTTGTGTAAGCCACACACATTCTTCTCATTGAACAAAAATATCACGAGGGCATATCACCCTTATTTTTAGACAGTTCGAGCAAGGTTTAATATAGTTTTTCTTTCTTTAGTTTTCACGTTTTTGGAACTTTATACTGCAGGGTTGATCACCGTAGTCGCATACTTATATTGACGTGGAAAAGAAAAATCTTGTGTTATAAACTTTGACATTATACACACAAAGAAATTAATTAACCGACCCCAATTAGAAAACTGATATGCGTTACTATGGAAAGGTCCATTAAATTGACCACTCCAGATCTATAAAAAATTATTTGCTAATTCATTGAATGGAAAATCCTCAAAATGCATTAATAAAGATACATTTGTCGTGAAAGAAGATTGGGACTATGCCAGTGTCTTTACGTCAACGTCTTTCAATGGCCAGCTAGATCCTAGAAATCTACTTATTCAACACTTGAGCTGCCACTTAAATAGATAGCGTCGAATAAAGTAAATTCTACCAATTTTCAAGAATGCTATACACAGATGTTTTTCTTGAACTTCAGATCATTATTGTTCCTCCTGAAGAGCAGTCGGAACGACACAGCACATTTCTTGAAAATAAACTTAGTTATTGGCCAAAATGGAGTCAGAAGGGATTTCTTATATAATGTTTTTATGCTTAATAGATAATCAAAGAGCGGTCTGGTATTTTAGGAGGATATTTGCCTCTACATGTATACTGTTTGGTAAGGTCATTCTCCAAAGTAAAATATAAAGTCTTACGTAAGACAATCAGGTATGAGACATAAGACGTTAAGGATATTTACCTGAAGAATGTGCTGAAAATCTTTCCAGTGAAAGCATATCACTTGTCTTCATTCTTAATGCGTTGATATCGAAACCTTTTTGCCTGAATCCCGTGAATGAACTTTTATTTTAGGCAAAGATATTTCAAGCGTGATGCATATTCAATAACAAATCTAGAAAGAGTATCGTGTTGATATGTTACTGCCGGTTAACAACAGCTCGACCATCGATTCCCTTTACACAGAAACCCGTGCAATTTTCATCTGGAAACGCTGTTCGAAAAATACCAATTGTCATTGATATTAGCAAATAAGAATACTCTGTGGAATACATTAAAAGGTTATTAGGTAACAACTTCTGATTGTTATCCATGTTTTAGCACACACTTATCAATCATTGCCAACTTACAAAAGAATCTTTATCAAGGTTAACCATAACACCCTCTTTTTACCATCGCAGTAAGGTCACCAAAGATACTTACGATCACCTTAAAAGGCACAGTGAAAGGAGGTCCAGATGGCTAGTTAAACCGATCAAAGGCCAACCTGTATAAATCGCATCATATCAAGCCCATTCCTTAGTTAAACTTTTCATATAATAGCTCATAAGGATGTATCATTGACATTTGATTTGTCTCTCATTTCGAAAAATATGTCGATTGACATAAAATTTACCCGAGCTACCAGCAGCTCCAATAGCAACATTCAGTTCAGTATTCAATGTTTGGTGCTTCTGTTATAGCATTATTCAGTTCAGTATTCAATGTTTGGTGCTTCTGTTATAGCATTATTCAGTTCAGTATTCAATATGTGGTGCTTCTGTTATAGCAATATTCAGTTCAGTATTCAATATGTGGTGCTTCTGTTATAGCAATATTCAGTTCAGTATTCAATGTTTGGTGCTTCTGTTATAGCAATATTCAGTTCAGTTTTCAATGTTTGGTACCGGTGCTTCTGTTATAGCATTATTCAGTTCAGTTTTCAATGTTTGGTGCTTCTGTTCTAACATTATTCAGTTCAGTATTCGATGTTTGGTGCTTCTGTTATAGCATTATTCAGCTCAGTGTTAAATTTTGGTGCTTCTGTTATAGCAATATTCAGTTCAGTTTTCAATGTTTGGTACCGGTGCTTCTGTTATAGCATTATTCAGTTCAGTTTTCAATGTTTGGTGCTTCTGTTCTAACATTATTCAGTTCAGTATTCAATGTTTGGTGCTTCTGTTATAGCATTATTCAGCTCAGTGTTAAATTTTGGTGCTTCTGTTATAGCAATATTCAGTTCAGTTTTCAATGTTTGGTGTTTCTGTTATAGCATTATTCATTTCAGTATTCAATGTGTGGTGCTTCTGTTATAGCATTATTCAGCTCAGTATTCAATATTTGGTGCTCCTGTTATAGCATTATTCAGCTCAGTGTTAAATTTTGGTGCTTCTGTTATAGCAATATTCAGTTCAGTTTTCAATGTTTGGTGTTTCTGTTATAGCATTATTCAATTTCAGTGTTCAATGTTTGGTGCTTCTGTTTTAGCAATATCCAGTTCAGTATTCAATGTATGGTGCTTCTGGTGTAAATAGATGTCGACTGATATGACTCTTTAACACCAAACACATTGCTTGATGATTGTGTTTATATCCATCAGTTTTCTTATTGACGCTCACGGATAGTATAATGAGCATGCTTATTTGTCTTCACAGTGGTCGCGCTGTTTTTGTTTGACGTGTCACTGAGCTTTACAGAAAATGCATATTTTTGATCGATATCGAACTGATAAGTGTACATGAAGTTTATTGTTCTTTCTTATCCATGTAATCAAGAAAACAGTGTATTTTCTCTTTGAAAGTGTATGTTTAATAGATCACTCTATTTTGTATGAAGGTTTGACGTGAGACACATAAAGTGTTGACACGAAGTTACCGTCACTGACATTACGACTATCAGCTTGATAAATAATACACTCCAATTTAGTCTGAAATAATGAACCTCTTCTTTTGATTTTCATTTCTTGCTTTTGTTTTTCTTTATCAGTAAAATGAAAGCTTGCTCAACAAGTACCTAGACTCTCTTTAAGTCTCCTAGCTTATAACAGTCATTGAATAGGACTACATAAGAAGTTTCATACAACAACTAGATTGTAATCGGGTTATATACTCAGTCTGAAGTCTATGCAACAACGAACATTTATAGAACTTTAAGAATAAGGACCTCAGATTAAACCGCCATTTATTATAAGAATCAACCAGATCCAGTTAAAGATGAATTCAGCACTTTTCACGCTAGAAATGTCCAGGGATAAAAAAATTGAGATGGGATTAAACAACAGCGGCAAGGTCACGTAATTTAATCGTTTCAATGCCAATTTCACGAAAATCCACAAATATTGTGCAATTTCAAATTTTAAAGATAAAAAGTTATGGTTTCACCTATGTCGTTTCGCACTTCGCTGGCAGCATCCTAATTATTTCCTCTTCAATATTTCAGTTTTAAAAGTGTAAAAACTCAAAAGCCGTTCACGAGTAATAATCGTTGTTGTCAAAAATCAAAGCAATTTCCTTTTGTAACAAAGGACAAACACAAAACTTTTGAAATTCGTAAATGAACGGAAAACATTGACAAGGAAATTACGATAAAGCAACTTTTTTAAGGTGAATTTAAGAGGAAGCAACAACTCAATGTTTGCATGATGATTTAGATTTTTCGTTAATATCTTTTTCATTTCCTTTTTTGTTTCATAAAAAGCCAGCATACAAGGAAATTCGACATAAGAGTGTTGGTAATAGAAACGTATCTTCCAGGTGTACAGCGTTAGATATTAGCTAACTAATTGCACAAATTCGATATAAAAGGAAAATAAAAAACTTAAGTATTTAAAAAACTTGCGTGAGTACAGACTTCAACATTGACTTTGCAATGTCCTAGAATATGCTCGGATATTTGAAACATGTTACCTATAACATAAAAATACAAAACGATTTTGCTGAATCGTTATCATAAATCGCTGATGAAATATCATAAATAATTTCACATATCGTAGTATTTAAGGATGGGTATCGGTTCTCATTTCCATATCGCAATACATTGCGATACAGAAAGACGTATTGCAATGCGTATTTTAATATATTGTTACTTTTCATACTCTAGTTTTGCCATGTTCTCTTAACTAAATAACAGCAATTAGAACAGTAATCAACGTTTAACTTGACGTCTTTTTATAAAGAGAGACCATTGAGTGACTGGTCTTGTACTTTAAACGTGTTTGTGCTATTTTCACTTTGCATCCTCACACTTTGTCTACGACTTTCAGTAAAATTATAGGGTGTTTTTGTTACTATTTTCTGCAAGTTTACACGGAAATTGTTAATTCTAAAACCTCCGATATATTGGATATTTTCAGAACACTATACCAGTACGAATCGGAGTGTTTCTGTATTGCAATATACCGATATACCGATAATACCGCGCACCCTTAGTAGTATTACTCTATTCAAATTAGTCACATAGACATCAAACGAAAGAATTGAGGCTTCACTTAATGTCATGTTATAAAATGAGTTGCTTTATCCTCGAGGTTTAGGTGTTGAAAGTTGAGGAAAGATGCCTCCAAAACCATCCATGATTCACAGAGAAGTCTCTCGTGAATACTCGCATAAAAATGTACATGTTTGATCAAATCTAAAGCAACAATGGATTTCCAAAAAAAAACTAAGACTAAGAAAGACTTCACATTTGAAAACAACTTTCAAATTCAAAACCATTTTTCAATGCTAAATCGGCGTTAAAATACATGTTTTTTCTGGTTCTTCTGTGAGACAGATTATGACAGACTGTATTTAAATACTTTCCGAGCTTTTAACGTTAACACGTTTTTTTTGTTTTATCTGAAGAAAGAAAGTTCCCATTGCGTCTTGTTGTTGACCTCGGAATTAAGTGATATAAATAAGATTTATAAGAAGTTCTCTATAATGAAGGTAATGAAGGTGAAGGGTACATATATCGACTCTTAAAGATGATGCTGAAGACGAGGAAGATGAGCCACTAACACGTATATAAAATAATTTTATCATCAATAAAAAGTCATGATCATTTTTCCCAGAGTTGTTCGTGTCTGAGATTTGTAATTAACAAACCTATATAAAGTGTTTCTATATCGTGTGTACTATTTATTAACAAAGGACACACCGTGTCACGACAACCGTGACATGTTGGTAACGAGGTGTGTCTGCTGGCATGACACGTGAAGCTATGGGGAATATATTGTGAGGAAATAGATATTTAGCATTGATATTTGAATATCATAATAATAAAAGCATCCTCAAACTTGTTCATTACCTTTTCAAAAATGGTTATTCTGTTTCAT
This sequence comes from Phorcus lineatus, assembly GCA_921293015.1. Taxonomy (NCBI): domain Eukaryota; kingdom Metazoa; phylum Mollusca; class Gastropoda; order Trochida; family Trochidae; genus Phorcus; species Phorcus lineatus. The sequence goes on along the minus strand of OV121086.1, from coordinate 53,720,460 downwards.
TCACAGATACGCATAAAGTATATTCAGCTACTTCTTTGGCTCCAATTTGTTGCACGGACATCAACAGAAATAAGCAATGTGGACGTCACGTCGGTTCTAGAAATAACAACACGGACGATAGGTACAAATGTACACGAGGTGACATCTGACTCCTTTGAACAAGACCCGATGAAAGGACAATCAGCTGGAGATGTTGAGGAAAACACAACAAACAACATATTGCTGAAAAACATCGCTGAATCCAACAAAACAACTAACACAACTTCGGAAATGCCACGCCCCCCGCCCGTGAACCCGTTCGCCGTCATGAACGAGGGTTTCGTCTCAAAGCAGCAATACGAGATGTCCAGCCTGGTTATCAACGTCGTCCTCAAGCCCATCGTGTGCACATGTGGTATCGTTATGAATATCATCGGCGTCTTCGTCTTGCTTCACAAGCACTTCCGGCGGTCGACCTACACTTACCTGTGTTTCCTGTCCATGTCGGATGTCGGCTATCTGCTCTGTGGACTCATTCGTAGCGTCCCAAAGATCGTCACGCTCCGCGACCCCGTAGCAGCCAATTACATCGACATGCACATCTTCCCCTACATCACCATGTACTTCGACTTCGCCTTCACTCGACTATCCGTCTTCATCATCTGTGCGCTATCTATCGAGCGCTTTATGGCTGTCATGCGACCTATGAAGGTGCGTGACTTGTTCCTGTCCCGCTTTGCGCGCCCCATCTGTATATTCCTACTGATATTCTGCCTCCTCCTCTACGTACACAACCTCTTCATTTACTACCCAAAGCCGAACTTCAACCCCACCCTCAACATCACCATGTATTCGGTGGGACGGAGACCTTGGTATGCCAGCTCTCTCTACAAGCCAATCTTCAGCCAACTGAACGATATCTTTAACCTCTACCTTCCCCCCGTCATCCTCCTCGTCTGCAACATCGGCATCCTCCAACGCGTCTACTCCGTCAGGGCTAAGCGCGCCAAGCTGTTTGCGGCCGACACTGACCCGAAGCGCAACCAGGACCAGATTAGGATGACTATCACCCTGCTCGTCATCTCCTTCTTCTTCCTCATCGTCTTCATCCCCGTCATCGTCGTCACCTTCTTGTCGAGGTAAGTGGATCTCGAGATTCTTCGAGCTCCTTTCTAAGTTCATCACCTTCACCCCCGCCAGCCAGGTACGTCACCCTCCAGGTATCCAAAAGGACCTGGGGATGTACCAATAACATACCATCACTAATATTATGATTGAGGGTTCTACCCGTCTGTAGCACGTTCTGACCAGTTCACCACTTTGTCACTCATGGCTAATCCAGATGATGGTATACGAGGGTGCACAGCGATAAAGTTGAGATTCTTATTTTTGATACGTGAAAAAAGTATACACTAAAGAGACTCTAAAATCAGTAAACAAACTAATCACTGGGGTTTTTTTTAAATGGATTTATGTTTTGAAGACATTAAAGAGGGCACTCGGTTATCAAGTGATGATACCAAGGACAATAGCAATTTCTCTTACTTTCCTTACAGTTTCTTTTTATATGATAAACATGCCGAATATACACAAAAATATGCGAAATACATAAAATATACAACTAAACAAAGAAAAACAAATATGATTTCAAGAATTTAGGACTAAAATTTCACACCTTATATTTATATATAATCTCAAGGGAGGATGTTATCATCCCGATGTCTTCCAAAAATCGGTTTATCCAAAAACAGCCGAACCCGCATCGGCTTTCCACGAAGAACGAAAACGTCTTCACATGTGAAAAATAACGTCGTTGTCGAGTTCGTCGTCCGAACTCGTTCCTAATCTCAACCTTTGATCAAGAAAGCGAAACAGCCGCTACCTTGGAATTCGTTCTGCCTACCATCCCTGTTTTATTAGATAAACCACCCTAGAAGTAGGAAAATCAATTAAGTGTTAGCTTTTAACAAATATAAGATATGTGCGCACTATTAAAAAAATTTAGTTAGGGTCTACAATGCGCGACTGAGCATGTGAAAAAGGTAAATGCATTACATTGCTCTGTAAATTGTTAAAAAAATCATAATCACCGTGTTCTTGTATTCTTGTATAAGGTTTTTGTTTTCGAAAATTACGTGTTCTACAGTTAAAGAAAGATTTGCAAAATGCTTAAGAATATTCGAATTAATGTCGTGGCATTTGTCAACGAAATTATTCTTTAGTGACGCCACTGGATACGAATACGAAGTGGTATCAGCCGTCGACGGGAATGAGGAGCTCATAATCATTAAGAGCCGTCCACTCATTGCTCGTTAGACAGTCCACTTCATGATCGTTCTATCTATTTTAGGTGTAGCTATAACATCACTATCACCATTTACATTACTAGTTTCGCTTATGTGACAATCAAAATTTCAACAATAATCATTAACATCATTTTTATTGACACTGATATGTATAAGCAGTCATAATGTGTCGTGATCAACATATTTTTACTTTTTTCTCAAAATTGTTTGCGTATTTGGGTGAAAATAGATAAATTGTATGAACACTGCTACAAAACATGTCAGGTTCGTAAGGTTAAATTTCAATAAATTTATCATGTTATTTTAATAGAATGAATGCATGGTTAGACTTTGAAGGGCAATAGCAGGGTTTTAAAAAAAACTATTTATTTCTTGAAAGTTAACCATATTAACAACCCGATCATCCTTAGTCATAGAGGAAATGATCAACTATTAAGCAAAAACTACTGGCCCCCATTTTAGTGTGAACACTAAGATTTAATTTATGAAATATTTTTTATAATTTACTGTTGCTTCATGCATTAATTCTTTTCTTAGGGCTTTTAAAACGTGCTACAGACCAAATTAACATGTATTTATTAAACAGTAGTTCAATCGGTGATCAATGAGCTAAGAGACAATGGTACATTGTAAATAGATATCCACTTCATACGGCGAATAGACAACTTTTTATATCTATGTGTCTTGTCAAATACCAAAAACCCTCTCCGATCAAGATAATACAATCATCACGATCCCTAAAACATACATATAGGTAGCATTTGGTCATGTATGTCAATTTTAGTAAAATCATTCACGATTTTTAAACTATCAGCTTGGTGGTTATAAGGGGTTTTATGTTTTTTGCCATAGAGAGGGTATTGTGACCACCCGTTACTTAACGTCGGTGACACGTGACATAACCCACCTCCCCACGCATGGCCTTTTCTTCGCCAATCCCAATGACCTGCTAAGATACGCCTTGCCCCAACTTTTGTTGTGCTTGTGGTCTAGGCTGCTGCGACGGGTCGCGATAGTCAAAGACCATAGATGAGAAATCATATGAGAATTGCATACTTTCGCCTAAGTTGCGCTGCACACGAAACACAAATTCTGACGGGTTGGCAAGATTTGAATTACCCGGGGATAAAGAAAGCCATGGGGGAAGAATGTTTTAACCATAAAGCACAAAACTTTAGGGTTATCTCGTTGCTAACTTTAACGACAACATCCTACTCAGTATTCAGATTTCGTTATTTCAATTCCTGTTTGATTGCATATTCTGTTCCTATCATCGTGTTATCTAGATTGTTTATTGTATCCCTAGCATTGCGTATGTTGCGATAATTGTTGAATTACAATCGTTGTTGAAAATTACAACGGTTCAATGAATACTTTTTTCAATGTTGCCATCATAGTAAAATACATTGTTATTGCTAATGGTTTTACCGCTATTTATGACTGATTTTTCTATCGTTTACGTATTGACTCCCCAGGTACGACAAGAACATCAAGGCGTTCGGCCGCGAGCATTACTTCCTGTTCCTCATGGCGGATGTGACGTCACTAGGATGGAGCATGAGCTCGGCCAATGATTTCATCGTTTACATCTTTACAAGCAAACAGTTCCGGGCGACGCTTTTGCGCATGTTCGGAAGAAAGACGGTAAAACAGATGTACAAGTCGACGGAAACTCTTACTTCCTCTGCGCAGTCCGTCACCAACAGCAACCACATGTGAACGACCCCAATCGCCCGTTTGCTTTTGTATTTTATCAGGTCTTATCAGATAATCCGCCAACTTTGACTGTTGTTTAATGTAAAGGTCGTTCTTATTACTCGTCTAAGAATAAAATTGTTTGTTTGTACATGTGACAGAAGCATCAGCAACTTCGAATCTTTTGTGCATGTAAAATTATCTGTATTGTATCATTGAATCTTCTGTGCTTCTGTGAACCGGTTATTATTTGACCTTTTCATCAGTTTTGCGTCTGAAATGGGCAGTTTAAAAGGAATCTTGTCGAAAAGAAACTCAGTGGGACACTGCAGTTTATATAAACTAAATGGTAATAAAAAAGGTGACCAAATATATTTTTGGAATCATTTTGTAACATCATTCATGTTTAAAGGGGCATTTGTACGGTTTTTTTGAAAAATTTATTTCTTCAAATTTTCCCCAATTAACAATGCCAAATACATTATCTTCAGAGGTTCAAAACATTTCATAATACAGCAGGCTCGTCCATAGGCGTAGATGAAATAATCAAGAGTCAAGCAAAGACCACTGTTGTCCATTTATGTGTGAACACCTTTTAATCATTTGGAATAGGGAAATTGGTTCGCATAGCGTAAGCAATTATGTTACGTTTGTTTAAAAATTGCTCCTTTTGATTTGAAACAAATTCTTCTTTGTGAGATCACTTTATTTAACGAAAAAATGTGCAACTGTCCCTTTTAAAAATGTTTGAGTATGGGTAACTTCATAACATTAACAAAATGTTTAATAATTATTATTCGTAAACCCCATCAGCGTAGCTTTTCAATATCTTATTTATTGATCTATGTTATACAATCTTTGAAAGTTCCAAATGCTTTAGAGTAAGAACCAAATATAAACATTACAGTCTCTTTGCTGGTTAGGAGTGTCTTTAAGTTGTTTTCAAAGCCAAGTCTTATTAAACATACATTTTAAGCGGAGCAAAACATATGATGAATATATGATGTGAAATTGTCCTAATGATATTGGTTGATAAACCTAAAATAAAATTTCTCTATGACTGCTTTCCTTTTGCAAAAAATGTGTTTCGTAAGAGCGAGCAAGTGCTAATGTTGGCATACGAAATCGATCGCATGTGCGCACGACGAAGACTTTTATTATGGCCTCAGGGAAAGAAATTTTATCAAACTCCCGAATAGTTGAGATATGCTTTTTACATTTAAAAATACCTTTCGACATGTGAATTACGTAAAGGGAACAACCTGAACAGGCTGAGGAAACTGAGTGGAGAACTTCAGTTACATCTTCAGCTGCATCCCTGGACTTCGTCTACCTACTGAGTAGCTTGATGCAGATGTCAAGTGATAATTAAGTGATCTGTTTGATACTTCATAGCAAACGGTGATGTTTTGCTTTACATAAAAAGGGACGATTGAATTTATCATAGCGAAGTTTGATTTATGTATAAAAGTAAACGTATTAGCTTTATTGACGAGATTGCTAAACCACCCAATGGTTTAATGTTTCGAAATCTCGAGAATAATTATTGTACACATGAACAAACGATGTTCTTATGTCAATGCAATTTACGCCCAATCAATCTAAATTACATGTGCACTTGTACACCAGCATGTGATAAAACTCCCGGGATGCAGCTGAGTGCGTGATCAAACTTCCGGCATGCAGCTACATGTATATACGTAATAAAACTCCCGGGATGCAGCAGAATGCGTGATCAAACTCCCGAGATGCAGCTGTAAACGTCTCCAACCTCTTGGAATGCAGCTGCATACGTTATCGAACTTCCGGGATGCAGCTATTTTCGCCATCAAAACTTCATCCCGGAAACCGAACGGTTGTGGGACGACCATACAATCTGTGAAAGAGAGCCTCCCCTGGATACATCTCGTTTCAGAGACAGACCTATATACGTGTACCTTTCCTGCGCTGTGAGCGGTTTGAAGTCAGCCCTGAATTATTACGTTGGCGAAACAATACTTTCCTTGAAGAATAACACTTGTGACTCATGTCTCTCAGACGCAAAAAGGTCATTTTTTTTATTACATCATTTCTACGTCTTTTGCCATCATTATCGTCAAAGTAGTCTTCGATTTTATATCTGATTACTGTTACGCAGACAAAAATATTGTCTTCAAGCGTTTTAATTATAATTGCTCCTCATATTAACGACATTGCTACAAAACATTTAAACAGACCTCCAATAATTATGCGCACACAAGTTTAACGTCGTTTCAAAGAAAAAAATTAATTCCTTTCAGACAGCTTACATAAAACTCATCACTGCGAACTGAAAATGACTTCAGAATAGATTCAGCTTACTTCACGGACGTTATACGAACCAAGGAGAAAGAAATTATAACTTTTAATATCAGCCCTATGTTGACGCTGTGTATACTGTTTGCTTGAGAAGGAGGCGATATTGACCCTGCTCATAATAAGCCAAGGTCGATGCACAGATTAAAAGCCTGAAGAAGTTCATGTGTGCTCGAGACAGGTGATCACAGGGATGAGCTTCGATTAAACATTATCGATAATCTTAATAACCCATTATATCCTCTCAGATCCCCATACCCCCTCACTATCACACTCTGTACTCATCAAATATGTCCTTCCAATGCCCAATATTCAGTGCTAAATACGTGCCACATACACATAACATTTATAACCACCTGCACACGCACCATGGTGTAATGTCTCTTTCCAACAGAAAAGACCGTAACTGCGCTCAGTCTTCACGCTAAGTCAACCCTGTCACCCACACCACCCTCCAGCATCCCTACCTCCTTAAATAACAAATGCTCTACTGACATGAAACTCCTCTTACCGGAGACAGGAGCGATTTATTTCTCCTCTATTTAAGAAAAACAAGAACCGTGACCCTCGCCTTTATTACTCTCATCCTATCATACACACGCCTAGATGCGCTGATGTAACTTCTTACTACTCGGGTACGTTACCTGTATCTCAACAAAATTAACCACAATCGTCCCCAGCCACCCTACGCTGCCTCTACTAATCGATCCACATTCACTCTGTCCACACAACCGTTAATCTTCGACAGAAACCTCCTTTCGAATCCCCTTGCTCTTTTATCTCGGAGTGATGATTCTATATCGATGTCTCTCAGCTATGGCGTGTATCCGCGCACCTGTCACCTCGATACATCCAACGTGATATATAATTACTCGCCCTTGTTAATGACCGGGCGTACACGGCGATCTCACAGTCGACAGTCGCTTGGTAAGACATGATTTGTTGTTATGTGTACACACTTGTCGCTTTTTTTACTGTTTCTGTGTCGGTAAAGTCTAATTACGCTGCTATTTACAATATTTATCGACACATTACCATATATTACACAATGGAGCCTTTTGTTAAGCTGATCTGATAGTTAGTGGAGTTTTTTGTCAGAAACAGATTTGTTATTAACTCTATGAGCTTTGTATCACATCTGAATTTGCCATTTTACATTGCCTCACAGAATGAGGTTCAGTTTGATCTAAAACCCGCTGAGTCCTCTTCTGTTTGCCGTCTTTTCAAGATGAGGAATGCTTCGTCGGTTATATAACCTTACATCCATTCGGACTGTATTCCCTTTGTTCAATTAGAAACTAATAAACAGATGTCTAACAAAGAAATTATATCATATATCAATTATAAATTTGTACAATTGCCTGTTATATAACCTCTTAAATAACGACTGCTTTAACTATCTATTAAACGTAAATTCTAATTATAACATGCACTGCGATTTTACTATTTCTACTACAATAACGCCAACTACAACAACTACTACAACAACTACTACTACTTTTACAGCTGCGGGTTAAACTAATGCTTCTACTTCTGAATATACTTAACTACTTTTAGTTCTACAAAATACACCACCACAACAACTACCTCTCTACTGCGGTTTCCTCTGCTTCTAGACCTTTTATTACTTCTGATGCGGCTACTGCTGCTACTACTACCTTTGCTATTGTTTATACTAATGTCGCTGCTTCTACTGCTTCTACCTTCACCGTGATTTGTATACTACTACAGCTCTTATTTCTACTACTTCTACTACTAATATTAATACTATCAGCACCCTACTTCCACCTTACTATTCTTTATACTACTGTTACACTTTCTACTAGTACTTCTACTACCTTTTACTATTTTTATACTACTTCTGATCATTATCTATAATATAATATTAATCATTATCTATAATACTTCTGATGCTGCAACTACTGCTTCTACTACCTTTACAATGATTTACCCTCCAGTTACTGCCTCTTCTGCTGCTACTATCACTACTATTTCTCCTTTCTACTTTACTATCATTTATGTTGCTGATGCTTCTTCTACCTTTACTACTATTCGTACTACTGTTATTGCTTCTGCTACTACAATTAGTACTTTTACTACTATTCATAATACTGTTACTGCTTCTGCTACTACTATTAGTACTTTTACTACTATTCATAATACTGTTACTGCTTCTGCTACTACTATTAGTACTTTTACTACTATTCATAATACTGTTACTGCTTCTGCTGCTACTAGTAGTACCTTTACTACTATTCATAATACTGTTACTGCTTCTGCTACTACTATTATTACTTTTACTACTATTCATAATACTGTTACTGCTTCTGCTACTACAATTAGTACTTTTACTACTATTCATAATACTGTTACTGCTTCTGCTGCTACTAGTAGTACCTTTACTACTATTCATAATACTGTTACTGCTTCTGCTACTACTATTAGTACTTTTACTACTATTCATAATACTGTTACTGCTTCTGCTACTACTATTAGTACTTTTACTACTATTCATAATACTGTTACTGCTTCTGCTACTACTATTAGTACTTTTACTACTATTCATAATACTGTTACTGCTTCTGCTACTACTATTAGTACTTTTACTACTATTCATACTACTGTTACTGCTTCTGCTACTACTATTAGTACTTGTACTACTATTATAATACTGTTACTGCTTCTGCTACTACTATTAGTACTTTTATTATCATTCATACTAGTGTTAATGATCCTATAATCTTTCACTTGTCAAAAGTTATCTGTATGTCCTAGATCCGTCTGACTCATAAGTAACAGTAAGTCTTCAATCACTTACATCTTCATAGTTTTAATTAATAAGGAAAGAATACATGAAGATAGAATTGTTTCTCACTTTGCATTTTTGTTATAAATGGAAACTTACGAGCCTAGCTCGACGCAAACTTGACAGCATGTTTCAAGGTCTATTCTGAATTTACAAAAAACACGACTTCTGGTTTCTGCTAGTTCCTTGCCATTTTTATTTTGTAAAAATCTGGCTTTAATAATCAAAATTCTTAAAGGGGTTTGAAGTGGGTCTTAATAAATCCATTTTAAATATTAGTTACGTTAAGAGACGATTACAGAAATGTAGAAATAGAGGTTATAATGTGAGTCTGTTTTGGGATGATTTATATCCTGCATTAGGAATAAACATTGGTTTTTAAACCTTGAAGAGCCCAATAAAAAATATAATTTCTAATACAGGGTATTCAGCAGCCAGAAACATACTAGCATGATAACTTCTTTATCATATACTATCATTTTGCAATTATCATGATGGAAAATTGATAAAAATTATAATTGTATTAATACAGTTAAAGTTATATCTAATCTAGTGATATATGCAAATGAACAGTGTAATGTTTGTGCAATTATTCCTCCTCAGTATTGCTTATATTTGAGGTTCTAGTTATTTTGGCTTGAATTTTACTTTTGAAATTTTCAAGAAGTATAAACATGTCTGATTTTCAAATGATCAAAATGTCAACGTTCTTTCGCTTTCGCGTTGCTTTTCTTCGACTCGATCGCAAATTGCAGCTTGCGTAAAAGAACAGAGAGCGTTACCAGCAGTTAATCTCCAACCAATCCCATTTAAGCAAATCTAGCATAATGAACTCTGAAGGTGGATAATAAATTGTATGAACACGTGACTCAAACTGTGTAAAATTGTTTGGTCGGTTTCAATGAACTGGAAATGGCGGTGTTTTGACACTGCGTGATTATCAATATGGCAAAGGAAACACATTTTATGATAATTTACTGAATTAATGTATTTACACTATTTTATATATATTTTGATGAAGCTACCCTTTAACAAATGCTTACGGGTGTGACTTCATCGGAATATTCAAAATCAGTTCCGACCGATACCTATTTAACTTGCATCTTCATCTATATATGACAATATCCAGTGTACGACATACATGGGTACATTTTTCAAGATTAAAAGTGACCTCATTGAGTGATGAATGAGAGTTTGAACAATTTGAAAGTATCTTCTTATTTAGATAGTGAGATGTGCATCGGAATGCAATAGTTATATAACGATAACACTAATGATGAGCACACCCGGGCAGTTCTTTTTACATTTTGTTATTGATATCGGCATACTGAATCAAATGAATATTTACTACTGTTTCCATAAGAATATCTCAGGTTTTAACTAAAACGACACGGTATAGGAATATAGTTGATGGAGTACACATATGATAATACACATATATTGCGTTTACCCCTTCACAGTTATCGAATTGATCGTTTCGTTCAGTCCGAAATCCCTTCACATGAATTTCATAACTAAGAATATCAGGGAAAGAAGGACTTTTATGGATTATCAACTTCTTTATTGTACTGATAGCGACGTTTCAGTAAAAGTTTCATACCGTTTTCATGCGATGTGCTTTGTGCTTTGAAATAAGAACCTATGCCGAAATATCAGTAGAATGAAGAAGTTGATGATCCTTAAAATGCCTTGTCTTCCTTAAACTGTCTACTTCTAGAATGCCACTTAATCAGTTAAAGGATACCATGCATCTTTTTCACTATTAGTTGAAATTAACGCATTCTTGATTGATAATGAATATAGGGTTTTGGTTTTCACTGTTAAAAGGAACTTTGGAGATTTTCCAAGGATTGCACATCATTGTTTGAACGTTTGAACGCCTATCCCTAATCACAAATACCTATTCTACAAGAATGACAATATAGCTTTCCTAGATAATACTGGTATTTACATGTTGTCTACATTTGGGTTTATATTAATTATATAACAATGAATATATTAGCATTCCAATGGCTATAAAATAGAGTGTACTAAGCGTTAAACTCATGCCGAACTACCCTCTTTGAAGGTTTACATTGTTAACTAACTGGTTTGGATTAGGTTTTCATGAGATGTTGTCTCCTTCATACAGTTTCAGTCTAAAAACCCTCGTTAGGCCCATTTTAAATCCAACTACCCCAAAACCAGGCAAGCGTTAACAAAAGTCGAGCTCTTATCCTATTTTTACTACATACCTATGTTCTTATTTCACACATAACATTTCAACTTATATCTTTATTGTGTCTATTAAAAAGTCGTTTTACTTTTTTTAAACATGGAAAATGTGCATATTCGATTTGAAATACCAGCGATGACTGCATATCACAGTTCGCCAGAGCTCTTATATTTGTACTTTAAAAAAATCACCCAAATAAATCACTCCGTAATAATTTACATTTTAACCAGCCAAATTGTTAAATTCATGACAAGGTTAAATATATCAGTGACATGAATAGACTCATGGGTTGTGTTGTCTCATCTCTCAATTTAACTGTTCTGTTTCAAACAGCAGGTAGTTGTTCGGAAATGATTGTAATCTTTTGTATCATCGAGTCATTATATTTCTGTTATAACACCACAACATACCCTTGCATCCTGTAAAGTATATCGTGAAGTCGTCAATCACGACTTATCCCATCACGCATCGAACTCTTCGTTGTCGGAGGCGAACTCTACGGTTGACTCACTGCGGGTGTGTGTGTCCAGTGCACGTGCCCACCTGTCAAGGTCTGTTCCTGAACCCTGTCCCTCCTCCTCCGTCTCGCTCACTGACCACCGGAACTGTGTTTGTCGACTTCTGGTATCTTTGCTCGTTCTACTCAGTGTGTCCTTGATAAAATCTTGTTCAAAACCAACATTACCCGTAGGACTTTGTGACTCTGTATCGCTGGTAGGACTTTGTGGCCAGGCCTTTTCTGTACCGCCGATAGCACTTTGTTGCCAGGTGTTTTCTCCTTCGCTGGTAGGACTTTGTGGCCATCCGTTTTCTGTATCGCTGGTTTGACCTTGTGGCCAAGCATTTTCAATATTTCTGCTATTGGACCACGTCTCACCGTTATGGACCTTTTGACTTGGTGACCAATTGTTCTCTTGGTCTTTGTGGTCGTTTAACCTGGCGTTTTCTTCGAAAGGAGATTCACTTTCTAACTGATACGAATTCAAACTTCTGTTCACCTCATCAAAACCGAGACCATCGGTATCTCGTGTTGACGAGATGTCATAACTGTCGCTAGCGTGGTTTTTAGTTTTGGTCTTCAACTGAATAGAGTTGGGGCCAGTTTCTTTGATTGACTCGCCATGTATTGGAATGACGGGAAGATCACGTGGACGTTTAGGTCCTTCGTTGAACCCTGCCCACTTTGTCTCAGGACTACCGACCTCAATACCTCTTTCATTTTGTTCATCATTGAAGTCATAACCTTGATTGTGAATCCCATCACGCATTCGTTCCATGTTTGCATTTGCCTCATCGTTGTCCAAGAGCTGATGATGTTGTTCATCATTGAACGCAGGATGACTCGACAAATCCTCTCCGAAATTGAGGTGTTTATTCTGAGAATCTCTCTCGCTCCCAACGTTACCTTCCGCCCCGGGGTCGTAATGATAAGCAGTGGACAAGCCGTCTTGGATATCGGCGTGTTGAACCCTCTCCTCCTCCCCTTCCTCCATTTCAACCTGGCCTTGGGCTACCCCTGCTCCCCTCGTGTGTATCTGATCGCCTTCCTCGTCACAAATGGTATTTAGTCGCTCACTCGTCCCGTAAAGGGACATCCCACTTGGAACCGGTGCAGGGTTCGCACCCTCAGAGTGCCGTCGAATAACTTTCGAGTAACCATCAAATTTGTTCGCGGTATGGATATCATAAGCGGTTGAGTGCTTCTTGTCCAACTTTCTCTCTTTCCGTCTTCTTGCCATATGTTCCATGAAGTCGTCGTTTTCGTACAAATCATCCTCATCTTCTTGATTACTGTTGTCATTTTTGTCTTCTCTTTCAGTACTTTTCGTTGAATTTTGATGAATTCGCTCTTTCTCCAATTTATCCATAAAGTCTTCGTTCTCATAAATATCGTGTTCATCCTCGTACGCTTGGCTTGTGTCAGTTATCTCCGGTTCAAATTCAGCTTCCCCGATTTTCTCGTTCATCCTTTTTTGTGCGCGTTGTGTATACATCTCATCCATGTCCTCGTAGTTCTCATTAGGACCGCTGTCATCTCCCTCATATTTACGACTTAACTCGTTAGACTTTGTTTCAGTTTCTCCTTTTCTGTGTTCTTTCTGTTTTTGTGTGTTTATCTGTACCATGTCGGCATAGTCTTCATACGGGTCACTATCGTCTTCATACTCTTCATCTTTCTGGCCGGTAGATTCTTCTCGTGTCCTCATCGCTTCTCTGGCACGTGCTCGCTCTCTGTACGCTTCTATATCTTCATCGTTCTCATACGGGTCACTGTCGTCTTTATATTCTTCATCTTGGTGGCCGGTAGATTCTTCTCGTGTCCTCATCGCTTCTCTGGCACGTGCTCGCTCTCTGTACGCTTCTATATCTTCATCGTTCTCATACGGGTCACTGTCGTCTTTATATTCTTCATCTTGGTGGCCGGTAGATTCTTCTCGTCTCCTCATCGCTTCTCTGGCACGGGCTCGCTCTCTGTACGCTTCTATATCTTCATCGTTCTCGTACGGGTCACTGTCGTCTTTATATTCTTCATCGGGCTGGCCGGTAGATTCTTCTCGTGTCCTCATCGCTTCTCTGGCACGGGCCCGTTCTCTGTACGCTTCTATATCTTCATCGTTCTCATACGGGTCACTGTCGTCTTTATATTCTTCATCTTGGTGGCCGGTAGATTCTTCTCGTCTCCTCATCGCTTCTCTGGCACGGGCTCGCTCTCTGTACGCTTCTATATCTTCATCGTTCTCGTACGGGTCACTGTCGTCTTTATATTCTTCATCGGGCTGGCCGGTAGATTCTTCTCGTGTCCTCATCGCTTCTCTGGCATGGGCCCGTTCTCTGTACGCTTCTATATCTTCATCGTTCTCATACGGGTCACTGTCGTCTTTATATTCGTCATCGGGCTGGCCGGTAGATTCTTCCTGTGTCCTCATCGCTTCTCTGGCACGGGCTCGCTCTCTGTACGCTTCTATATCGTCATCGTTCTCATACAGGTCACTATCATCCTCGTAAAGTTGAACAGTACCTTCGCTCGTCTCAAGTTCAGCCGTTTGTTTGAGAGCACGTTGTCTGTACAATGTGTCCATGAAATCTTCTTTCTCATAGGGGTCGCTGTCGTCAATGTTAGCATTTGCTTCGTCTTTGATAATCACCCCTGCCTCTTTAAGCGCGCTTTGGTATTTCTCATCTGCCTCATCCTCTTCACCAGATGTATCAGCAAAGTCACTATCTGAATATGCTAAACCGTCTTCCGGTGCTGTGTACACCCCTGAACGCCGTTTCATCGTTACACCAGAGGTTTCTGAGAACCTTCGCCCGGAAATACAGTCTGCAGAATCTCGCCGATATGCAACACTGCTCTCCCCTGCGCACGCTTTGCCACCAGACGCCTCCTCGCCTGTTTGTTTCGCCTTCTTGGAACGTCTTGGTGGACGAAGTGGTACTTCCTGTCTCTGGGTACTTTGGACAGACTGTTGATTCAGCTGATCGTCTTTAACAAAATGTTTTGGTCCATGGATACCAGATTGAATCATGCTGTACTCCCCCGACTCTGTCACATCAGAAATGTTCCGCATTGGCCACGCTCCATGTTCCACTGAACGCAGCGAGTTTGGGCGGACGTCTGTCGGTTCATCCTGTCCAACTTCCATTTCTGTTCCTAGATCTTCTCCTTTGCTAAGTCTACTCCTACTCTCATTATAGGTTACAGCTTCCGGTTCCACAAACTCATGGGTTTCGACCGGAAGTCCGGACATTATGTCGGAAGGCTGGTAGTCGATAGAGATATAGAGAGATCCGTCTTGAGTCAAGTTGACCTGGCCATCTTCGTCCGGTCGGTACCTCGCAACGTCGTACGAATTGGTCGGGCCGGAAGTGATGCGTTTGCTGCGGACCTTTCTGAAAACAAAGAACAATTCATACTCAAATGAAATTTAAAAAACATTTATGACAATAACTCGCCATACTAAACATTTCGATCAGATGAAACTACCAACAGCGGATATGCACTCCTTTCCGGACACCAAAAAGAGGTTTTCTATAAGTGATATATTCCTTTAGATGTGTAAACATCAACAAAACGAACGAGTTTTATAGAGCTTTGTAACTCTTGAAAACGGTGATAATCTATTGAGTAACTTTTTATTTATAGCAATCAAGTGGTATGAAGACTCTATTTATTCAGAACATCACCTTTCAGTCTTAACAATAAGGAAATAAATTAAACATCATCACTGGCAAGATTACGCTGCTCTCCCTTGATTTATATATTGGCACAGGGAGATTACAAGAAATTCCGAAAGAATACAGAATTTTTCAAACGTGTTATCTAAATAAAGTCGAAGATATGGAAACTTTATGTGTCTGTCCAGCATATAATTCGTTAAGAAATATGGACATAAGCTTATATCAATGATAAACAACAACAGTAAATCACATCTAGAAATATTTTCCGTATATGTTTTGACGTTAAATCAAATGTATAACTATTTAAGAAGTTTTTAAATGTATTGTGTAGTACAGGCCATGGGCCTTTCAGTTTGATTTGATTTCATTTGATTTTATTTGAGCGATCACGGTCAATCAAATACCAAGGGGCTCATCTTTGGTACAGTTCATATGGTAAAGGTTAATATTTATCCCATGTTGATGACGACATCACTTTCATTAATGTGTGATGAATGTCTGATTTAAATTGGTTAAGAGAATTTACGATTTCAAAGATTTCAAAATCCTTTTTACACACACACGCTAAGATGCTAACATGCGCTAACATGTCTGTCTGTCAGACGGACATCTCGTTACTCAAGCTCAACCTTATCATCCCTAGTAACAGAGGAAAGGTTTCACGTTTTGAACTTTAGTGTAAACACCCATTAATAATTCCGAGTAGGGAAATATATTTGTCATAACTCAACCCATTACGGTACGTTCCTTTAAGAACTTTATAAGTTTAAAAAGATTGTCTTCTGTGTTTTCATTTTCGTGAGTTCCCATTACCTTTCTGAAGAAACGTTCTACCTAATACCATTAAAGTGACAGTAGCATGTTTTAAAAATAAATTAATTGATATCAGGAAAACGAAAACAAGAAAAGCCTTTAAAAGGCTAAGTTGGAGGCACCCTTGTTGGGCTAGGAAATACTGCGAAATCATAGGGTACAAATAGGATAGGATTTTCATTACAGCAAATAAGTAGATTAAGGCCATTAATAGAACAAAAGACCTTTATTTTATCTTTTATTTAAAAAAAGTTATACAATTATTTGTTCATAGAATCAAATAATAGAATAGTCAGGCAAACTTGCAGTTATAAATAGATATATACAGTTCTGTTTTAAACAACAGTCACCGATTTATCCGTTGGAAATAGATCTATTTTTAGAATATAGGTCACAACTGATAGCGTCCAGCACCGCACAAAGTGTTCGACTCTTTTGCAAATTCATAAATACATATGTATCACTAATTGTTTCTCAACTCTCAAAGATTGCCAGTACAAGATATATTAAATTAAAGTTTAAAGCATAGTTCACTACCTCTATCTTTGTCTGTCACGAAGCGATATCCCACAAATTAACTCGCCTTTATGACATTCTCTTGTAGCCGCTTGTTTCTCGCGTGTGCCGCTGTAAAGGAGGGTTTTTTACTAACATGGAATAGAGTTTTCTAACCTTTCATGCGACATTAACGCGTCTAATTTAGTACACGTGCGGTCATGAAGAATTGTACTGTCTTTTTTATTCTTAAACACCACTGTTCCCTTTAAATTTTGAGATTTGCAGAGACAATCGTTTTCCGTATTAAAGGTTGCCAATTATTTCGGAATACCCACATGGTCACGTGGTTCTAAATTTGATACAGATGTGTTCATTGGTTTACGATATTGCCGAAATACAAAGAGGCTTAATATGATTGGTTGAAAGTTCCTTTGAAAATTCCAACTGTAGTATAGAGAGAATTTCAGCTGTTAAGATGGTTGGAGGCCGTTTGGGCCTCAACCAATAAATGTTTCCAATTGCAAGACAATAATTTTTACCGCAGAAACAGTTATAAAACGTACTTACAATGGTCGGTTAAGCTATGCAAATCCATTTTCCTAATTAAAATACTAAAGGGTGTTCGCATAAAAATTGCCTCCAGTGGTTTTTTGTTTGAGACTTATTATTTCCTCTACTACCAGAGATGATTAGGGCTAGTACGGAAATGTTTTGACTCTCTGAAGATGAAACATTTGGCATAAACTAATTTTATCTAGGGAAATTTTGAGAAATGAATCTTTCAAAAAATGTGTTACTGTACCTTTAAAGTGTCTGTCTGTCTGTTTATCTAAAGTGATCTCCTGTGAGTTCTTCTAACGTGTGTTCAAACGTGTATACTAGCTTCTGATGCCATCTATCAGTCTGAATATATTAACCCTTTTCCGAGGAACATGATTTATAAAATAATGATTGCCTCTTACTAGATACTAATGTATGCCTGTTTCCTCTTCTCGTGTTTGACAATTCGTATCCCGGTAAGGGTAATTTGTAAATGTATGTCTGGAAACATTGAGTGTTTGATACATGTAATGGTGATGATCAAATCAGGCCTACGTACCTGACAAGCACGAAGATGTTGATAGCAAGACTGGTGACGAACAACAGCGTTAGGACCAGGATAGCGATGTCGCCTGAGAAGATGATATATCATACGTGCTTTACATTTGTGAAGTGAAAACATGGCATTGCTTTGGGATTTCGGTAGTCATCTTATGTAATCAAAACATATTCAGATCAACAGTTTTCTTAGTATCATGTCATATTGTTGACTGTAATAAAATAATATTGAACTGCCCATCCAAATGTCTTAAGAGTGTCACTGTATCGTAAGTATAGATAATAATTATAAATCGACGAATACAAGGTTACGATACAAAGTTATTTCATTAAAACCAGTCAATATGTGTCACTCTATCTGCTGCGTAACTGCAGCGAAGTGTGAGTGACAGGTTCGATCTAATTTCAATGAGATTGCATGAAGGGATAGTGGAGTTGATATACTCACGCGGTAACAATAACGATGAGCCTGGAAATAAGAGCATGGTTTAAATGAGAGTTCTAATAATTACGCAATTGATTTCAGCTTTAATACATTGTAACCAGTCTTACATCCGTCGTCAATATCGGTTTAAAAATTCGTTTTTAGACAATTATTAATATACATGTAGGGTAAATTTAATATCTGGTATCAATCATCGACCAAAATATATTCTCAATGAAAGAACCAAAACAACCGATTGAATACTATCAGTTGAATATTTCACCTATAATGCGTTATTGTTTATGTCCACAAGTGTTTTTATTTTGAAATAGACAATCATTCAGATTCAGGTATGTCTTTCCGTTGAATAGTACACACGTATTTTGAGTTTGTAAATAAATAGGATGGTAATGGCGGTATAAGTGGTTATCCAAATTTGGTTTGTTAAACTCTTTCTGATTGGACAAGATTGGTGAAGGATGATTTATCCTTAGTCAAAAGATCATCTTTTTAGTCGTAGTATACGTTACTGACTAGTATTCTAGCCTTCACTCAGGTAGCGTCTCATTTTGGGAAATGGTAGTGCAACAGTTTTACTAGATTATATTACTATTTGAAAAAGAAAACAAACCTCACCTCCATTTGACGGTCTTGATGTTGACGAGATCCCTTAAAAAACAAAATATTATAGATTAATCTTTCAAGTTTTGTTGCATCTTTTACATCGTGCTTTGCTTGTAATACTTGAATGATGTCAATGCCCAATACTTACTGAGGCAAAATACAGATTGACAAAGACGACTTTGATATCAAATAAGTCCATTATCTGAATTTCCCAACATGCCATCTGATAGTTGTATGAAATGAAACGGGTGATTCAACTGAAGTTAAAGGGCTGGTGTAAAGGTCATTACCCGCCATAAATACTAAAAACAAATATTTGTTTTGATTTCTCGGACTCCAAGTTTTTCCTATATGGAACGAAGTGGCAAGGTTTGACACGTCTTTCTCTAGATTCGAATCGAAATAATTCTTCTATATAAAAAATTATTTATTCCAAAAATTCAAACTAAACATCAAGAAACCCCAAATGCTGCTGTGTATGTATTTAATCGAATTGTCGTCTCCTCAAAAAGAGTAGTTTCTAATTGTTTAATCTGCTACGTTTACCTGTACTTTGATCACATCTGTCTCCCTGCCAACCAGGCAAACAGCCTTCACTACACTTCTGAGTATCCAAGTCACAGGAACTGTTCGCTGCGCATGTCGAGGAGGTCGTGTTGCAGGATTGGTTGTTGTTGCAGTGACATTCTTAAAGATAAAACATTGACTAAATTCGTAATTCTTATATTTGCATATGCAGATCCTTTTGCCTATATATACTCATCAACGATAACAAGACACCAGATTTAAAATGTTTCCGAATATAGCTTTTTAGATTTTGAAATGTGATTCGACATGCGCTTGTCGTGAAAACGAGCTGCAAGTTGTCGCCGTAGCTAGTGAACTGCATTGCAAAGTCACATTCCATAGATTCTAATCACTGATGGAAGCCGCAAAAAAGTTAACGGACTCTCAACAGATGTGTTTAAAATCTTAAAATATTATAAACTTAAATGTACATGTATTAGCTGTCGGATATGTGCTCACATCAAGTGAAGTTGACCTCTCTTCAGTGGTCTGATCTATTGCTTTCGATGTTGACGTTCTCGTCGATGACACAGAACCTTATATAAAGACATTCGTTTGTGTAAGTTTATTCTTCTATAGATTGCTGTTTTATCAATCTATTTCTTTTGAATACATAGACAGATATAAGACATTGCATTTATAAATAAACATTTTCAATGTATTAAACAAACAAACATTGTTACTGACAAAAAACAGGAAAACGAATGACTAAGAAATAGAGATTTATAGTGCATCAGGAACTGGAAGTTGCAGTGTAACTTAATCTTCAAAAACGATTATAGCATACCAATCAGAATTTCATGGATTCAGAATATTTGCATTGTGAGGAACAGATGAAATTGTCAAAATCTGGGTTTTTTATAGCTCTATCAATGTTTTTGGTCTGTCCTTGCTGTCATAGACAGTCATAGAAGAAATGTAATATAGTTTCCCAAGAAGCTTTACAAAATGTACCTTTGTTTGTGTCGTGTAGTTAAATTTCAAATATGAGATCATTCAATATAAGATTTCTATGTATTAATGAGTAATGAAATACAATTTGCTTTGTACTATGGTGTGATGAAGGTCTCTTTTTTCTTATCAAATGATTAAGATCAGTTTAAAGTCTCTGGTTAGGCGTATTCACATTGATACTGTTCAGGACATCGTAGAGAAGCCGGAAATATTTGTCTGCTATTGCGCTTTCTTCAGTGAAGTATGGCAGGATAGGATTTGGTAATTTATCCTACCAAATTCTTCATTTTTAATGTATGATTTAATTGAATTTATCATAAAAAAATTGTTTTACATGTAGTGGAAGTGGGGAAAGTTTTGAAATCTTGAAACGTTTGTAAGATATCTCGTATTTACCAAAAGTTATATTTTCTTTAGACCAAATCAATTGTGATAGAATGCATTTTGCATCGTTATCCTTTGTTACTGACGAATATTTCTTCTTTTCTGATCAAATAACGAGGGTTGATCTATTAGCCTGTAAGGTATACGCCAAACGACACCTAAATGAAATATAAAGTAGTCTGGTAAAATTTCATTAATTCTTGAATAAGACGTTTAATAATTGGTTTTAGATGCTAAATATTGAATACCAACGCCTACCTTGTTTAGTTTTCGTTAAAATTTAGATTCTTTTGGAAAACAAACTTGAAAATGATATTAGACATTAAAGAGCCACTCCGTGATTTTCATAACATATTATTTACCTTTGATACTAACCTCAATGTCATATGTGGTGATACAAAATCAAAACACCTTAACTTTTCATGTCCAAAAGACATATATATGACAAATACAGGTTTTCCATGAAAATCTAAAAACAGCCTTATAAATGCACAGAGGTGGAGATATCACGTCCAATAGACATAGATACTAGATATATAACCTATCAAACACTATCAACTCCTAACTGCCCTCCTGGCTGTTTTAGATAAGTCTCCAAAATTACGTTTGACTATTTGACGCGCGCCACTGTCCCGTTTTCGATCATAATTGCAACGTTCTACCTTCTTGGTGTCACGGTAAAGAAAACAATTAGATTAAAATGTGTCATTTTGGTAACAGTTGATACTTCGCGATCAAATGACACCATTGATTAAGTTTGGCATATAGGACTCTTACAAATCACGGAGTGGCTCTTTAATAATTTCGTCATGTCTTGGTTTCATTGGTTGTACGAGATAACTGGAGGTGTGAGGAGAAACGTTTAAAGGGCTTTGTCTTACATCAAAAGATTTGATAAGTTAAGAATAGAATTTCAACTTAAGATGATAGCTCACGCTATAAATAAATCAAGACCTTTGAAATATACCAGAAAAATACTTATAAATAATTACATCCATAAAATAAATGATAGAATGAATAGTCGTATGAAGATATCACTCTTCCGCTATGGGGCACCGAGAGACTGTTGTTGTTGCTCTTGCTGCCATCGTGGTGAATGTGAACTGTTCACCAAATACCTTCGCTGATATCACCGTGATTGGTGATGTCAAACAAGACAATGCTATAACCGGATGTAGATTTTTCACTCTAAAAACCCAAACCCCTCTAGGATGTGCCAAACAGTGTCTCCTGAGACCAGCCTGTCAATCATACAACTTTGAACTTTCAACTGGTTACTGTGAACTGAGTGAGAAAGACAGGACAACCCTTGTCCCACCATAGGAGAGAATAGAGACAAAGCCAGGTGTTGTCACTAGTGATAGAACGTCAATAAGTCTTGCCATTGCTGGCGTTTGCAGCACCGTCTCTTGTCCCAAGAACTCTGCGTGTACGATCCTGTCTAACGGCTCATGGTATTGCAGTGTTGAATGTCCAGATCCTGTTGTCGCTAACGGCAACATAACATCAGAGATAAGAAATCACGTTGGATCTGTTCTTACAATAGATTGTAACCAGGGTTTCCTGTTCTCAGGCACAGCAAAATGCCAATCAAACAGGACTTGGTCGTCGCTCAGTTGTGCACAAGGATTATCGTTCCGCCAGACGGTATAACCACGCTCTCGGAGACTTTCTGGAAAGTTGGAACTGTTATAGACTATAAATGCACTGGATCCAAAACTAAGCTGGGGAAGGCGAAATGTAAGTCTGACTCTTCGTGGACAGAGGCGATATGCATCTCCACAGTTAATTCATGTTTAGAATTGTAGAAGTGTAGTTCGGTATACACTGATGGCGAGTACCGGCTGGTTCCCGATTCTAAGAAAGCACCGGTCAAGATATACTGTCATGATATGAGTACCAGTCATCCGAAAGAGTTCCTGACTCTGCCTGGAGAGAATTACGTTGACTTCGCGGACCCTAGTTGAATGTCTAATTTGGGGAATTGTGCCGAGAATGAGTCAACCATTTTTTCAAGATTGAGGATAAAGGACTTTAGAAACCTGAAAACAGATATCAGGGGGGCAGATTTCACGTTCATAAACACAACAGGACATTGCCCTTATATCAGCTACGGTTGCATATTTGACTGCAACGCACAAAAGTACTGCAACAAATCGAAGACAAGGGACTTTGTAATCAACACGAAGGGAACAGGACTGAAAGTGGACCCATATCAAGAATGGACTGCCCAGTAACTTTACTAAGTGCATTGACAGTTAACAAAACTGATTCCGGTAGACACATAATTTTGAAGTGCCACCAGCCATGTGACTGGTGTCATCCTGTTGCTTTCACCTACACTTTTGTAATTGATGAGGACTTACCAACTGACATCGGCAGCGCTACTAAACCAGTGCTAATTACTGAACCGTTGCATCTCAATTGTGAGGACTTGATTCTGCTCCAGTTCTAAATCCCAATAGACTTATAGGTAGAATATTTAAGTGGTCATTTAGATTTAGAAAATCCTGGAATAATAATGTATTTTCTCTTCTGTCTTCATTAAATTTTCCTATCCCGGATATATCAAATATTTCTAACATTGACTTTAACATTTCTAAACAGTGGTTAATTTCTTTGGATTATTATGATTGGTTGAAAGATATTTGGAACGACAAGGGTCTTTTAAATGGTAAAAAGCTTCGTACATATCGTTTATTCAAAACTGATTTCAATACAGAAAGCTATGTACTTTCTATTAAAAACAGGAAAATTCGTAGTGTTTACAGTAAATTTCGTTGTGGTGTTTTACCTTTGCATATTGAGTTTGGCAGATTTTCAAAACCATTTACCCCTCTATCTGATAGAATTTGTAAATACTGTGACTTAAACACCATCGAAGACGAAACTCATTTTTTGATTAATTGTAAGTTTTATTCTGATTTAAGATATGAATTTTGGAAAACAATAAGTGATGCAGATCCCTCTTTTTGTAATCGTTCACCAGTTGAACAGCTGTGTTATTTAGTTAATAGCTATAGCCAGTTTGTTACTCCTCTCTCTGCACTAATTAATTTAATGTTTCAACGACGAAGAGATTTCATACCACCATAATATTTTACCCCATTTATTGTACTTTTTATATATTATATTTTAATCTTTTATTGTAACAATGTCAACTTGTGTCTCGTAGGCCGTTCGGCCGGATGTTGTTTTTTTAAACATTTCTTATATTATGCAATATGATGTAAAACAACATGTGACACATAAATAAACTACATTTCTTCTTCTTCTTCTTTCTTCTTCTCTTCTAAAGTGGCAGTAGCACGATTTTGGAAAAAAAATATGTTTTTTTCAAATTCCAATTCCAGCACACGCCACTAGCGACCATTTTGTGTGAACACCTTTTTATAATTTGAGGTAGGGAAATGGATTTACATAGCTTTACTGAACATCAACGTTTGTTTTAGAAGTGCTTCTTTTGATTTAATTAAAACATGTCATGGTAGCATTTATGTTAATTTTCGTGACACCACCTTGTCTTAAAAACGCGCTACTGCCTCTTTAAGTAGTATCGTGCAAAAACGTTCACTAATATCTTCTCAGCATGCTGATAAACTTTTAGTTTCCAAACAAGTCACTGTTCTGTAGTCCAACACAATCTTATACTTCAAAACATATATTCACATTGACCAAGCTTTCAACTGTAATCGGATATAGGTTCCAGGGATCAATATTGACACGGATCTTTAAAGCTTTTTCTAACAATTTGTGATCCGTTGTAACTGATATCAAATTACCTTTCGCGATCTGATTGTGTTGGTGTGCGCACCTTTAAGTACCATATTTAGGTTCCATCCTTCAGTATGAAATTGTAGCAAATTGTCAAATCATAATTCTGTATCAGTTGAGTATATCAGATGACAGAAGCCCGTCAAATTTGCTTTTTGTTCATTGTTGCTATGTTGTCACATGTGTGTGATTCTCAAGTCGCTAGATCAAACAACCTTTTTTTAAACCTTCAAATATGTAAATATGCTATATACAAGTTACATCCTTATGAACAAATGGTCTTACCCGTGGTGAGATTAATTAGATATATTTTAATTGGTAGTCCAAGATTAGCTGTTACGTTTTTCGTGCACGTGTATCCTAATTGGTTGCAAAAAGAGTTGTTCATCCTTAGAATGAATATATCTATTTTACCATGTATAGTACTTTTTGCTTTCTCTATAATTTATCAATCCAATAGTACAACCAACACTTTTTAGAACAATTAAAATCAATATAGTTTTAACCAATTACTAACCGTAAATTAATAATTGTATACATAAAATATAAAATAAATTAAATAAATTTTTTTTTTTAATATTTCTTCTTTGAGAGGCATTTAGAAGTTGGTGAGGTGAATAGAGAACACGTTATATGGAATTACAACTTCTTTATTGCAGGATTGCGAGGTTTCGGTGTAGATACTAACACCGTTATCAAGCAAGTGATATTAGACATGATTTGAGAAGGAATAATGGATTAGGTTTGTAAATTTGAGTAGGTTGGAGAGTAAAGAGAAGTTTATTGATAAAGTTAATGGGCTTGATAAGGTTGATATACATGGTGAGTGGTTGTTGTTTCAGTATAAAACGTCGCAATACTGCAAGTAAGAAGTTGCAAATCCAAAGAACTTGTTCTCTATTGACAAATATTCGCCACGCTCTTATTCTAAATACTTATGCACAAATTATGAAAATGAAAGGAGACAGTGAGCAACCTTGCCTGCATCCTCTTGTGAGCTGAAAGACATCAGATGAGAAGCCGTTTAGTTCTTCTATTCAGAGGTAGCGCTTAATATTCAGCAATATATATAATTCGCAATTGATATATTTGAATATCTATTATCTTTCTGTTGAAATATACTGATCAACGATAAAAAAACCCCACCAGCTTCAATATGTTTCCGAATATTGCTTTATAGATTATTTTGTTTCTCTTACTATGATAACGAGCTGCAAATAAGTTATAGCTATAGCTAGTAAACGATGCATTGCACTGTCATCCCATAGATTCTAATCACTGGTGGAAATCGCAAAAATGTTCACGGACGCTAAACAGAATGTGTTTCATTGCATCCTTTAAAATCTTAAAATACCATAAACATGAATTACCTGTTTGAGCTGTGGTATATGTGCTTACATCAAGTGAACTTGACGTCCCGTCAGTAGTCTCATCTATGGCTGTCGATGTTGATGTTCTGGACGCTGTCGCAGAATTTGAAAATTGATTTGTAGTATTTACTGTTTTTGACCATGTGGAGGATGTAGAGAGGTAATCTGCTGTCCTTGTTATGGTTGCAATGCTTGTTGAAGAGGTTGCCAACATCGGTATAGGCGAGCCTGCATATAAAGACATTCCTTTGTGTAAGTTTACACCCCTTGGGAAGTTATTCCCTTTGTTTTAATTGAAGGTTATATGCCCTAACTACCATGTGCGCAGGTTGGTTATCTCATAACTACCATGGTCGGTTATAAGTGAGTGGATGAGTTTTGGTTTTACGTGTTTTTTAAAAACATTTCAGTTTCTAAACACCTGGTTCGGTTATGAGATGTTCAATATGTACAAACAAATGGACTGACAGGATTTGCCATAACCGCTCGGTAACGGTTCATTATTTACTACTTATTCTACTAAAGATTGATGTTGATAATTGACACTCTTTTTCAGTTTTTGCACACAAAAATTAAGCCGGTGAGCATCCTAGCACACAGACTGCGCAAAGAAATAATAGCAAGTGACATAAATAGGAAAAGCAGAAATTCCTGGAAAACAACACATCTAATGTGAAAAATGGGTACAGATTATATTCTTGCCCTTCATCAAATTAGGTGTTTCTTCGTGATATTAGCATACGTCGCTTGGATGGTTAAGATAACCCTGACATTCTTTTTATTAGATAGCCTCATGTATTTCCTGGTACGTTTCGTATCATACTACTGCATTTATCAGTGTTTTTTCTCCCATTCGTGCTCTGGATGTGAAATTTATACTGTCTCGGTTATTTCATTGACTGGGAGCCTGCAACTTTCATAAGTCTAGTTAATCATTGGATAGTTTGAGCATAGTGCTGACGGTTTCTAAGCCTCGCTTCTGATAGGCTGGAGTGGAGAAGTTCACTTGAGGATGCCAGTTCATGTCAAGAAAATCCAAGGAAGAATAGGGACGGCGCCCAGTGAGTCTCACGCCACTTTGTAGTGAAACAACTGACGACATTTTGTTATTCTATGTGCTCATCATCAATAAACTATCTTTGAAAACGATAAGGCTGTTAATATGGAACTCATGTATGACTTTTAAACGACGTAAGGTCTCTTCTATCAACAATTGCTGTGCGCCGGTGTGTCACGGTGTAACGAAATCTAAACTCAGAATCTAAAATCCGGCAGAAAGATAAGAAAATAAAATAATCAAGCCAAACAATAGTAAGAGAGAACCAGTTGAGTGAACCAAGTGATTTGTTTAAGGTCTAAATAAGACGATAAACGGGTACAACAACAAGCTACCCGTAGTCCACTCAACAGGAGTTAACAACTAATTAAGGAAGTCAACGACCCGTAAATAAACAAATAGACAAGCTGTAGGGAATCACTCTAGCATACCCCCAGACATTGTAACAACAAGATAAGCTAATGGCCGTCTTAAGGAGATAGCATCAATCAGACAAATCAACACTTGGCATGAATATACAGGATGCTTAACGTCATTGAAAACACCCTAGTGCCTCATGGGGAGATAGTAGCCAAACTTCAAGATATCACGAAGTTGTGTTTCTTTGCGAAACTATAGCTAAATTAGCCCTAGCTCCATAAATATTTGGGTTACGGTGCCATACGATGGCTTATTGCAAAAGGCACAAACTCCTCTACAAGTACATGTAAATATATATAGCATAAGCATCGACATATTAATGCTATATGTAAAAATGAGGCATGAAAATGACATTTGAACACATAAAAATGGTCATAGTTGGCGAATAAAGACATGAATGATAAAAGATGATACATGTATGTAAAGTACATGTTGTACATAACATGTACTTTCAATACATACAATAATTGGTGACATTTGATAAAAGTACATTAGATGAGAGGCGGGAAAGGGACGCATGCTGGAACCGCGTGAACCTCCCCACTTGCGGTGCAAACACGTCTTGTCTCAAGAATCAATAGCTAGGTCGTTATCACTGGTCGAAGCATCGTGATCATGGTTTGGCTTGTATCGATGAACGCGTCTTGAAGAAAGATGAATATGGGTTTTAAATAATCAAAGGATAATTTCTGTGGAGTTGTGACTATAATTCTGTATTAGAATGAAGTGAATGGTTAGGCATTACAATGACTAAAGCCATATACTTGAACAACACTATACCATACGCTTCCTTTATGTTTTGTTCGCGTAGCGTATGTAAAAAGGCTTTGGAGGAAAGAAAATAAAGGTCGTGATAGAATCCCTTTGAATGAACCGTGTTATGAAACTAGTGCTTTGGCGTCCATTTATATTCCAGCATCATTATTTCATTAAGTTGTTTATAACAAAACATACAGCTGCTCTCTCTCTCTCTCTCTCTCTCTCTCTCTCTCTCTCTCTCTCTCTCTCTCTCTCTCTCTCTCTCTCTCTCTCTCTCTCTCTCTCTCTCTCTCTCTCTCTCTCTCTCTCTCTCTCTCTCTCTCCAGGTTATCAAAATACTTGTAATACTTACCTTCGATGCGTGCACTTAGTTCATCGTATGACATTGTGTCTTTAGATTATCGGTTTATGGATGATATCCTTGTCACCTAATTAACTCCTAAATGTATATCCTTGTATCATGCAGTACTGAGTATACTCCATACCCATTGCTTCGATTGACTGTACCACGCCTTGGTAAATCACCAAGTATAGACAGTGTCTAATGATCGTGGAATGCCTGATTCGCTAATGAACACACACGCAGTGTCGGGTATCACAATTATGAGACAATAATATAAGCTGTTGATCTTTTATAATTTCTTAATGAGTCACATCAATACGTCTCTTGATCAACTACGTGTCAGATATCCCTCGGGAAGACAGATGAAATAATGATAAAGGATCATAAACATGTTTTGAAACATACCAAGTGATTATATAACGCTTCATTCACGAATGCAGGGTTAAAATAGTTCGATAAAACGTTTATATAAACATTTATCCAAGTTGCAAACAGATACTTCAACACTGTACCTTTGTAAAAGTACATAAGTAGAACTGACATTATCTTAGAATGTATTGTCAGAATAATGATCACCTGCATGGAACGACATTCTGAAACTGCTATTCTGTAACGTACTTCCAGCAAACCTTAGGCTACCCAGGGCAGAGCAGATAGAAATCGACAGCTGTCATAGAGATTTTGGATAGTCTGTATTGATCCGTTTATATCTTACTTGTCTTATGAGGTGCCAGGACCATATATGTACCCACACTTTCTAACAGGACCAAATATGTACCCACACTTTATAACAGGACCAAATATGTACCCACACTTTATAACAGGACCAAATATGTACCCACACTTTATAACAGGACCAAATATGTACCCACACTTTATAACAGGACCAAATATGTACCCACACTTTATAACAGGACCAAATATGTACCCACACTTTATAACAGGACCAGGTATGTACAAACACTTTATAACAGGACCAAATATGTACCCACACTTTATAACAGGACCAAATATGTACCCACACTTTATAACAGGACCAAATATGTACCCACACTTTATAACAGGACCAAATATGTACCCACACTTTATAACAGGACCAAATATGTACCCACACTTTATAACAGGACCAGATATGTACCCACACCTTACAACAGGACCGGTTATGTACAAACACTTTATAACAGGACCAAATATGTACCCACACTTTATAACAGGACCAGATATGTACCCACACTTTATAACAGGACCAAATATGTACCCACACTTTATAACAGGACCAGATGTGTACCCACACTTTATAACAGGACCAGATATGTACAAACACTTTATAACAGGACCAAATATGTACCCACACTTTATAACAAGACCTGATATGTACCCACACTTTATAACAGGACCATATATGTACCCACACTTTATAACAGCACCAGATATGTACCCACACTGTATACCAGGACAAGATATGTACCCACACTCCATAACAGGACCAGATATGTACCCACACTTTACAACACGACCAATTATGTACCCACACTTTACAACAGGGCAAGATATGTACCCACACTTCATAACAGTATAAGATATGTACCGACACTTCATAATAGTATCAGATATGTACCGACACTTTCTAACATGACCAGATATGAACCCACACTTTACAACATGACCAGATATGTACCCACACTGTATACCAGGACCATATATGTACCCACACTTTACAACAGGACCAGATATGTACCGACACTTCATAACAGAATCAGATATGTACCGACACTTTCTAACATGACCAGATATGTACCCACACTTTATAACAGGACCAGATATGTATCCACACTTTACAACAGGACCAGATATGTACCGACACTTCATAATAGTATCAGATATGTACCGACACGTCATACCAGTATCAGATATGTACCCACACTTTACAACAGGACCAGATATGTACCGACACTTCATAATAGTATCAGATAAATACAGACGCTTCATAACAGTATCACATATGTACCGACACTTTCTAACAGGAACAAATATGTACCCACACTTAACAAAATGACCAGATATGAACCGATACTTTATAACTGTAACTGGTATGTACGGAAACTACATAAATGTTGCCAAAAAGTACAGACACAATATGACTGTACGAGATATGTACCGACACTTCATCATTGTACCAGATAAGTACTTTCACTTCATGACAGTATCAGATTTGTACCCACACTTCATAACTGTAACAGATAAGCACTTTCCCTTCATGACTGATTAAGATATGTACCGACCAGATATCTACGGAAACTATTTGATATATACGAATATCGATGAAACAAAATCAAGTTATTGTCCTCCAAACAGCTTATCGTGGAAAACCATCTTCAACAGCTGCTATACCCTCTTACGGCATGATGATGCTACTCTGAACTGGAAAAGGGCCTCTTCCTTCCGTTGTCAATTTCATACAAATTGCTAAGCAAGACTAAAAGTGAACACCAAAAACATCCAGATAACATGAAGTCGGAACTTAAAACTGTTATAGGACGCTCTGTACAAGAAAGCTCAGCCCTTGTGACAAGACGATAAAAGTGCCATTTTAGGAAAAAGGAAAAGATCTGACGGCAGTCGTACAATTCCTTTGGTGGTCATAAATATACTACACTTATCACTTTCGTACGGCATTCTGAAGTTTTTGTACTGAAGACACAATTGGTTTCTCACTAATAAGCGCCTCTTTGTTGTTACCACTTAGCCAATCACTTTCCTAGAGTATATTATTAAGTGTGCTATATGGTACTATAAAGGATTGATGGTATACAAATTACCGATGTCCATCAATTCATATTACAGGTAATGGAAGTATGGTGTCACTTAGCTATCGGTGTGGTACGCCATTGTTCGCACTATAAGAATATGATATTATCAAAAATGCGTTAATCTTTTCCTTCAGTCCCGACAACTTGAACTATTGATAATGGACAATAAACGTTACCGAACGTTATAATCATTCCTCCATTAGCCCCATTAGGTTCTGAAAAAGACACTCTGTATTTTTCATGAAAATTTTAGCTTCGATACGTTACGTAATACCATTAACGCTAATATGAATTAGAAACATCCCTCTTATTCGTCCCAAAAATAATAAAATGTGACAATTTATAGTTTTCTTAAAATCAAATCTATAACCGTCACATCCGTATTTGCTTGCAGAAATCTTAACGTCCTGTTAATATGAATACGAGTAACTTATCTAACCTTCTCTTACAAATTGTCAGTGTCTGCTTTAGACGAGTTTCGTTTAACTTATTTACGCGTTCCAGCAAAAGGTACACTGTCCGGTTTTCGATCAAAATCGGGACTTTTGAATTCATATGGTCATTACACTGAAGCGATGTTTCCTAAACTAAACTTTTCAGCAATAGTCCGTGCGTCTTGATAAAATGACACGTTTGGCACAACATTTGGCAAGTGTGACTCTAGCAAGTCACGGAGTGTCCCTTTAACGGACATACCGGCTAGCAGGTAAGTATTAGTCCATTGCTGGCTCAATGTAGCCATGCTACCTGCAGAGTGTTTTCAGAACTATCTACACGATTGAATATACATTTGTCCATCGTTTTGACTAAGATCTGAATTTTGATAAACCAAAAGGCTGTTTAAATCATTTTTCTAAATGGCACTGAACATGACAAAATGCTTGAAAACAGTATTGATAACTAACCGGGAAACATACAAAAGGGTATCGACTTTGCTAATCATCATATATCTTCCTATGCATCATTTAAGGAAGTTTTTGTATTTTGGTCTAATTTGATACATCTGTTCTAATATATTGATGTAAAAACCTGAGAGTTTGTTAAATGAATTGTTATTGGTATTTTACTACATGTATATCAGTACAGGTCGATTGATAACATCCGTATTGCCATATGGCTAGATACGCCCAGTAGGTCTCTACCGGTTGAAGACACGCCATGAGTAAAAATAAAGACCGTATCACACTGACCGTGCAAGGTGCCAGTCTCCAATGCGAAGATGGCAAGAGACGATAAGAGAAGTGGGATCTTCATTCCTGTAACTCAGCGAACCATTCATGTATTCACTCAGAAAGTCAACAAAGAAGATGTTTTACTTTGAGTGA
Source organism: Phorcus lineatus (assembly GCA_921293015.1). Classification (NCBI taxonomy): domain Eukaryota; kingdom Metazoa; phylum Mollusca; class Gastropoda; order Trochida; family Trochidae; genus Phorcus; species Phorcus lineatus. The sequence goes on along the minus strand of OV121086.1, from coordinate 53,687,726 downwards.
CAACTGTTAACCCTGATATCACAATAGTTATCAGGGCGAGTATTAATGGTGTTATCTTTGTTATCAGTCGGTTAGATGTGTTCCGAGTTCACCAGCATAGAAAGTGTGCATTTTACACAATTCAGTTTTATATATGCAGACACTGACTCGCATTTACTATTGAGTGTTTAATTTGGTGACCGGGCCTAAGAGAACAAATCTGTCACTAAGAAAATACATTGATATCTTTAAATTTAAACAAAGAGAAAGTTTATATTTAACGACTGTGTTATTCCACTGAGTAAATTGTTGTACTAAAACAGTAGAACTATCAACAGTTCTTGGGTGTTTTATGTTTGTTCTGATTTTATTAAATCCTGGGTTACTGTAACTGATTTTATTCTAAATAGTGTAAATTATATAATTGCTATAAGGAAATGAAGGAAATCATTCGTAATATTTCCTTCAGCCTATTTTCATCTGAAATGATATCTTGAAAATAATAAGGAATAAAAGGTACTTCTTTTATTTTATCAAACAAAATGTTTTACAGTATTGTTTTGAAAGTTTCTATACGTAAATATTGTTTTATCAGTACGTATCAAGTCATTTACACAGACCTTGGCATAGTATGGGTCAACAAACGGTTTTGGTTAAAAGATTTTGTTCGTTGTACCAAAACAATATGATAAGACATCGTTACCAAGACAAACTTTTTTATTTGTATTTGATGTACATGAACTCCTGACCTACATGTGTAAAAGAACATCTTGCCCAAAAACATTTGTTTTCTTATTTATCATCCGTTGCTTTAGAAATGCTCTCTCTTAACATGTAGTCCTGTATATTTTGTGAAACAGTGTATAAAAAAGAATATTCAAACTGAGAAACTAGTTATTCTGTATTTCCAATCGTTTTTCCTTTTATCTTCGGGATGTTTAGATAGACAGATAAGATCTCAGTACATATAAGGAATACATAAGGTGTCTACAACATCTAATTATGTGAACGGAATCAGAGCCAAAACCATTCACTTAAATTGTTGAACTTATGTTACTATATATTGTTTTGATCCATTTCCTAAGAGATTCCCCGATCTTCAATTTTGAGAAAGTTAGTGGGGTTTTTTAAGTTGGCACTTTTTGTGTTTATTTTTTGTATAAAGCTTTTGTACTTAATAAACCACTTTTGTCTTAACTGTTACGCTTTCTTTATTTTAATTTTCTGATTTGGTGATTGCCTCATTAAAAAATATACTTTTAAGGGAATGGCAATATTGGCTTGGCTATTATCCATGCTCGTACCAATCGAGTCTTGATCTCCTTATGATAATTTCAATTTTATTATTAATTTATGAATTTCTTCTTATTATATCATGCTTCCATTAGCCTAGGCACTAAAATGTCTTTAGTTTCATCCTTTCCTCAAAGTTTAAGTTTTGTTTCTAAATCACTGATGTCATCAACAAGTGCTTTTCCCCTTATAGTTGCTTTCATTTCAGACGAGTATTTGAAAGTGCATCCCCTTATCATTAGAAGAATTGTTTCAAATGGCAGTTGGTCATTTAAAAGTAAAAGCCATTTCTTCACTATAAGTAAAATCTTTACATTGTTGAGTGGTATCTTTTATTATTGATTTCACTTTATCGACATAAATCTTATCTCGTAAAAGGGAGTTATTTAATTTCCAAATTCCATTACCATTTTCAACATCATTGAATTTCAAGGTTGTCCAATGTAATGAGTGATCTGGTCTATAAGTTGGATCTATGCCTGCGTTTATACCGGAATTCTCGAGACTTCCTAATGAAAATAAATGGTCCAGTTTGGCTTGTTTTATTGGGCCTCATCCACGCCATGTGTATCGTTTTGTCAGTGGGTTATTATCTCTCCATGCATGGTTCAATACGGTTACATTCTTCAATGTAGAATCAAATTTAAAGCGTGTGACGTTATTTTCCTGTCTTCAAATCGCATTTCAATGCTAAGTTCTATCCGTATTATTCATCCTTAGTTTCATCTTAGATTTTAATTCCATAGAAATCACAGAAAAGAATTATATAATGTAGGAACTTTTGATTAGCTTTCTAAATATATAATCCAATTAGTATCAACGTTAAGTAAATTCAACCAGGTTCGATACAAGATGTCAACCTGATTTGATTTGAGTTGTCAATTTGGTTTGATATAAGTAGTCAACTTGATTTGATATAAGTTGTCAACCTGATTTGATATAAGTTGTCATGCTGGTTGGATACAAGTTTTCAACCTGCTTTGAGACAAGTTGCCAAAGACTTATATACAATAATTCCTTACGAGTTTCTGCATAATATCCATATCCAAAGATTTTCGTCTGCACGGAGGAATCGAAATTCTTCAGAGTGAATAAAGAACATTAGTAATTTGACACATTTTTTTTATTTAGTTTCAATTACCACAACAAAACATTTAAAAATATTATTTTATGACCATTGATGTTTCTTGTGACATTGAAACTTTTTCTTCAATTTTCAAATGATAATTTCGACAATTGTGACTATTGCTGGTTATTATAGCAATGAGGCATTTGACCCGATAGAGAACAGGGTATTGTATGAACTCCAGATAAAATCGCTTAAGAAGCGGGATGGGAACAGAAAAGTTCCAGTGGTTCCAAATTCGAAAACAAATTTCCACCTGCATATTTCCGCTTTAATGCATGAATATTAAAGGTTCCACTCTAAACGGATGTTATTCTTATAAGCATTAGGAGCCTAATGTACAAACGGATGTTATTCTTATAAGCATTAGGAGCCTAATGTACAAACGGATGTTATTCTTATAAGCATTAGGAGTATAATGTACAAACGGATGTTATTCTTATAAGCATTAGGAGCCTAATGTACAAACGGATGTTATTCTTATAAGCATTAGGAGCGTAATGTACAAACGGATGTTATTCTTATAAGCATTAGGAGCCTAATGTACAAACGGATGTTATTCTTATAAGCATTAGGAGCGTAATGTACAAACGGATGTTATTCTTATAAGCATTAGGAGCGTAATGTACAAACGGATGTTATTCTGATAAGCATTAGGAGCCTAATGTACAAACGGATGTTATTCTTATAAGCATTAGGAGCATAATGTACAAACGGATGTTATTCTTATAAGCATTAGGAGCATAATGTACAAACGGATGTTATTCTTATAAGCATTAGGAGCCTAATGTACAAACGGATGTTATTCTTATAAGCATTAGGAGCCTAATGTACAAACGGATGTTATTCTTATAAGCATTAGGAGCCTAATGTACAAACGGATGTTATTCTTATAAGCATTAGGAGCGTAATGTACAAACGGATGTTATTCTTATAAGCATTAGGAGCCTAATGTACAAACGGATGTTATTCTCATAAGCATTAGGAGCCTAATGTACAAACGGATGTTATTCTGATAAGCATTAGGAGCCTAATGTACAAACGGATGTTATTCTTATAAGCATTAGGAGCGTAATGTACAAACGGATGTTATTCTTATAAGCATTAGGAGCCTAATGTACAAACGGATGTTATTCTTATAAGCATTAGGAGCCTAATGTACAAACGGATGTTATTCTTATAAGCATTAGGAGCCTAATGTACAAACGGATGTTATTCTTATAAGCATTAGGAGCGTAATGTACAAACGGATGTTATTCTCATAAGCATTAGGAGCCTAATGTACAAACGGATGAATCCCCATCCTATATATCCAAACATTTAATGTCTGACCACTGCATGTCATGTTTATTGATGAGTATGTTTGGTTATGGGAAAAAAAACACAAAGCAGTTTATCATTTTGTTTTCGTGAATTGATTTATATTGGGATTGTAGGGTACAGATGAGCTTTACCATTTCAGTAGAGTACATGAATTCAAAAACGAAGGATTACAGTTTATCGATTGCGAGACACATAATATTTTCACTTCCAGTGCTACAAGAGAGTAAATATTGTACTTCGTAGTTTCATAGCAGGAGATCGGTACTTTGAACAAAAGCTTGAAACTACTTAGCAATTATCGTGATGTATGTGCACGTGTGCGAGATTGATATTTTCCCTTCATTTATTTTTATCAGACGAATACATAATGTACTTTGATTTTAACCGACAAATCTTTGGATGGTTTTCAAGGCCGCGTGTCTCCAGGCTGTTAGTTCACACGACGTCAATCTATCAGTCTTATTATGGCGAGTAGACGTGCCCGCTGCTGTATCAGATAGATTAGTTACCTCACTGCGTGTCTTCCGTTACATGAGACTGGTTTCAAGTCTATTTCTTCTTTAATACACAGTTGATGGACATGCATGCCGTTGTTGTGAGACCTTTTACATGTTTTTCTCTACACAAGGTGGATCAATTATCACATGGAAACGTCTTGTGAGTAAAATGCTTTCCGATTGTTATCCACACTGATTGATAAAATTTTATATTCACGTATTTCATCCTTGACATACACCCGCTTAACCCAAATTCGTTTAAACTCAAATGATGAATTTGTTTACATATTTACTGCCCCTTTATCCACGTATTTTATTTCTTCAATAGCGTGTGTATAGAGTGAGTGTAGACAGTAGACCTGCTGAATGATGTCGTGAACTCCATTTAAGGCCTTGCAGCTCCTTTACTAAAGGAAATAAAGGGATCTTTTCACAGGCCATTTTAATGGGAAAACCTTTAAATTGTTCTAGTTAAAAGAATGAATTCTCGTGGGTCGCTACGTTCATTGAAGAAATACTTTAATGATTAAGAATGATTGTCTTGCAATTGGTAACATATGTTTTCGTTTCGCGAGATCCCTAAAAACATACTGCAACATGGGGCATTTTAGAAGCTGGATTGATGAAGAAGTAACAGTATTTGGAAACGAAATTCGACAAGCTATTCCCATTCATAAATATCTGAAATAATTACATGCTTATAATAAAATCTAGTGTCCGTACATTTAATCATTTGTAAAATTGTAAAATTAGTGAAAATACCGCATGATTATTCATTCCCACTGAAAGACTGTTCCGACCTTAGGGTTGATAGGAAGAACCGTATCAGTCCATACAGCTTATCATTATGATCGCTATTACATATTTCAAGTGGCTGTATTTCCCTGTATGTACTCTCTATTGACTTATCTCTCAGAGATTCAGGCAAGTGCACACACTGTGTCTTGCGGTTCAACAAAACTCTTGAGAATTGCTGGTTCAATACATGTCAATATCTGACCCGAATATTTGAGTTATAAAACTAATCACTCATTTTCCTGATCGTTGATAATTTGGTTCAAGCAAATCAATACCAACCAAGAAATCTGGTAAAGTGGGAGTAATATCATTCAAACTGGCGTGAGGGGTAATTATACCGGGTAATCTAATCTTTTGTTATTTCGCATCGGCCCGGGCTGGATACTTATAGCTTCATATAATGGTCGCTTATTGAGCCTTTACTACTTATGAATCGTTAAGTGGAGTGAAACAGTGAATACAAGTCTGTCACTAATACCGACTTCCAGCTTAGTTTGTTCTGATTAAATGTAAATTAGCCCTCAGTGAGTCTCAGATCACATGTAAGAGGACAGACAAACTACACCGGCTCAAGTCAGGCGCCTATTCATGTGTCTGTGTCTATAGTGTCCTTCTGTACAGCTTCATATATGTCTGGTTTACCAGGCAACACTTTTGCATTACTAAAGATTGAACGGTTCATGTTCTGTGTTCATAAGAACATTCTGTTTGCGCAAAACAATATGGTTTTTATTTTCCGTTAAATCACAAACAAAGGACACCGACTGACTTTTCCAGGATTTTTTTTACAGCTTGGACTTTGCTTAGAGCACCAATGCTCAGCTACCAAGGAATGTTCAGGTTTACCGTGTAACTGAGCTGTGTTTTCAGTTCAATGTCCGTAACATGAATTACCTTGACACATAGTTATATACCCATGGAAGAAGTTAGGCATTTCCACGGGGTTTTTTCACGAGTAAAGATGTCATATAAGCAAGCTGTCAACCTGTCAGTAAACGTAAAGGTATGATATGAACATATGATAGGATCATAATCTAGCAGTTTAAGAAAGTAATGTCATTCAGAGAACATTTCGCTTATTTTGGATATTTGCATATAAAATGTTGGTATTTTGTTGTGCAAACCCATGGTAGATTATTCTGAAGAAATGAAAGTCACCATTGATTTCAGAAATGTTAGATCTTGCAACGCTTGATCTGCCCAAAAGACTTTCTATAAAAGGCCTTGCCGCACTTTCCGAACATTTCTGTGCTTGTCGCCTGAGCTGCTGCGAAGGATCGCGATAGTCCAATGAGAAATCATATGAGAATTGCAACCTTTCGCCTACGACTGCGCTGCTTTCAAACACGAATTTTGACGGAATGGCAGAATGGCCATTCGTTCAACTCCTTCCTACTACCCTGAACTCTTTCAAAACACAAGCTAGCTATCTAACCAGCCAATGAGACGACTCGCATTCAGCAACAGCGGCACAACCTGGATGGAAAATCCGTTGAATTCAAGATATAAGCTTCAAGACCCTTGCATAACGACGTTTCATTGGCTGAAAAAATAACAGGTGAACTTAGACATGAATATTAAGCCGATCCAGCAATACGAGGCATCTGGTCCGAGAGAGATCAGGGTAGAAGAAAGGAGCTGAGCGGATTCAAATACGCTAATTTAGCAGACTGTGGAATGACAGGTTTGAATCAGCCAATGATAAAGACTTGTGCAATTTAAAGCCATGCGGGGAATGATGCGAGTGATTCTATTGTTTCAAGTCAACTTACTAACAGTCAGAAGTCACTATATAGTTACAGCAATATGAACCTTCATGTAGCACAGAGTATGTTTCAACTTCATAAATGGTATTATGTAATCGACAAGCAGTGCTTGTTTCTGAAAATTAAGATATCAAAGCTTATCAAACTATAAGTTATCAAAGTGACAATACACGGGGCAAAAGTCTAAATTTAAGATAGAAACAGGACAGAGAGGTAACTGATAAGTTAAGATGAGTATCACTTTAATAAACGTCTCGATAAACTCCAAATGACAGGACTTTGAAGACGAGCCTTTCTTATCACAATTACAGTAAACGTTTGTAACGCTTACAGTGTTACTAACACCTTACATATATGTAACTTAATTACCAATCTGGTCAAGTGTATCTTTAGGTAAATTTGATATACTAGTTCGATTGTCACGCATTTGAGACCCGCTTGTAGGGATCAATTTAAATCAAATTATATGGACTAATTTTTAATCATCTTCGGTATTCGGTATTCCAATGCGATTAATGCATCGTTTCGGTGTCGATATGTAGATCGCTAACGTATAAAGATTGTCGTTGTTGGGTTGAAGTTTAACGTCTTCTTCCACCATTGGGTGATGTCGCCGACGTCAACATATAAAGATATTCTGACTAACTTTATACATCAATCACTGAAACTGAAAATATACAGTCCCCCGCTTGGGGGGTTCTTAAATTGACAATGAACTACTTCTTATGCTTTAGGATATTAAATCAATGGTCGGCATTGCCAGCGTTATCTCCTTCTTCAAACAATGTTAACAGAATACACCAGTAGATAAATCCTTGTCGGTGACGATTTATCACTACTTCTAACCCGTTCACTTCACTGAACGCGTGGACATATCTACATACGGGTTCTACTCGACTCGGTTATCGCAGAGTAAACACACTTGACGTTGGTCGATGCCTTTTTATAGATCAGTCACGTGGGGTAATCTTGCAGGTACATGGCGCTCGTTGATTAAGAAAATATCGACGTTTTACACTCAACAGAAGGCGGGTCTGGGAGGGAATGTCGGCCCCGGAGAGAGAGTCTTCCAATTCCTTCAAGGGGACTAGTGTCTCAAGCCTGTGGCTATTAATAGAAACGTGACGCTGAGGGGTTTCCCCGCTGTGTAAACAAATGTTGCCATAAACAAACTGTGAACACAAGTGTCCCCAACTGCAATGGCGACTTTGGATCGATCCCTTTGATCGGGTTGAGGTATTGTGCTACTTTGTCTCACATGTTGTACAATGTTGCTAGACATATCAAATTAGTAGTTACAAGTCACTTACTCGATCCCTGCTACTATCCTTCCAGTAAGTTGCTAATTTGTTTGATATTCTTGCACCCTTCATGTCCCTTGCTTTTCTTTATTCAGTGTTTAAATGCATTTTCATAGAATCTGTGATATTGACTAACTGATACGACAGCTGAAGTGTAGGCCTGTTAGTTTCAGCAGGTGTGCAGATACACCTCACAGTAAGCATACAGCAACTTAAGGTGTGTAATCATGCATGACGGACTTGTCTCACAGCTTGCACAGAAATCAATATGACCTGATTATAACCTAGGAGGGGGATAGAGCTGGAACTGTACACTCCCAAGGACACTCTTAATATAGTCCCACATTAACTTTTTTTTAAATGCTCATTTAAATTCCCACACTCAATGAATTGAAAATGCAAGATGGCAAAATTACCTTTTTTAAAGAAGCAATTAATGTCGAGATAAGTTTCAGGAGAGATTCAGTTCCTAAGCTATACATTCTTCATAATTTACCTAACATCAGTTGATAATTAATGTCTTGAGGGCTTGATTTTAAGAATAACTTCTAAAGGTTGACTCAGATTGTCCATGGTCTCATATTGACATTGATTTTGTTATAGCAATTCCTTCAGGTTCAATGTGTTCTAGCCAGATCCTTAGGTTGTTTGTGCACTAGCCACATCCATCTTGTTTTTTCAGTGTATTAGAATCCACAGAACACCTTCTAATACCCTGATCCCTTTGAGACCAAATACCTCGTACCACTACCAAGGTATATAACAGCTAATGAAACAACTTGCATCCAGCAATAGCAGTACAACCTGGATGACAAATCTGTTGAGTTTGAGATACTGTTGTATTTCAATGGCAGATAAAAATTACATGCTTATCATGGCCACAAAGAATGAGGTGTCGCCGATACAAGGCATTTGGCCTGATGAGTTTATTCTGTCTTAGCCACATCGTGAGTTCCATCAACAATCTATCCATTTCTCTCTCAATACAATGTAATATATTCAATTGTAATTTATTACATAATGAGCAACGAAATACAAGGATTAAGCTGTGAACTAACTCTCTATTTGATGACTTATATTTTCTCTGTGACAAGTGATTAAATGATATGTATAGTCACTAACCAGACTCAAGATCTTGAACTACTGTCAAATATGTAATTAAATGAGAGTTAGTTTGCCACCTTAAACATAATCTTGATCATATATTATTGATGAAATTATACAATGACTAGAATACTTGATGGAGTTTGCCAAATACCAGGTTAATTTCAACTCATGGTTTGATCACTTGGTATTTGGTAATTTCCATTAAGTACATAGCTATATCGATAGAAAATTGATATGGCTTCCCTCTTTGCTGGTTGGGTTCAGTGTTTTACAACCTGTATTTACTTAATGATCAATTACTTCACCATTTATCTAGCTGTTGTTGGTCTAGATCTCATCTGTATATTCTGAATATCAATACATGTTATATATGATATCTGCTACTCGATTCTAGTGATGCCTGTTGTGTGTGTATGTAAATGTATATATTGATCAATGTTTGTTAAGTATACCTTATGATGAAGTGTAGGTTTACATTTTGTAAGTATATAGAGAATATCATTTATGGCTCTTAATACTCAGATGTATCTATTTCTAATGGGGAGGATAATGCATAATCCCCATGAATAATTTTGACTCATGAAAGGTCTATGATATAACAAAAATCATGTTTGTCTTGTGATTTTTTTAGGCCCAATGTCATCTCTATTGAGCGATTATGGAAGGATGTTTATTCTAGAGTTGAAATTGAAATATCATCTAGGTCTTTCTTACTTGTTTTTAACATTTTAAGTTTAGTTTACAAGGTTAGCAACTTGCTTGTCAACCTAAACGCAAATAGTATGTTATTATACCAAAATATAAAATAGCATGTTCTCCAACCAAAATATCAAATAGCATGTTCTCCAACCAAAATATCAAATAGCATGTTCCCCAACCAAATTATTAAATAGCATGTTCTCCAACCAAAATTTTAAATAGCATGTTCTCCAACCAAAATTTTAAATAGCATGTTCTCCAACCAAAATATTAAATAGCATGTTCCCCAACCAAAATATTAAATAGCATGTTCTCCAACCAAAATATCAAATAGCATGTTCTCCAACCAAAATATTAAATAGCATGTTATTTAAACAAAATATCAAAAAGTTGTTATTCAATTAGAATATGATACCATTTAACCAAATTATCAAATAGTATGTTTTCCATTCAAAATATCAAATAGTTTGTTATCCAAACAAAATATTAATTGACAAAAATATCAAATAGTATGTTATCCTACCAATCTGATTGAAGAAGCAATCTGATTTATGTTTTATTTTTCAAAAGTTCAAGATAATAATATTTCAATATTGTGTCATGAATAATGTGGATGAGTACTAATGGAAACATAGAACATCATTACTTAAATTGATTATAATCTTCTCAGGAGTTCTCTCTGATATCAATATTGATTAATCACTGCTATACGAGTACTAACATATGTCTATACTTATAAATAAGTATATGTATTAAGTCTAAGCTCACTGCTAAAGGGAATATAGACTATATTTATAGATGTAATATTGATTAAGTTTGTCTGGTCAGAATGGCCTGCAGATACTTCACTAATCATCCATATCATTATAGGTATTCTTCATATGTCATACCATTCCTAATAAGCTCCCCAGGGAAATGGCATCTCTGTAATGAAGCGTATGTTAAGATTTGTTTTACAGTGTAGAATTAATCATTCAATGAATGTATAACAGACTTGTAATCAACATTCTGTCATTTCAACACGCTGCATCTATAATAAATGAAAATGTTTAACACTTTGAATACTTGCTGAATTAGTTAGTACCTTAACAAACTTAATGGTTATTTAACAGTAATTAGATTTCCATACAAAAAGATTGTATACTTATTATGGTTAGGCTATCATAGAATATTTAGGTATTGGATTACTGTTATTAGCGCTCCCTAATTGATGTAAACCCAGCAGTAACTAATCAAGTAAAGCACCCCTACTTAAAATCTGTAAATCAGAAGCCATGGGCACTTTCCTTGGTTCTGTTCTTGACTTGATTAAAAAACTTCAGTCCTGAATTATGTATATAGATGTAAAGCCAACAAACAGTGTACAAAAAGGCCTAATATTTGCATGCTATAGAGACATAGATGTCAAACCTAGAATGGATTGTTCTTGACTAGTGATGCCAGTTCAAAGAGTATCTTTATGTGGTCTTCTTTCAGTAATATTTGATCAGGGAGACTGAAAAGTAAAGGCATTGATCATATATCAGGAACTTAATTTAATGGAAACCTAAGTGGTTATATAGTACATAAGACTAGTATATAAACAAGGTTGATCAATATCGATGCATCTGAACCTAGGGTCATACATCCCTGTGGTGAGACATAAATAGTGAAACATTTTACATATGTGCACAAGAGCACATATCTCTTTTGCCTTGCCATGATTGTTTTAGCGCGAGTACCTTTAATAGTTTGTCATCTGTGATGTAAAAAATCAATTGTTTGTAACAGATTTGAAGCAAGGGCCTTGCAAGAGAAGCTGGCCATTTTAATTTTATCTTTTCATTTTAATCAACAAAGTACATAGCCTAAGATTTCTGTTAAGACGTTTAAGTTTTTTGATAAAAGTAATAAAAAATAAATGGCTTAAAAAAAGATGTAAATTTAAAAAACAGAAGTTGCATGTTCTCTAACGTTAAAAAATGGCCAGAATTTTGTATGCACTCATGAGAAGCAAGACATTAAGACAAGAAGATAAGTGGCTAAAGATAATCACAGCATGTAGCAAGTATTACCTGACTAATGGGCTGACTTATCCGCTTATCTTCATGTGAGCAGGTGCTCTAAGGAGAGGGTATAGAGGTTGTGAAGTGGGAGATGGGGAGTTTGGAGTGTCACAGAGACATTGGGCTATGTTGAGAAATATTTCATGATAGAAGTTCATAAAAAAGTTCTTTTAACAATGACACACTTACATTGATAAAGCAATTTTAGAGCTTAGTTATTCACTGAGAAATTATGTAACTGTATTGTCTGAGCATCAATATCCACATTCCTCTTCTGATTTATCCCCTCATCTACATGAGAAGGGGAGTTATGGCTCTTGTGTGATACAGATACATTTATCATTCAGTGATACATAATATTCAAGAATTTGACCAAGATGCCTTTTCTCCTAAGTTTTTTACCACTATAATCACCGTGTTTTTATGGACCCCTACTGATAGTTTCCATGAGTGATAACATTTACTATGCACCAGTTTCATGAAAACAAATCAGTGTTAATTCAGTTGTATGTAGTATGTCTATGTGCGAAAATCTACAGCATATGAATCACACAGTAAAACTTGCCAGGTATCAGCAGGACAATCAGCCAGGGCTTGCAGGGCTTGTAACTGCTCACAGTGCTAGAGATCGAGAGAGAGAGAGAGAGGGGAGAGAGGCAGAGATATCGGTCTGGTACAAGGAACAGAGTGCCGATAATTGCTATGATGACTTTCCTTCACTTGGCTATTTCATAACGGTGCTGAAAGAAAGTGGTCAAATTATGGCTTGGAATAATTCTGCAGGGACAGCAATTTTAATTCTGGTGTCGAACTAACAGTGAAGATGACAGCTTGGATAACTCTTATCAACGCCATTGCAGGTGAGGCAGTACATTTAACATTCACTGGCAGATCCTGTGGGAAGGGGGAGGGGGATCAGGGGGTTTAAACCCCCCTTTAGGAAACCATTTTTTAGAATCAACTGTGAAATGGTTGACCCCAGGAATCCTTTTCAACCACCCATCCCTTTCCAAATTCATGGATCCCCTGTTGACATTTTAGCTCCATTTCTGATTACAAATGATCTTTAGAATATATATATGAACTCTATGCATGTTTATCTCAGTTGCATAACGATTTCATATCATATTTATAGAATTCCTAGCTGGAATTTAAAGATTTGTATCTCGTACAGTATTTAGGCTCATACCCCATTTATAGTGAGAAATAATTACCTGAGTAAGCGTGTCATGTGACTTAAGGAAACCAGGTAAAACCGAAGCAAAACAATAGCCTTATGAGAGAACAGATTTGTGATGACAACTCAGATTTGCAATATTGGTGGCTAGGCCAAATTTATGTTTGCACATTTTAAAGATATGAAAGCACTTATGTTTAACCATATGGGTAATAATGCCCATGTCTATCTCATTCCCTATCAGCGCTAACCAGATATTACCATGATATTGTAATACAGGAACCCTGTGAGGAGAATACAACCAATATTGCCTTTAGGCATCCAGAGTGCTGATTGGGTCATTTCAATTCTAATGTTGTATCGTGGGTGCGGAGTATAGATTGGAGAACTCTCTGAGTCGGTGATAGTAGGCACATAGCTTTGAATAACATTCGGTCAAGTAGTTGGAGAAGACAACATTCTGATAACTTTTGCAAAGCTACATTCCGAATGATTTGAATAGCATAGCATTTATTTCTTACAATAATATGTTTAATGAAGAGTGATGAGAATTGATGTCCGAAATTCTGTGCTGTAAACTCCAGGACTGATCGTGCCTAGTCAGATGATAGCTTGGAATAAGTCTGTTGAGTTGGTAATTTCAATTCTGGTGTTGAACTGGTGTGGAAGATAATAGCCTGGGTAACTCTTAGATTTGGTGGCATTGATTCCTATTAGTTAGTGACTTGCTTAGAATAACTGTCTCTACAGTATCATCTTTAACAGATAATATTGTGAAATCAATTCGTGGATGAATCAAATTGCTGGGATGTTGGCTCAGAGTATTGATGTTGAGTTGGTTAGACCATTTAGCTTTGGCATTGAACCCAAGGAGAACAGCCTGCTTTATACCACTGGTGAGTTATGTAGTATTGTTGTTTCAAATTTTGTGTGAAAAAAGGTATGTCAAATGCTTAAAAGAAGACTGTACTGTTAGGAATCTCAGCAGTGTCAGGTTAGGCGGTTCTGGGAATTGATTTTTGAAGGACTGTCAGTGTTAACTTAGTCTTAAGTCAATGTCTTAGTACTAAGAAGCTTAGAGATTTAGGGTTCGTTAGTCAACCAACCGGTGAAGTGATAGCTTGTACTGAATCAGTGGAAGCAAGAGGTGTGGAATCACTCTGTTTAGATAAGGATAGGAGAAAAGCTCAATTAAAAACAACTTTGGCATCTGAGGTGTAATATTTTAAGAAGATTATTCTATTTAAAGGACCGTGTCAATCTAGTACCTGGTAGTTTTGTGAAAATCATGGAAGATTAATATTCTGAAGATTTTGATATTTAAATTAAACCGTTTAGAAAACAGTCTTTTACTACCAGCTAGGAATGATAACATTCTCGAGTGTGGGATCCTTATATGACTGTTATAAAGATTTTGGTATTCAAATTCTGATGTGTATAGTGCTCAAAGTATGTCTTCTACATTGAGAAGAGATTTAAGGGTCTGATGATTGTACTGCTTGAGTAAAATTCTAGAAGTGGGTCACTATTTATGTATTTTTGAATGAATATCCAACTTCTTTATTCACAAAATTGCAGTGTTTCATTATAGTCATCATTCTCATACTTTATTCAAGCATCTTTAATCTGGTTGAAACAGTATGAGATTCAATTCTTAAATACGATTCTATTAATAAGGATGTTAGACATACATAAAATCCTGTATTTCTTTGGTCTAATTGCAGTAAAATATTATATATGGATAATGTCATAAAGATTTGGACATGCTGTCAGAAATGCTGTCAGAGGTCAGATCTTCTGGAGACTGGTTTGTATTCCTGGACAGACAGTTAACTATCTAATGGTCTGAGGGACCAGCCATTGCTGGGTTTGTACGAAGTGTATCCAGTCTGGTTAAGTTGTAGCATCAGTTCAATGGAGAGAATATAGCTGCATTGATTTGATTTCTAGATGAGACCAACCCATGAATTGTAAGTGTTTGCTCTGCAGACATTTAGCACAAGAGCTTTACATTATTGATTCAAGGCCCAAAATTGTACAATATTTATTTAAAAGCTTTTTTCGTATTGATTCCCACAAACAAGTCGTTAATGTATTGCAAAAGAGTGTTATAATGAAATTAAAACAGAGTGTAATTTATAGATCCATTTTTCTTATTGATTCAGGGATACAAATCAGACCATTTGGAAAAGGTTTTCTTTAATGATTAAAAAACAAATATAGAATCGCATTTCTTCAGATTTGGAATAAATAAAATACTTCAAATAATTTTTATGGGATCTTGAGTTATCAAAACTTTGAAAATCGTTTTCCTTTTTTTTGTAAAATCTAATGGAGCATTTTAATATATAAGAGCTTTGTTATTGATTACATTTTGTAACTTGTTGTAAAGGAACAATTGAGTATGTTGATAATATATAAGAAGTTTTATTTAGACTTCAAGGTATTTTTAGACTTTTTTGCAATAGTTGGTAACAAAGGACTATTGCTACCGCAATAGTTAATCACAACAGGGTATTGCCATTGAACCCCTGAGTCTGTTGTGTTCAAAATGACAAAAAGGATTTTCAAAAACTTGCATCAGCTTTTGAATAAACCTTATTCTCTAAAATGAGAAGAAAGGATGAAACGTCTTTTACATTTCTTCTGTGACATAACCAATTTTTATACACATTATTTGTCGTATTTACCATAGCCACTTCCTCTTTTGTTTTCTGGCTGTCAGTAAAATTTGAATTTGCTGATATCATAGTTCAACTGGATTTAAAACAAGAAAAGCTTTAAAAAGGCAAAGTTGTAGGCACCCTTATTAGCTAGGCTAGGAAATACTGCGAAATAATAGGGTACAAATAGGACAGGATTTGCATGACGGCAAATGAGTAGATTAAGGCCAACAAAAGAACAAAAGACCTTCATTTTATCTTTTATTTAGAAAAAGTTATACAATTATTTGTTCATAGCATCAAATAATAGAATAGTCAGACAAACTTGCAGTTATAAATAGATCTATACAGTTCTGTTTTAAACAACAGTCACCGATTTATCCCTTGGAAATAGATCTATTTTTAAAATATAGGTCACAATTGATAGTGTCCAGCACCGCACAAAGTGTTCGACTCTTTTGCAAATTCATTAATCCATATGTATCACTAATTGTTTCTCAACTCTCAAAGATTGCCAGTACAAGATATATTAAATTAAAGTCTAAAGCATAGTTCACTACCTCAATCTTTGTCTGTCACGAAGCGATATCCCACAAATTGACTCGCCTTTATGACATTCTCTACTTATCGACTTGTAGCCGCTTGTTTCACGCGTGTGCCGTTGTAAAGGGGGGGGGGTTTACTAACATGGAATAGAGTTTTCTAACCTTTCATGCGACATTTACGCGTCTAATTTAGTACATGTGCTGTCATGAAGAATTGTACTGTCTTTTTTATTCTTAAACACAACTGTTCCCTTTAAATTTTGAGATTTGCAGAGACAATCGTTTTCCGTATTAAAGGTTGCCAATTATTTCGGAATACCCACATTGTCACGTGGTTCTAAATTTGATACAGATGTGTTCATTGGTTTACGATATTGCCGAAATACAAAGAGGCTAAATATGATTGGTTGAAAGTTCTTTTGAAAATTCCAACTGTAATATAGAGAGAATTTCAGCTGTTAAGATGGTTGGAGGCTGTTGGGGCCTCCAACCAATAACGTTACTGCAGGTATTTTAGATATTACCTTTAAGACATGAAAGCATACATATTTTCAAAAATTACTTACATGATACATAACCTGATTAAAGATTGCTAGCAATATCAAGAGATATGCATTTTCTTCACGTTAGTTATATATACCAAATACTGTTGTGCGCTAGTGCCTTTAACTGTTTTGCAACCCACTCTATCATCAACAAAAATTTAGGAACAAAACTTGATCTTTTTAAAGAGACATAAAGAAAGTGGAAAACTGAAAATCGGAAAATTGGAGGGATCTTAGTTACTGACTCGTTGGCACTGTAGTACATTTCTAAGGAAAATATAGTTCTCTTACAAATAGAAAGTGAAGTGTAACCAGTTGGAAGATAATCTTTAAAGTAATATGAATATTTCTTATGTGGAGGTACCAAGTTTGGTTTACCTAATGGAACCCAGGATTTCCTTAACTAGGGTTATTGATAGATGTTCATGCTAATATGGACGCATGCAGTGTTTACTTTGTAAATGACCCCTTATTTGTTGACTAAAGATGATCGGGTGTTTATTGTTTAAGCCTAAAGAAAATATATATTGCATAAGTATTATTTAGTAGCTAAAATATGAACAATCAAGAAGTGAAAAAATATTTGTGAAAGAGTTATAAAGATGTTGAATTTAATACAGATGTAAATGTGAAAATGGAAACTTGTCTGAATTGATGGTGGAATATTGAGTTGTGTATTATAAATATACAAAGACCATAGAATGAACTTAAATACTGGTTGTAATCCCAAACATCTGGCATAGGGTTTATTAGTTCTCTGAAGTGGAAAAAGAACGAAATGAAAGTCATTTATTCAATGTTGCATGCATAGATAATAGTTGACATTTGTCTATCATAGCGGTTGGAGTGTTTGTAAACAGTTATTGATATGCAGCATACCTGTTTAACTAGGTCAATCAAAGCTTTTGTAATCTAATATTGTCAACTACTTGTAGAGTCAAACACAAGATATATTTCTCCTGATCGACTGTAGGAGCAGCCCATAGCATGAACCAAAACTAGTTTTGTTTTAATTGTTTAGTTGCTGAAGCAACTGATATGAAGATACAAGAGTATTTTCATGTGATGAATAACTGGCCTGTCCTCATTTCGCCTACACCTCATTTTGCCTACACTGTTATCAAAACACAATTGTGGGTGGATGCACATGACAGATACACCCTGACCGCTTAAAAATAACTAGTATAATGAGTAACTAACTAAACATTTATCTGACACACAATTATTTTAATTTTCGTTGGTAATGGCTTACCCCTCCTTAAACTTTAAGTGTTCTACATAAGTTTGCCATTACTACAACCTAGAGTGGATCTCAATAACAAGCGTTAAATTAGAGGTTCTGGACTATTTGTTTTTCCAGTGAACTTTCTTACATAAGTAGTTTCGCTTTATTCTGAGTGACCATTTTTATGGAATCACACTTTGTTATGAAAGATTCATCCTGAATTGATATCAAGGTAAAGCAGGCAATCCTGATATTTTCTGAGACCTGCAGAATAGGGGTTAATACAAATGTTGAAACCATCATGGGAATCTTATTAAGAATGACAACAGTCAGTCCTTGGATAACTTCCAGTTGAATGCTGTTTGAAGTTTGGGTATATCTAGGGTGAAATGATGTGGAGTACTTTTCAAGTTTTTACTATAATCATATTTCAATTTAATTGACTATTAATTGAGGTTGAAAACATTTGTTAGTGTAACTAAAAGTATATTTCCATAAATGGATTTGCATAGTTATTGTTCTATGTTTGTTTTAGAATAAGCATATCATATACTCTATTGTATACTGTTTGCTTATCCTTGTTGAGATTTCTCCTGATTTAGTGCCTGCTACATTATTTTTCTAGAATCCACTTAATCTCAGTATCTATTGTTATCACAGTCAAACCCGTGTTGTGTGAAGGTAATGGTTCATAAGAGACCAGCTGTAGTCACGAGAGATAGGCAGGACATGAACAAACATTTTGACGCAGGAACTAGTCTATTTTGAGACACATAAATTGTTATAATTGATATAAAGGCACTACAGCAAGCTTTTTGGTTCCATTGAACTGTTTTAGAATATAGCAGGTCACAGGCATTCACTTTAGCTTTATATCAACGCAATGAAATACTTATGATTCTTGAATTGACCTGCAATCAACACTAAAAATCATAAGACACTTGGCGTCGGCCACGTGTGGTGGCACGTGGTCCTGTGCGTAGCTCAGTTGACCGCTCTCAGTGAAGTTCAGCAACATCTGGCGTGGCTTGCCGGATGGGTGGGTTACCTGATCATTGCTGTATTAACTGAGTGTTCGAGGGTTATTCTGTTCACCCAGCAGTACTATTTGGGTACCTGGTGTAGATTGTGTTGGAGGTGACCTTTAAGCGCTGTAATCGGCAGCTTGGGTTTGACCAGGGTAATAATGATTGTAAAGCGCCTGTGAACAGCCCAGCTGAAACTCAGCGCTATATAAATTGATTATTATTATTATTATTATAATTATTAAAAGATCAATGGTTAGATGTGGACAAAATGGAAAAATAATGGACAGTTGAAAATGGTTAACCTAGTGATATGTACATTTTTTTAATTTACCTTAACTCTGAACTGAAAATAAAGGATGAAATGTATTCTTGTAAATTAAAGGATTTGATAACATAATATTAGCATTGCTAATTGATTAACCAAAGCTGCTGCCGTTTTCGTTTTTCTGGTTGTAAACAAAATTTGAATATTTCAAAGATCATAGTTTATGCAGATTAAATGCAACATTGCATTAATTACTTCAGGTCTTTTAGAATCAACTTTATAACCTGAATATTTACATATTTGCTCAATACTCATGTGGTAGATTACCTGAGTTCTTATCGTTGGTAATATTGAGACATATGAAAAATCTTTGCATTAGTTGTCTTCACGAAATATTGATGTGCTCTAGTGCCTTTAAGTACAGATGTATTCAGGAGACTGCTGTATACATAAGGATTGCATGTTTGCATGTTCTTATGCTTATGTAGTAAGTAAATTGATTTACACTTATGATCTTGTCTCCTGTTTTAAGTGAAATTGTAGACTGGAAGACACTCAGTGACTGCCATGTTAGACTGCATAAATCTATGAGAGTCTCTTTAAGGTTTTTGATCCTCTATAAATATACTTCCAACATCTCCATTTATTCTCTGCAGTGAAATGTTTGTGATGTATAGGTGATTCGGTGAAATCTTCATTGTACCAAGGGAGTTACAAGTCTTGTCTGGGAAACTGATTAGGATCATATAATGAATGGAACCATAGAAAGATACCAAACTGGTGTAACAGAGAAAGTACAACCCTCAATAATGGGATTCTGCTGCTATTTATGGGTTATTGATCCTTTGTTTATGTGCCTCTTGATAATTCATACAACTGAGAAGGCCCATACGTTAAGATATAAGATGAGATATATCATTATGGACGGCAGACTTGCTCAACAAATGTGATTAGACTGAGAGCAGCATTCATGTTATTTTCACCAAGCATTAGAAGTCAACGTCTTATTTTCACCAAGCATTAGAAGTCAACGTCTTATTTTCACCAAGCATTAGAAGTCAACGTCTTATTTTCACCAAGCATTAGAAGTCAACGTCTTATTTTCACCAAGCATTAGAAGTCAACGTCTTATTTTCACCAAGCATTAGAAGTCAACGTCTTATTTTCACCAAGCATTAGAAGTCAACGTCTTATTTTCACCAAGCATTAGAAGTCAACGTCTTATTTTCACCAAGCATTAGAAGTCAACGTCTTATTTTCACCAAGCATTAGAAGTCAACGTCTTATTTTCACCAAGCATTAGAAGCCAACATCTTATTTTTACCAAGCATTTGAAGCCAACATGTTATTTTGACCAAGCATTAGAAGCCAACATGTTATTTTGACCAAGCATTAGAAGCCAACATGTTATTTTGACCAAGCATTAGAAGCCAACATGTTATTATGTAGCAGTATGATTTTTTGATTGAAAGATGAACAAGAGCAACCCTTTCAAGACCAATTTATGTATTTCTGTCTTTAAGAATTCATTGTGTTTCCGCTGGCATTTTTTACAGTCAGTCATCATGTCCGAACGCATCACAAAATACTGGACATTTACTTTTTACCGATACAATAATCTAATCAATAAATAAAACTTTCTTTTGCTACCATCAATTATGCCTTAGAGGACTATTTTCACACTGAGGTAGGTTAAGAGTTCTGATTGCTTCTTTATTACTATTGAAAGTATAAAACGTTTTTTAAATCGATTTTGATTGGAAAATAGTGTGAATTTCCGTAGGCAGTTAATGTAACCAAGTACCAAGAACAGTACAGCTAAAGTTATCCCAATGATTATGTGTTTATTTGGAATTGGTTGAAAAATAGCCTGAATTTCCGTTCAAAGTTCACATAACCATTAACTCTGAGAACAGTAAATTCAGCTTAAAGTATCCTAATGATCATTTATCA
This sequence comes from Phorcus lineatus, assembly GCA_921293015.1. NCBI lineage: Eukaryota > Metazoa > Mollusca > Gastropoda > Trochida > Trochidae > Phorcus > Phorcus lineatus. Next base: position 53,666,391 of record OV121086.1, on the reverse strand, counting down.
TCCAAAACTGTGTTCCACAGGAGATCGGAGATATTGTTATGACAGTAGATTTTGAACAATGCCCTGTTACAGTCGAGTTCATGACATCATGATTGTTTTACATCATCAAGTAATGATGTCACAGTGCTGTGACATCACCTCACTGAGAGTCTAAGAGTAGTGCAGTGTTCAGAAATATACATTTTTTCACGGAATGGAAATGAAAAATGATTTTAGACGATAAATAGAATCTCACACTGTGTCTTCTGATATCAAATATATTAAGACTCGTTGATAAAAATAAAAAGCCTCGGATATTTTAAACTTTTATCAACTCTTGTTAATATACTTGATATGAGAAGACACTTGGGTGAGATTCTCTATATCTTGTGCACTTGATGATTAATTCTATCTTAAGCAAACAGGGGTTTTGGAAACTCGAAAGATTATCACGTTATTGTTTTATTTTAGATCACTCATTGTTTGATTGATTTGGTGAAATTATTTAAGTTAAAAACTTGATTTTTTATCGGACATTATGGCCGACAGTCTTTTGAAAAAACAGACAGTCATATTTTTAGCCGGACTGTGACCTGAATTTTTAAGATAACGGAAACAATGATTCAGATTTGTTACAGGTGTACAAAACCAGTTAATATTTATTACAATAACGTGAAGGCAAGGCATTATGACTTATGATCAGTAACTTACTACAAATGACTTCAAGGTTATTGCTTAAGTTATTACTTGCATAGGTTACTAATTAAGTGACATACACAATTTTTTAACATACTTTGTGTCACTTTAAGGGCAATTGGACTCCTTGATGTTAGACACGTTTACAGTACATGAATAACTGTTCTGACAATACATGGATCCCCTACTGCCTGCTATTATAAGAGCTCTATTCACCTCTCTATACCGTCATACATTCCTACACATCCAGATAGGGGGAGTGGTTCACATTCCCTCGTGTCTCAATGGTAAACACAATATGACACTGGGCTACAAAATATTTTGTAAGTTAAAGGTAGTCAATAACTCATTTGACCGTTGTCCTGGGACCATATTGAACTTGATATCTTTACATCTTACCAGCTAAGCTAATGTCAAATCTGTATTTGATCCTCATACCTTACTGTAATGTAAGTAATGATACATGCAAGTAGTCTCTAAAAGAAGGAAAACTTTCTAAAAGAGAACATTTGTGCACTTTTACCTAGCAGCGATTGTTTCAGAGTGAATTACAGTATTTCCTCATTTGTGACGTTATAAAACCATTGTTCGTGACATCACTGTGGTCAGTTGCAGTATGGAAAGTGCCTGTTTTATAAATGTTTCGTTCCACTTTCGTAAATAAAGAAATTATTACATTTGGAGGCGTATCGTATGACTTAAAAAAAATTGGGGAAATTTTAACACAACCCTCACTATCATTGTGTAATACATAAATTAACACTTTTTACCTAAATTCCATATGACACAGTTCCACAGGTGATAATCTGTTTATATCCCATCTTGTCCTCTGGTTCAAATCAAGGCCATATTCTTTGCCATGTTAGTCTTTAATTTGATGCTATCTTTGCGCCTCTAACCGCATCCTTCTAATTGAGGAAAGACATTAACCAAAAGGTTTAAAACAAAGATTTGTGATTAACTGCCTTGGTATTATTACATAGAAACTAGGGGTGTGTGGTATTAGCGATATATAGTTACATTGTACTATGGAAAGAACATGATACGTACTAGTACGAAAGTCTCAAATATCCAATTTATCATATATATCAAAATCTCCAATTTCCATCTAAAAATGTAGTAAAACAACCAAATAAAACATATAGTTTTGAAGAGAAAACAGTTCTTATGTGATGAAGCTCTTAGCCAGTCATTGAATTATTTCCCTTTCCAAAAAGACAGACAGCCGAGCATTGATAACTACTCTGCTTGCTGCTAATTATTCAAGAAAACATGGTTAATGTAAAATTTGATAACTACCCATATACCGCAATGCATATCGCAAAACACTTTTCTGTATCGCAATAAATCGCAATATGAAAATGAGGAGCGATACTCATCCTTAATTGAAACTATGACAAAATTCAGTCTGTGTTGAGTTTATAGGAAACTTTAACTTGATTTTGTTCATTTGTCAAATTGAATGCAAGAAGATCAAATTTAGTTTGTTTAAGGTTACTTGCAGGAAGACTTGGGTATTTACAAAATAAACCCGTTTTTTTAAAACTTGTTTTAAATGATTGATAGAGTGACAAGTTGATATACGCTCCCTTATAGCAACTTTAGTACTTCCCATTATAAATTATGTGCAGCTCCAAAACATTCAGTAATAATGCACACAACTGTTCATGGCGTTTCCTCATTGCATGGCTGACAGTACATACTGCTATAATGTACAAATCCAAAAATAATTTTCATTACTACCAGATGACTATATTAAATGTATTTCTCTCATTTACCTGAATTCCTTGGGAGTCAGGATGGGGACATCTTAACTCATTAACGCCGAGACAGCTTCACGGCTCAACGCCTGGGCCACTGATCACAGACGCTGCTGGCTGTAGCGAGACCAATTAGGTCAAAGCACCGGTCTTTTCGCGGGGGGGGCCTTTGAGGGCCATAGTTGAACGGACACTGTCTAGCCTTGTGCCATAAAGTCTTGATTGTTTTATAGTTTCGTGAAGATAGATGCAGGTGCTGGATATTGATACTTTACAGGAATATAACATGTGATATTTCACCATTGAATTGATGTTTTGCGGTTTGTCCGATTTCAATTCATAAACATACTCAAAGAGAGGGAGTGAAATTGTTTTCATTGTCTCACCAAATAACATTGACAAATAAACTGCATTTGATATCGCACCTATTATATTGGTCAAAATGTTATGAGAGACAATTTATTTTACCTATACCTAAACAACAGTACTTAAAAACAGCAAATAATAAACACAGACACACACTTACATATTATGATATGTAAAGTATATACATAACCAAATATTACTTATAAGTATTTGTCAATCTTCATATCTACACATCATGTTGAGTAGATATGGTGTGTCGGTATTTCAACTATCTGAATAATAATTAAGGATTTATAGAGATGATATCCCGATTTAAGAGAAAGCCAGAAACATTAACGAATGTAATGATTATTAATATTGAACAAGTTAATTATTCTGTTGGGACGTTGTCAACTCTAATTATAATTTAACATGTGCATGTATCCATTCAATGACAGACAGGGTCGTGGATCTATGAAGGATATTGTAGAAGTTAAAAAAAACCATGTATATGCTAAAACTATTATTGTTACAGGACAGCTACTGACCGTGCTTGATATAGGATGCGCTCAGCTAGTTCAGTAAAGTAATATTCGAACAAACTGTCATATTAATAATAGTATTCAAAGTAGAACAACACTGGCGTTCAAAATATTAATTACATGCAATTATCAAATTGATAATTCATGACATGCCATCCCAAAGTGATGCATTCAAGAAGTAAAGTTAAAATCAAAGTGTAACTTTAAATAGCCTCAAATTCTTATCAAATGATTTATGAATACATGTACATAAATGTTTATAATAACGCTTCCTCTCGTTTCGTCTTAGATATATGAATTCAATGCGTTTAACAAATAAAATGTATCTAACAATGTTTCAAAATTGGTAACTTCACAAAGACTACAATCGTTTCATCTGATTTGATAAACCTTCTTTTTAAAGTGGTTATTTTCCCCTTCCAAGACCAACATATGCAGAATGTTTTCATTTACCAAAGGTAGCATATTTTTGCACAAAGAGCAACGATTTTCATTTCTTATTGCTTTCCTGAGGATAGCATCTTATTTACGAAACTGTTATCTACACTAATGGATGCTAAACTGATTTTAAAATAAGTTCATTGTTATACTATACGACGGACGCACATACGCGGCTCTCGCTGAATAAGAGGTTCTTTCTATCTACGCACATAAGCGTCTCTCGCTGTGAGAAACTGCTAATTAACTGACGCTTATATGCGGCTCTCGCTGTGAGGATCTCATTATTTTGACGCATATACGCGGCTCTCGGCGTTAATGAGTTAAAGAACACCTTAAAGATATCAATTATCAAAGAACTGATGAATTTAATGCCTTTCTGTCATTGCAGATAATTGCTTGCCATCCATAAAATCCCTTAAATAAAGACAAGAAAAGAGTGGCTGTAATTGTAACAATGGCTGCATTGCCAAACATCAGTCCTTGACAACCAGAAGTAACAAAAACTGAAAATGGCGGTTCCTATCAACGGCCCTGCATACAACGGACTACACACTCAGGCGGAACTCCAGGACTCGGCCAGCATGTCAAGACAAAGCAGCACCCTACTGGAGTACATCAGGCTGTACTCAGACCCCAAGTCTAAGGACCAACTGATGCAGTTCCTCCAATATCATGCATCGGAGCTTCAGAATGCCTCATTTTATGATGCAACCATTGTGTATGCGGCAGCAGATAGGGACCTTGCTCTTGAAATAAAACATAAGTTGTCCCGATTGAGCCTGGAGCACAAAGAACACCCGCAAATCTGTCTGTACGATGAGGAGGATATGATGAGTTCCGGTGTCAAATTTCCCAAAGCTCTTATTGACAGATGTGCCTTGATACTTCTGCTACTCACAGAAAACTTTGAGTCTGATGGACGAGTTCAATTTGTCAACCAGCAAATGATTGAGAACACACGGTTCTGTGAGGAGGTTCCTCACTGGCAGTTCTACTGTGTGCGACCGCTGCACACCCAGCCTACAGCACAACGCTTGTATAATGTGCCAGCAGGGATGGAGGACATCCGCTCATACCAGGTTCATGACTTGGATAATGCTCAGGAGACTGAAAAGTTGGAAAGTCTCTTTAATTGTTATTCATGGTTCAGGAAAAACCACGAAAAAAGATGTTGTGTCAGTAAGAAAGAACTTTCAGAAAGCCAGCATTTGAATAATGAAGTCAGCTCCCCTGTCCATAATGTCAGTTCTAAAGCATCAGGTCAACTAATACAAGGAGACTCGTGGTGCTTGAAAGATGTGAATGGACAAGAGTCTCTTGATTCCGTCTCTGATATTGAGACATGTTCAGACAGTGCTAGTAGTGAGGTTGTTGAAGGTGAAAGTCGTTTCAACTTACATAATGGTCATGGGACTCTTGTGAATGGTGCCCTGACTTTGACTACTGGGGCAGACACTGAGAGAGAAGCTGAAAATAAGTTCATTATAGGAAGAAAACAGAGAGAGGTGAGACAAGCAACACATAGAGACCCTCAGAATAACCTTCAAGGAGAAAAAAGTGACTCAATGAATAACATTTTACATGATACTAGGGCATCCAGGTCATTGCAAGAGACATCAGAATCCTTGTCATGTGATCCACTTGTAGAACTTGGGCATCAGGATGCTCAGTTCTATGATGCAGCCATTGTGTTTTCTGCAGCTGACAGGGACCTTGCACTGGAAACAAGAAATAAGCTATCCAGTTTGAATCTGAAGAACAACCAGCACCCCCATATCTGTCTGTATGATGATAAGCAGTTCACAAAACCAGGAATGAAACTTCCTGATGCTCTTATAGACAAATGTGCCCTCATCCTTTTAATTCTTACAGAAAACCTTGAAGATGATAAAAGAGTCCAGTTTGTTGAGGCAACAAGTGTTGAAAGTACAAGACTCAAAGGTATCAACCACTGGCAGTTTTACTGTGTGAGATTGTTGCACACTGAAACAGAGAGGGTTCGATCCTACTCTGTTCCATACATTCTGTCCTCGGTGAGATCCTATGATGCTTACAACCTAGACAACCAAGATCAGAAAGATACATTAACCCATGTCTTCAACTGCTACTCCTGGTTCAGGGGGAATCGTCAAGTAGATGGTTATTACATTGATGATGGGAACACTCCCGATTCAGGAAACAGCTTGTTGGCAGAAACTGTCACCCCAGAAAATGCGTCCAGACATATGACTGATATTGAGGCAAATGACCGTACAGAGCAAGTTATTCCAAATGTCCTTCAATCGTTTCAAGAAACAAACCTTGTCCACAATGTTCATAACAATAATTCTTCAAACCTCCAGAATGTCACCTTCTACGATGCGGCCATTGTTTATGCTGCAGCAGACAGAAATCTTGCACTCGAAATCAGAAACAAGATGTCAAGTTTTAGATTAAAAAACAGCAAACACCCTCAGATCTGCATGTATGATGAAGAGGAATTTAAGAGATCAATTGACCCGCTACCAAATGTTTTAGTGAACAGGTGTGCCCTGATTCTATTATTACTGACAGAAGACTTTGAAGGTGATGAAAACATTCAGTTTGTGAATGCAAACAAGGTCCCGAATACAAGATTCAAAGATGTACAACATTGGCAGTTCTATTGTGTGCGGCCACTACACACCAAGCCAATAACTCTAAGATTCTACAGTGTTCCAGCCCTGATGACTGACAATCGCTCCTATGATGTGTTTGATATGGATACACTTGAACAGAGGGAAGCTTTAGAAGAGATGTTTAACTGTTACTCCTGGTTCAGGGAAAATCAGGAAGGAACACTTGAGCAAGATTTGAAGTTGTTGGTCTATGAAGCACCCGAAGAAGCAAGGGAAGAAACCACTGAGGAAGAGAGCATCTTGTTGAAATACCTACACCTATGTAATGATCCAAATTCTGCACATAAACTCAAAGAGTTTGTAAATGAACATAAACTACAGCTTCAGAATATAAAATTCTACGATGCAGCCATTGTTTATTCTACAAAGGACACAGATCTTGCTATTGACATAAAAAGCAAGCTGTTGTGTTTGAAGCTAGCAAACGACCAACACCCCAAGGTGTGTCTGTATGATCAGCTGGAGTCTCAACAGACCCTGCCCGATATTCTCATCAACAGATGTGCTCTGATTCTTCTACTCCTGACAGAAAACTTCCCACAAGATGAAAAACTACATTTCATGAACAGAAAATATATCAGAGATACACGGTTTGGTGATGAGTTTGAAGGCTGGCAGTTCTATTGTGTAAGGCTACTCCACACACAACCAGAGCTAGAACGTTCTTACAACATTCCAAATGCCTTTTCTCCCATTCGTTCTTACAGTGTGCATGACATTGAAGCACAACAAGGAGAGACCTTCAAAGACCTCTTTGAAATGTACTCTTGGTTCAGAAGGGGCCATGAAGGCAGATGTGCCGCCGCCGAAAGATCAACCAATGATCCTCACATGTTTGACGTCACTGCTCCTGTAATAAGTGATAGGTCAGTTGATCGTTATAATATGACTATTATCACAAATGCTGAGACCCTTTTGGATCACAAGCAAGAAGAGTTGAAAGCAGATGAACTTCTCACAGACTACATGCAGCTTTGTTTTGATCCTGCAGCCAGAGGTCAACTGATAGAGTTCCTCAAGGCCAATTCATCCAAACTTCCAAAAGATGCCTTTTATGATGCAGCAATTGTTTACTCTGCCGAAGACAGGAACCTTGCTCTTGAGATAAAAGCCAACCTGTCAAATTTGCTTCTGCAGAATAATGAGCAACCCCGCATATGTCTCTATGATGAAATTGAAGTTGGCAGTAAAATGAAACTTCCACAAGATCTCATCAACAGATGTGCCTTGATTTTCCTGCTTCTGACACAGAATTTTGAAGAAGATGATGAAATTCAGTTCATAAGTGCACCAGTTGCAAACAGTCCACGATTTGATCAAACAGTTCAGCCATGGCAGTTCTACTGTGTGAGACCGCTTCACACACAAGAGGAATCTGTTCGCTGTTACGAGGTTCCAGAGGGTCTTGAATTTGTCAGGTCATACAATGTCTATAGTCAGGACACTAAGTGTTGGGGGGAGTTTGAAAGAGTTTTTAATTCTTACCTGTGGTTCAGAAGAGGTCATGAGAAGAGATGCTATGGAAGTGATGCTGAGCTGGAAGTCTTTGATTCTCAAAAAGAAACGAAAGAAGACAAAGAGATAACACATAACAATGAAGAGAAAGTTATTTCCGAATCAAAATATGCACCTCAGCTCAAAGTAGCTGGCCAAGAAAAACCTCTGAGAGGTAGATTCTATGATGCAGCAATTGTGTATGCATCTGCTGACAGAAACCTTGCACTTGAAATCAGAAATCAGTTAAGCAGTTTGAATCTAGATAACAGGGACAAACCCAGAATCTGTCTGTATGATGAAATGGATTTGGTAAGTCAAGAGATGGACCTTCCAGGAGCTCTCATCGACCAATGTGCTCTTATCCTTCTTCTACTAACAGAAAACTTTGTTGATGACAAAAGAGTACAATTTGTTGTTAACACTGAGCATGTGGAGAGTACGAGATTTGCTGGTGTCAAGAACTGGCAGTTTTACTGTGTGAGACCACTTCACACACAGCCACCATCAGAGCGATGTTACAAAGTCCCTGCTGACCTGGAAGCAAACAGATCCTATGAAATATACAGTTTGGAATCTCAGCAAACACAGGAAATGTTCCAAGATCTCTTTAACTGCTATTCGTGGTTTAGACAAGATAGAGAAAAGAAACTTTCAAACACAGAAGAACACACAAACCCATCTGATGATCTGCTGCAGGAAAGTGACAAGGCAGATGTAATTTCTGACCTATCTGAGATGTCAATTGATATGATAGATCAGCAACCTGACATGACCTTACAAGACCATGCAGTGAGTGAGGAAACACATGGAATCCATGATATCCAGCATTGCCAGACACCACATGAGGAACCTGTTGAAGTATCTACTCCACCACCAGGACAAACATCAGATGATTCTGGAAGTGATGAAGATCTTGAGACTGAGGCAGCTGGTGATATTGACAAGACTGATGGTGACGATGTCAGGGAGGGCAACGAAGTAACTGTAGAGACAGCTGGCACACGATATACAACTCAGCTCCTCACAACACAAGAGCAGGGCTTTGCAGGTAATTTTCCCTTTTAGACAAGTTTATCAAGCATGTAATTTAGACACAAAGCTGGCAACATATACTTGAAAAAGAAGTATTATTTGTTTTAATTGTTGATTTTCTGTGAACTATGCCTTTTGTATTGAGTTTTTATTTCACAGTTTTGTTTACTAATGATAATAATATCTTTGAATTGTCATCCTTCTTTTTTCAAATAAACATACAAAGGCTAGTTGTAAAAAATATTTATCCACAGAACTTTAACTGTATTTTCCATCAGAATCATATAATATCTTTATCATATTGAAATTGCTCTATAAACCTCAGACTCAAAAATGTAATATTGACATATTTTATCACACTTTTGCAAGTTCCTTGCAGGTTGAATTGAAACCACACCCTAATAGTCAGGCAACATTCGTCAGCGATTAACCTACCTGTCAACTTATCTAACCCCAGGCTTTGAGAAACCAAAAAGTGTGATCTCAAATGTAACAATATTTAACCAAATAGTATCATTCAAATGTTTGCAAAATTTCTCTTCAGATTTGGATTCCTCCACCATAACCTCCTCAAAGCAGGCGCTTCTCTCCGAGTACATCAAACTCTGCTCTGATCCTGCTGCTACAAAACAACAACTCAATGACTTTCTCAAGACAAATGCCTCTAAACTCTCTGGATCATCCTTCTATGACGCAGCCATCGTATACGCAGCTGCAGATCGGGACCTTGCTCAAGAGATGAAAACCCAACTATCTGGTTTGATCCTGGAGAACAACGAACATCCCCGGATCTGTCTGTATGACGGGGAGGAGCTGCAGGGACCAGACACGAAGCTACCTAATGTGCTTATCGACCGATGTGCCCTTATTCTTCTGCTCCTCACTGACAACTTTGAACAGGATGAAAATGTTCAGTTCTTGAAGGAACCTGCCATATCAAACACTCGGTTCTGTGAGGATATTTCCAACTGGCAGGACTACTGTGTACGGCCGCTTCACACCCAGCCTCATTCTGAACGAAACTATGCTGTCCCTTTCAATCTTGCCCCAATACACTCCTATGATGTCTTTGATCTGTCTACCCAGCATGCTCGAGACAAGATGGAGGGCCTCTTCAACTGTTATACTTGGTTCAGAGTGAACCATGAAAGGAGATGCAGGGTGTCCGAGGAGAGAGAACGCAAGAGAAGTGCACAGACGGTTGAGTCTGATACGTCCTCTCCAGGGGATACCACTGGGGCTGGAGAGTCCATCTTGGATCTGGGGTCAGTAGATTATGACTGTTCCTATCTTAATTTGTGGTGATAAATGCTATAAAAAAAGTCAGATTGGATTGAAAGTTACTGCTTTTATCTAACTGTTAATATGAAACTTAGAATTTCATTCACAAAAAGTCTGAAATGTTGATCTTTCATTTACTGATCAGTTATATTCCAAACTTTCTCAAGTGAATCATCAAAATGCATTGCCCTTCAAAGTTTTCTGACCTCATCCACTGCAGCCTCAATAGGGTCATGTTTTAGGAACTTTTATACTTTTTTTCATATTGAACTTTTTTCAGCAGTCAGAGTGCATCGATGATTGTGTAACTGACTGATTCCATGAACTGAATTGTTTCTGATAAGTCTATTTGACAGGAAAAGGGAGGAATTAATCTAGAAGCATAGAATACTAAGAGTGACAAGCTGCAGTCTTTATTTATATAATTATATAAGACATTGAACACTTTCAGAAGCCCACAGAAACACTACGAGGCACAAGACAGTTCTCGACAAATGAGGTCATTTAAGAACTCTGAGCCAACGAATGGGACGATTGCTGGAAGGTCAACTGATGAAGTGGAGATAACCCCAGCAATACCAATCCAACCAGAGCATGTGGTGGTGGTATCAGCGGAGGTTTTGGTACGTACACCAACTGACCCTGTCAGCCAAGACGATGTGTTTGATGAGACGGGAGACGGGAATTCAGAGGAAACCCTCAAACTACTACAAGGTAGGGATACATATGCACTTTGATTAAGAAGTTGAGAAGCCACAACCATTATGTACAGTTTTTGCTTGAACTAATTCCAGTTACTTCTGTTGTAATAAGTGCATTATAATGCGTCTAGTTAATACCATATTCACAAGTTTGTGTCATGATTATCTGTATATCATTGTTATTAGACATTTGTGTCATTATATATATATATATATATATATATATAATTATGACACATATTATGACACAAATTATATTATGACACAATTATATTTTGGTACATACATATATAATTTGAATAAAGAATTTTTAACAAAAATATGATTATAGTTCGTGTAAAAGTGTCTGGTCAAACTATGATTTATTATTTGTAAAGATGTACTTTATCATCCTCACCTCGCCTCAACGTCTCACCCCAACTCTCCACACCCGTCAGCAATGAATCCAATCTCATTCCCCGAAAACATACCCCCCCACCCCCTCATACCCAAACATATCAAACCACAGCATAGCCAACCTCAGCCAACTCAGCCTGTGACAATGAAAACCAACATCTGTGAAAAAAAGGGAGAATATTTGTTGACAGGTTAAAGTTAATTCATGTTACAGTTGATAATCTTGGTGTTGCAGGGGTGACAGACGAGGAGCTCACGCCTGAAGCTGAGAACACCCCAGGAGAACACCTGAATCAACTTCTTCACCAGGTTAGAACAGTACTGACTGCATGTGTAAAATCAGATTAGTACAGACTACCATCACTGTTGTTCTGACATAGTCTACCTACATACTCATTACTAGATCTGTGACAATATACATTTCAATGATATTCACCATATTGCAAACTCTTTGCTGACTTATATGTCCTATTCCTCCCTCGGACCAAATCCTCTATAAGCAACGTGAGGTAATGGGCTACTCAATTATAGCCATGCCAATCTACTAAACTATTTTATTTACAGAATGAATATGCAAAAAGTTTTTATGCCTGTTAATTATTTTAGAATATCAGTACATTCAATAGGAATATGTTGAAGTTGTTGTATAGTAAGTTTTTTTTTTTTTTTTATGTTTTTGTATCATATTTGTATCTTTTCATTCTTGTTTTATGGATCTTTACCTAAGGGTTGTATCAAAATTCCAAAAATCAAAAACTGCCACTTCCATATAAGATCTACATTTGATAAAAGATTAAAAAATCATTAAGAGCATAGTTCTGTTATGTATTGAAATCAAACCTATGATTTCTATATATCGTTATGTATCATAACAGAAAATGTGAGGTTTATCTAGTGTCTTTGCTATCTATCTCAATGATCTTACTCCGATCATTAATACTTTTTTTTCTTTGAGAGGCATTGAGAAGTTGGTCAGAGGAATAAAAACAAATTCTATGGATTTGCAACTTCTTTGTTGCAGGATTACAACGTTCAGTATCACTTGCTTGATAACGGTGTTAGTAACTACACAGAAACTTTGCAATTCTGCAAGAACTTTATCTCTATTCACATACACTGTTTAACTTGGAGTTGTGTTGCAGGATAAGGACCGACAACCCAAGGAGAGGTCGGACAAGCACGGGTTTTGTTGCGGATGTCTGTCTTTTCTGCGCTGGGGCAGGAAGTCCAGGAAGAGTGAGGGGGTGAGCTTCATGGAGCTGGTGGATCACGACTAGCTGCCCATGTCACTTCCTGTGAAGCGATAACTTCAGATTTGAAGGATAAAACTCGCATATGTTACCTTATTGCTGGAACCCTTTGATGAGGTCATGTTTGAATACAACAAAGACATTCAGCAAAGCAAAATCTTTCATTTCTGCAAGATCAATACTTGCTTTGGAGAGTTGAAAATATGAAGGCATTTTCTGCTACAGATTGCTACTTGGTCATGACAAGATGTGTAACTGAAGTTGTCAACTATAACTAAATTTAAATCAGATGTTGATGTCACATAGTCGTGAATTACTAAATCTAAACTAAATATTGATTCAAACTAAAGATTTATGCATTGGAGTGTGGTATTCCTTTTTTGTTTTTTTTAGAAACGAAACTTTTAAAATAGCCACCAATTTACAATTTAGTAATCATAACAATTGTCAAAAGTGTTTTATCATGCTGTACCATTGTTTAGAAAATCACATATATACTAATTGCCTAGATCGGAAATTCAGACTGTAAATATTCTACTGAATTATTTAACATTTAAATCATTAGTTTGTACATTATAAATATGTTTGTTACCATTTTTTCCAGTGGAACCACTTGCCACCTAATTGATGAAAATCATATTTAAATGATTTTGTCCCTTTTTCAACTAAAACTAACGAAAGTTTTATCACCCTGTCACCTTTTTTGTGTTAAAATGAGGATAAGGGTTATCTTTCATGCCGACCTAAACTGTATTGTTTACTCATTGTGAACTAATCAGGAATCTTGTTTGATCTGACAGCTGTTTTTGCTGATTGTGATCTCTGGTGATAATGGACCATCTCCTGCTGGCCAGTGGTTATCTTGAAAGGATTGTGTCTTGATTGATCAGTTTTGAAATATGCCAGTATTTTGTTTTTATACTTTTGAAAAGAGCTATCTTTTACCAGTTTATTTTCAAGCTTAGTTTATGCAAGGTTTATTATCAATATTTATATATTGTATGTCCTAGTACATGTATTTTTATGATATGAATTATTTCTTATATATATATTAGCTTTTAAAATATGTAACTTTAAGTATTATTTGTATTAATCACAACCAATCATCAAACAATGAATATCTTGATGGCTGTCTTTTTGTTTTGTTTATCACTTCAATCTTTATACTTCCATTGTCTTTGTTCAATTAAAATAGTGTTGAAAATTACCACATAAAAATAGTGATTGAATGTTTAGTGCCAAACTATTTGATATATATATAGCTTGGTATCCTTTGAGTAACATACAAGTCACAGTGGCAGATCCAGGAATTTTGAAAGGGGGTTTGGGGACACAGGTTCACTTGGTAAGGAATAGGGAGATTCAGCCTTCGGGGGTCACGTATATTATGGTCAAGTTGTATTTTTTTAATTCCACAAGGGGGTTTAAGGGTTATTCTACAATATATGGGGATCGCTATTGATGTCATTCTACTTAATGTCTTTTACCCTTATTGCTATTCCAGCACCAATTGCCATTCTACTTAATGGCAATAACCTTATCATCACTCTACATAGTTACAATATCCTATATTACCCCTCTAATAAATTATTATAACCTTATCATCACTCTACATAGTTACAATATCCTATATTACCCCTCCAATAAGTTAATATAACCTTATCATCACTCTACATAGTTACAATATCCTATATTACCCCTCCAATAAGTTAATATAACCTTATCATCACTCTACATAGTTACAATATCCTATATAACCCCTCCAATAAGTTAATATAACCTTATCATCACTCTACATAGTTACAATATCCTATATTACCCCTCCAATAAGTTAATATAACCTTATCATCACTCTACATAGTTACAATATCCTATATTACCCCTCCATTAAGTTAATATAACCTTATCATCACTCTACATAGTTACAATATCCTATATAACCCCTCCAATAAGTTAATATAACCTTATCATCACTCTACATAGTTACAATATCCTATATTACCCCTCCAATAAGTTAATATAACCTTATCATCACTCTACATAGTTACAATATCCTATATAACCCCTCCATTTATATTAATATAACCTTGTCATCATAGTGGCAATTCATTTTATTGTGCTAAAAGTGACATACAGGAACAGCATCTTTGTTAGAATATGAAAAGCTAAATTGAGAAAAGCTTAAATCTTATCCTCTGACCTTTGACCATTTTGGATCTTTTATTTTATGTTTAGTTATCGGACCAAAAATAAACGTCACAAAAGCCATTCCCTAAAAACTTTTTTAGTCTTATTTTCTCAAACTTGGAAATCTTTGTCTGCAAAATTGATGAACTATAAAGCAAATGGCTCTTTTTTCAACATATCAAGTTGTAAACTAATTCATTTATTTATTTATCTGTATTCTGTGATATATGGTATTGTTCATTTCCTGTGATAAATGTAAAGTCATTTACACACTGTAGGATTGTGTATGCCTGGAAATGGTACTCAAGAGCAGTGAACAAGTTTGTCTTTGAGAGGTTGGTTTGTTTTTATGCATATGTTGTAGCATTTTATAACATAAGTAAGCACGATGCTGATTTTATAACTCTGAACCTGAACAAAATAAGACTAAATAGACAGTTTTATGTGAGGCTACATGCCGAACAAATTTTTTACATGAGGAATTTGTCTTTTTCAGAAGTGTATTAAATCACAAATACATTTTTTAACGTCCTAAAACGCTTACACATATTCGTAAAAAGTCAAAATTAACAAAACATTACTGGATATTACATTCAATGACGGAATGTTACTGAGTGGTTGTAAGGTAAGGTGGTGCCCCTGTTCATAGAGAGACATTTCAGAAATAACCAACCCCTTGTTGTGAGTTTCATTCTGTCGTGGCATCATGTGTGGTCCAGGGATTCAAACTTTGTAATCTGTCAATATTAAGTCTTCATATTTGGCAAATTGTGCATTCATCAACATGTCTCAAGAAGGTAAATCAGGCAGGCCTATGAGTATTTTATGGCTGCTTCAGAATACAAATCTTTGAAGCGCATTTAGAAGTAATATACAAATGTACATAAGGAAGATCAAGATTTTCTGGTGACAACTTCTTAATTGTATATATATATTTTTTCATTTTTTTAGGCTGAAATATTTTTTCTCATAAAGGCCTGTAAAAGATTGAACTAACAAAGTAATACACCAAGTGCTCAAAGTCAAACTTACATCTCGCAAAGAAACTTGTTCACTAGAAAAAAATCTGAAATTAGCATCAATTTCCTGGCATTAACAGTCCTACATTGTGGATTTCATCATCAAAGTTAAATGTGATGATTGACCAAGGAACAATAAGGTATATTATTTTATTTGTAGTTAGAATGTTGCTGTTACAAGCTGAAAATATTTATATGATTTATGACACTCTGTATAATATTGTTTTGCTTAAAAGAAAACTAAGGAATGACAAAATGCAAAATGAATGATTCTTTTAACAGAGTTAGCGTTTATGTTATAATGACTATCTACACAGTGCTACATTGTAGTCAAGTTGTAACATTTTTGTTTCAGCTAGTTTTACTTTGTTACAAGCTTTTATTATTATCACGTTTCCTTCATTGTAAACACCTTGTCATAGTGCAGTGTGTATTCTCAAGCAATAAGATCTGCACATTTATGGCAGTTTTTTTCAACTAAAATCATAATAGCCAGTAAATTCCTCACTTGTACACTCACAACTTTCTTTGATTTTCTTTATGTTATTATTAGATTTATAAAGTTTCCAAACATGAAGAAGTCTTCAATTATGTGTGCTAGTTTTTCATTACTTTTACAGAGATCTTCACATAGAGCATACAATCCAGGCAGGATCATTGTCATCATCAGATTACTGAGAGATATGTATTGCAAATTGACACCATTCTAGTTCATTAGTCCTGAAAGGCTAGATGGGACTTTCACACAGACTCAGTCATCCAGCGTCTGTCATCCATAAACTTTGTATGTATTCGACTTCAAAGAACTGCTACATCCTAAAACCTGAATTTTGTGGAAAGGTAGCATGCACCTAGAGGAACAAAGTTTATGGGAGTGACAGACATTATCCCTGAAACTTTTGTACAACTTCCTCTCTGAAAGTAATTTATTTATGAAGCAACAGTTCTTGGAATAACATCAATATAATGTGTAGAGTGTGATATATTGTTCAATGTTATCATATTGTCCTGGTCATAAGCCTTCAAACAAAAACTATTTGATGTCTGTAACCAGGAACCAATTTTTTAAATAAAATTCCTCTCTGCCCTTCACAGGGAAACATAAGGCAGACCTTATTTTCACCCCTTTAAACAGCAATGTGCATTGCCTCAGTAGTCCCACAAGAGTCTTAGTCTAACAACAAGGAGGTGGGGCTCAATGACACTCAGATCCCCACTAATTTCCTTGCACAAATCTTATGCATTTCTCACCAACGTTCAATACCCATGATAATATGCAATTTATGCGAAAACATTTTCTCTGGATGAATAGCCTTTTTCAGACAGATTGAAAGATCATTCAGAGTAAGAAAGATAAAATATATAATCTTTTTGTAGGTAGTTCGGAGTTCTAATGCGCATATCCTACTGTCAGAGAAAACTTGATCTTGATGTCGTTATCTAATGATATGCAATAATCTCCCACACATGCATATGTGCTTCCTTGTGCCCTGGTCGAATATTTGTATGCAGTTAGGGTGAATACTGTAAATCATCTAAATGAATATCAAAAGTGTTGAAATCCACCCATCCCACATCTGCTGGTTCTGAACGCAGCGATCACACAATTTTACGTGACACATTGGATTGAGGGTCAGGGTAACTTTAGGGGGATATGTTTTAGAAAATGTTGTATCACACGATCATGGTGTGTCCTATTAAGAGCAACACAAACTAGCGACAGCATTAATAATCTCATTGAAATCAACCTGAAACTAATTGCTCGTACCTCGCTACGTTTCGAGGTTGCAACAAATTTTTAACAATGCACAGCGAGTCAGTTGATCAATAAAAGTCCGGGAGTCGTCATAAAATATCTCATTTCATTTATTTAAGTTTATGTATGATGGCCAAATTGGTATCGAATGTTAAATAGTCTTTAGTACTGTGCGCTAAAAAGTTGTTCTGTGGTTTCCTTCTGGTTGTCTTTGCAATCTTAAAAGTAGCACAAGAAATACAGAACTTGCCATTAATGGTAACATTGTTAATGATAACTTAATTAATTTGCTTGTCTGTTATAAACATACTCATACTCATAATTTACTCAAACAGATAGACCTTTTCTTTGTCCAGATTTTTGCAGAAAGGCACAAATATCTTAGACAACCATGCCCAATTACAATAGTGGTATCAGCATATCAATAACGTAGCTAAAACAATACAACTCTCCATTTTCGATTTCTTTGTGCTTGAGTTATTTGCATACGAACCCTAATTGAAACAGAACAGAACAGAATGATAAGAACAGCTTTTTATCGTATGCATGATAAATTGCTTAAATATTTTGTTAAAAGTGGTTATTTTACGAATGCTTCGCGTTATAACTGTTAAATGTTAAAACAGTTTAACACTTTAAAATGACTGGTCTTTCTCATGTTCAGGGGAGGTAAGTCCCTTCGTGTCCGACACACATATTTGAATATGCAGATAAGGCTCAACTAATATAGAAGTGGGGCTAAGCTCTTGTCCGAAGATCAAAACAACAGCTAACAGTAAAGGCGTTTTCGGGCAATAAAGTCCAATTTTGAGGAAAACAGTTAGCTGTCTTCTGATGAATTGTTTTTTTTATCAGGGAAGAGTAAAAGAATTAGGTTTCAATGGTTTTCTGTTTTTGATCCGAACTGCCTACATTATGATATACAAAATGCTGTACCCTGACCAAAAAGAAATAAAGTGGGGGGAAATGATGATGATATCCGACATGATAGAAAGAGACACTTGTCAAGAATTGCGAGTCCTGACATTTATAAATAGTAGGTAATATTGCGTGAGTGTAGGGGTTATTGCACTTGTTATTAATACTTTGTGACACAATGTCTATTTTTCAACAAGCCATCGTGAAGTTGGATTCACTTAGCTCCCTTGATTTTAACTCAGGATAACACGTGCTACCAGTGTGGGTGATAGCCAAGTTAAATGTATCAACGCTGTGTGGAGCTAGTTATAAATAGATCTGAAACTGTTTATTTATAGCCGGGATTTCCCCAATCTGCATTGCTACGTTATCGAGAGTGTTTTTAAACAGGAACAATAATTTCTTATGTTTTAGTACTTTGCCAATTATTATTTGTTTGTGAATTTGTTCATAACTTATCAAGTAAGTTTATTTCCACTAAATCATATATCGGACCAAATATTTAGAATAAAATTACCGCTTTATTCTAAATATAAACATTTCTCAAAACGAAAGTAATTAAGAAATATGTATCGCGTTCTTGTAGAATTTATTACCGCATTACACAAATGTGGACACAGCGACAAGGTAGATAACCTATACGGGAATATGTATCGACTTTTATGATTTTATAAAGACAAAAGCGTACTGGTGCTAAGAAATGTAAAGATGAAGTTGAACCGTCATCATACCCTAATCATAAGTAAAGTTCATTTCAAGAATGAGCTAAGTATATATATATATATATATATATATATATAATGTGTCTCTCTAAACATGTTGATCAAGAATCACACACGGTTTCTGACAAAGTTTAATGTTCATCAGACATTTATTCTCTGAAATTTAGCTGATTCGACTCAGTATAAGGTGTTATTATGTTGCAGGGAAGGTGAATGGTCAAGCTCCGGACGTGATTAGGGGTTGAAAGACCTTTAACCAGAGACTTACGAGGGTCAAGCAATTGAATACCAGGTCCACTACTAGGATGGGATAATAGCAAACAGAAGGCACGCTGATAAGGATCTCATCAAGGTCTAAAGATAGTCAGCATAGGGCTTGAGCACCGTCTTTACAAAGTAACTTATGAGTCTTATGGTAACGTTCTAAGTTTCTCAAACCATGTGACAACTCAGTGTAGGCATGGAATCAAGCCTTCAAGTGCTGTTGTCATCAAACATTCAGACGATGAAGCAGTGTCACCTTTACCAGCTGCATTTCACTGCTATTGGTCAACTGAGTGAAATGTGTACACCACATGAGTTTTAACAGGATACTGAAACCAGTGATGGGCAGGAAACCATAGTCACAACCAAAATACAGCCTTTAGAAAAATTTCAAACCACTGAGTTCATTTGATAACTGACACTTAACCATTCCTAAATGACTAATGACAGTTGGACTGTTATGGTTGGATCTGTTTATAACCTTAAACGGCCAGTTCGATTACGTTTTCAGCGATAAGCTTATGCTGCTAACGAAGCTATTTTTAGATACAGTGCGTCAGCAGTTAAGTAGATCTATAAATAGAATGAGAAAAGTCCCTTCCCATAATGCAACGCTGCATGTTTTCACAACATGGCGACAATCACGTTTGTGTCAGCGTGTCGAATGGGTCTGAGGGGTGATGCGGGGTACTTGGTCATGTGCCAGTGTCAAAAGAGAAGGGACATTGTGACATGTCCACGAATCAATCAAAATGAACATATAAATACAGATGACCATGCGTTTTTTCCTCAATTTCGATCATGGCGAGCTGTCAGTGCAACAACACTTGTTCTCGGTCAGGAAAACGTGGATCATGTCCTTGTAAGCAGATGAAGAGATATTGCAGCGATCTATGTCAGTGTGGTCATTTACTTCCGTGTACAAACCGCGAAGATCAACCGATTGACGGCGACCTGTCCTTTGCGGAGGTAAGTGCGGCGAGTCTTTCTTCCAGAAAACATTACCTTGTTCACAAGAATCATAATATAATTATCTACTATGAAGGTGGTCCCTATTATCGTGGGTCTTATTGCGTCACATGTATATTTCCCTCTAAATGAGTACAATCTAAATATTGTTTCTTGTTTTTAAGCTCTGCACATATATCCTTCCAAAATATGTTAATTAAACTTCTATCTATGGAAAATATAATTTTTGACATAAATATAAAAATTCTTATCTGTGTTATGTATTTTATCTGAAGTGTTCCTATTATCAAGGTAATTAATATATAATTAATAATTTATTCTCTGTAGATATAATCACCAATGTAAGATTATTATTTACAAACTGAATATAAATTGATTTGAAATAAGGATATTAAAAACAATATTTGCAAACCTGTAACAAAAAAATCCTAATAGAAATACTCCTCCTCGTAGTTTTACTGAGCAGCCATTTTTGATAAGTGATTTGAACACTATCTTAACAAAATGCTGTTCTTTAACAATAAAAGTACATATAAAATATTTGTTACATTGCTCGTGAAAAGTGAGATCCTTGTTTTCACATTTATTGTACCTATAAAATGAAAAGAGAATGTTGCAATCTATTTTGAGATCATTAGTAACCTATTTTGATATAACGAAAAGGTCATAATTTTAGGATTTGGGTCTTATTTTCGAAATAAAAGTAATTCTTTATTCAACATCTTTGAAACCATCAATACATTTTCCTTTCATATTTTTCTGTTTGTTACCTATCAAACTATTTAAATACAAAATAGAAAAACTCTCAGACAACATTTCGTGAAGACAGGATCGTTTTTTAATTAATTGCAAATGAAGTGAATGCTTCATGAAGGAAAATGAAACTCAACATTTCAGATCACTAAAAATGTGAGAAAATATTACTCAAAATTAAAAAAAAAAGTTTTTGAATGCCTCAGTATTTAGTTTATTCATCTATGATGTGCTTTGCAAATACAAATATTCCTTGAAGACTTTGGAGACTTGAATGAGTTTACCACGATAATAGGGTTACCACGATAACAGGGTCACTAGCCATACCCTTTATCAAGTCATATATGTGCTGATTCATAAATTATAGGCATACATTTGAAAAATGTATTAGTTCATTCCAATTATTATGACTTTGTATACGAAACATTACTATCACATAATGTAGAATATCAAAATATTTCATATTCGTAAATAGTTATTTTTATTATAAATATTCACTTCTTGCTTTGCTCTGGTATTCCGTTTGACATAAACTTTTTTATTATTATTTTTTTTTCATTTTAGTTTGTGAGGAACCAAGAAGGAAACTATAGGCAGAGAAAGGTTTGTTTTTTCATGATACATGGTTATATTAATGTAATGTTATATCTTATATATTGCCCTATATATTTGATTTGGACAATAACATATAGCATATTGGCATATTTAAAAAGCATCTTCAACAGAATTAACCTAAATGAAGTTAAGATATATGTTTTCGTTAATAGTGACTATATCTAAAATTATGATCCTGTTTGCAGAGGTTTCTACCGCTGGATGTACCAGAGATTCCCACCAAAGTCCGCAAACAATCGAAAATACCAATTCCTTCTACCGCCTCCAAAATCAAGCCAGCGTCTTCAAAACTACCTGCACCTGCAAGATCTAAAGTCAAGTCTGCATCTGCATCAGCCAAGAAATCGGCCAAGACATCTTCCAAGCCTGCATCGGCCAAGACATCTGCCAAGCCTACATCTACCACCTCGGAACTAACACCTGAAAGCTTGTTGAAAGTCCAGGTAACCTATTATCAGTTTTAATTTCTCACATCTGTGAGTAGTAAGTTGCTTTCAATTGTTATATGTGTAAGTTTTAGGAATTAATTATCATGTACACATGTTATTGTATATGATATTTCTCAACAAAGACGAGTGTCAAATCAATTATCCCAGCTCATAATCAATTGTGACATCGAATTGATTAATGCAAACCTTGGTCAGTACATTACCATTACCAACATCTGATTCTTGAATTTTTTGTATTTATTTTGATATTACAATTGCAGAAGTACATTGACGGTTTGGACGAGGTAGCGAAAAGGGAGCTACTGACTAAGATGATCTTGCGGGATGACACAGCACTTCAGACAGCAGTATCAGCCTTTGATGATCCGGATCCCCAGCCCCCTGCAGACCAAGCTCCAGTTAGGTGGTGTCATTGTGGGAATTGCAAGCCAATGCCCACAGAAGCCGAGAACAGGTGTTGTGTAAAGAGGGGAGGACAGTGTGTTACAACTAAAGAAAAGTTCAATCGTGTTGTTATGGATGAAGATGTTCTCGACGCAGCCGGAGCCTACAGGAACGATTTATATGCCTACGACCATGTGAGAAATAATCGTATGTTTCGACACACAGCATACAGACAATTCATCCTGATGACATACGGTGTTTTGCGTGCTGGACAAAGGAAAGTTGTCCCTTCATGCGTGGTTTTAGCAATCAGACAACGTTACCCCTCTACAGATGGACAATACACAGGCTTTCGTTCAGCGCCTCTTATTTAATTTGTTATGTTCAAACAAAGAGTAGCCAAAAATAGATGTGATCCATCAAATATAATTGAATCCAGTACATGGATATTTTATCATGCACAACAAATGTGATAAAATGGTATTCTAGAAGTTGGTAGTACAGTGAAGACAAGACATTTTATGGAGTGTCAACTTTTTTATTTATTCGTATGTATATAAGAATAGAATCTTCATTTGTATATATGTATTAATCTTCATATGTATATAAGAATAGATTATTCAAAGGACTTGCATATTCTTCTGACATCATCAAACAATGCTTATATGACATAATTGATGAGAGAATGTTTTAGTATTTTTCATGTGGCTTGAATACAGTTCTTAATACCATATATCCTGTGTTAAGTTCAAATCACCTCTTTTAAAATGCATCTTTATCTCTAAAATGGTCAGATTGTGATATTTTCATGCTTTAAATGGTGATAAGAAAATAGACATATCAGTGTTAAAAATTTGAAATTCTGGGGCCCATTTACATGTACATTAGTTAAATGAACTTCTCAACATTTTCAAGCTATGCTTGTCTTTGTGTCATCTGTAGATTGGTTTCCAAAATTATGTTTGAGACATTGGAGGTGTGCCAGTGTCCAGTTTTGATCACAAATCACAACTTAAACCTGTTTATTGTCCTTTGGTCTGAGCTGATAAGCATAAAGATGCTAATTTTCAGGAACAACAAATACTTCTTGATAACATAACACCAATTATAAATTTTGATATGACTCCAACAACATACGCTGTGCCCCTTTAAATTATTAATTTCCCAGAATTTCCCTATTGGCTAGTCTCATAACAACCTTGTTTTTCAGTAACCAAAACTTCTCAATCCGTTGCATTGTCAAATTGCTTTTTGAAGGAACCAGTGGGTGGAATTACTGTAAGAAACACAGTTTGTTTATGGGTGAAACCGAGAGTAAGAATTTTTACATTGATGACAAATCAAAATGGCTAAAGCAAGGCATGTGGACGATAGTTTGTGTCAGGTTGATGCTGAACAAAGTCTGCAAACTGACCCACAGCAAATGGATTCAATGTTCCCATCTCCAGGTGAAGAAGAGACAGTGGGAGAACTGAAGACACAGACAGAGAACAATCCAGAAGAATTTTTTGATGCAGTTTTAGTTTTTGCAATTGTAGATTATGATCTTGCATGTGAGACACTTGCCAAACTTTCAAACTTAGTACTTGTAAATGGTGAGAAGCCAAAAATTTGTTTGTACATTGAGGAAAAGTTTGGAGGATCGGATGTAAAATTACCAGATGTGCTTCTTGATAAGTGTGGGCTTATTTTACTGCTCCTGACAGAACATTTCAAAGATGACCCACATGTTGAGTTTGTACTTCACCAGATGATTGGTGATACACGCCTTGGTGAGCAGAGCTCGCTCTGGAAAAAGTACTGTGTGCGGCAACTTGACACCAGGCCTAGACACTCACGTAACTACGGGCTTCCCTCTGGCATGGCAGCAATTCGTGCTTATGGTGTATTTGACTGGGATGATAAGAAATATCATCAAAAGCTGTTAACAGATCTGTTGCAGGAGTACAGGAATAAATATTCAGATAGATTCTATCCTGAGAGGAAAACAACAACCATGAGAAATAATGCACAGTCAGAGAAGAAATTGCCTATCTCACCTCGACATCTGAACGATGAAAGTCTTTTGTTGCCTGAGAGACCGGACACTGAGTCTACAGGGATAAGGACAGATGGAATGCTTTCAGAAGTTGGACTCTGTAACGACTATGTGACAGCTCAATCACTCAAAAAAGCTAAAGCTGGTACTACTTGTTCAAAAACTGCAGACACTGAGCAAACAGTGGTGATGAGGTCATGGCCATCATCAAGCAGAAGGCAGCCAAAACTATCACCTGAAGTACACAAGAAGCAACCATACCTAGGCGAAGCTCCATTACTGAGGGTGGAGGAGATAAAAGAACAGAGCAAGGAAACTCAGGTTACTGAATCAGAGGAGGAGGAGGAAGACAAGAATATAGATGAGGAAGATGAATGTAAAGGAATGGAGAAAGATGCAGACACTTCTGATCAAGTGTCTGGGTCGATGGATAGTGCCAGTTCACTTTCTGAACCTACACTTAGACCTACGAACAAAACTGGTGACAGTCTTATTCCTAATCCTAATTCTGACCTTAAGCTCCAAGACAGCTCCAAAACTTGTGAAGCTTCATCAAATCTTGAAAAGACTACTAGTATTATGGCTGAATGTGGTAGCGAGTCTTTTACTGAAAGAAGGCTGTTTGACTTTCAAAGCAACATGGAACATCCCTTAATGTCAGGCTCAGTTTATCATGTACAACAGAATTATCTGCAGCAGGATGAGTACCAGAGTTTGGGAGGAAACTTTGTGAAGAAAATAGAAGACAAGGGAGAGTGTGACAATAAATCTGCCAGAAAGATATCAGGAAAAAATAACCAAATGGAGGAGGAAGTTGACAAAGACATAGAAGGAAGTAATACAAACCTGATGGTGGATAAAGGAAATAGGAAGGTGAATAACAATGAAACAGAGGATTATGGAAAAGACAGAAAGGGGGATGAAATAAAGAGAGTTGGAAATGATAAAGACAAAAAGGAGACTGACAAGGTAATTGTGGGTATTAAGAAAGATGGAGATGACCATTGCAAAGAGGAAGAGAGTAATAAGACCACAGGAGGGAATGATAAAGACACTGAGGGTGTGAGCATTATCTTGGAGGGTAACAACAAAGATGGAGAGGGTCTTAACAAACACAAAGAGAGGAAGGATAAAGATGAAGAGGGAAAATTCAGAGACACAAAAGAGAATGACAAAGATCATTTAGAAGGCAACATCAAAGATAGAGAGACTAAGGACACAGGACGAGAATACAAAGCCAAAGACGGTAATGACAAAGAAGAGGAAAATGTAAAAGATGAGGATGATATCACAGAGGAAGAGGATAATAAAACAGATATGAATGAAGATAACAAAGATAAAGAGAGAAAGAACCAAAACAATTATTATAACAAAGGAGAGGATAATTACAGTGTTAAAGAGTGGGATAACAACAACACAGATTGGAATATCATGGGCAGTGCAAGAAATTTAGAAGATAAAGAGGAAAAACAAGACTCAAAGAGGAATAACAATGATGAAGAAGATGAAAAGGAAATGGGAGGAAGAAAGAATGGAAACAGAGAGCTGGTGTCTACCTCTGCAGATTCCGGTTTATGTAGTGAAGTGAGTCTTGATCAACCTCCAAGTCATGATCCATCAACAACTAAGGTTAACACAGATGCTCAAGCCCTGGTGCCTTATTCTACACAGAGCAAAACCGTCAAAGAGACTGTTGTGAGTCCATATTTTGGAACTCACAAGTTTGTACATTCAAGAACCTTGATGACTGCAGGAGCGGCCTACTGCAAAAATCAGGGTCTTCATCTGTCACCAAATAATGAGATGTTCAATATAAAACAAGGTAAGCAGAATTCTAAATGCAGATAACTTCTTGACCATGGTATGTTAGTGAATAGATTTAGGAATTTCTATTGACTTTTTAAGTTAATGTGAATTTGCTTAGAAATGGTAAATGAATTTACCATAAAATTTGTAGAAACCAAGCGAGATTTACTGAAATTTATTAAATGATGTACAGTTATCATGACCAATTGAATCACCATATAGGCATTTTCATTTTTTAAATTCGAAATAATCTTTTAAGGAGAATTATGAATCCTGTTACAGACCAAAGGAATATGATAAGGAAATAATTCTTTTAGGGACAACAGGTTCAAAGAGGACAATGATTGACTTAAGATATAAGATTTTCAACAACATACTTTTCTTATGGAAAGGACATTTTGCCAATTGTTATAAAAAAAATTAAATTGGATTTAAAAGAAAAAACATATTGTCAGGTGTCATGTCCTTCTTGAGTTAAAATAATACCCAAGAATACTGTCACAAGTCTGATGTTGACTTTTCTATTGTCCTGAAAGTGCAATTTTGGAAAGTGATCTCAAAAACGTATGCTTTTTATATTAAATCTGATGAATTAGTTCACCATACATTTCTTACAGGATGTCTCGGTCAACAAGAATGTGCTGAGGTAGATTGTGTGAAAACAGAAGATGAAAGCAACTCTTCTTGGAAAGGGAACAGAGCTTCAGGTAACTTATAGGGCAATTGAGTGTTCTGCCATGACAGTGCTGGTTACTTAAGTACTTGATTCTGATTGGTTGATCTGGTCAATTTACTAGGCATTCATTGATGACTGAAGTTGATCTGTATACCAAAATATTTTTACCAAGTATGAAGACATACACTGAAGCCAAAACTATCAGACTAGTAGTTGTCTGTTTTCTGCTTTTAGGTGAGATTAATCTCTTTTCAAAAGGCATTGACCATGTTTTACTTTGTGTGCTTACACAATGAGGGCAAAATTTTTGTAGCAAATATTCTATTTTCTAACAAATTAAGAAGTGATCAATCAGCGTAGATTGAGCTTTCTGCTACAGGTCATAGAGAGGGATTCCTTCGAATCCAGCACAATTTAGTGATGGCTGCTGACCTCACTATCTTTAATGTTATGTCCCGGTGCTTTTTTGTTTTAGTTTATGTTGCCCTCTTTGTTATTGTTGGAAAGCTGGAAGAAAAGATTTTTTAAACAATAAGATATTTTCATAATTTTTGAGTATTTTTTAAAAACATTTAGTGAACACACAGGAGTATGTGTACCTTTGTTAAAGATTAAATCTATTTTCAATACTAACACGCAAAATTCCTGATCTAGAATGTTCACTTTAAATACTGAATTGATAGCCACTAAATTTTGAATTGAAGCCTATGCTTCTGGTTTCAAACTAAAATCTACTCACTTTCAATCAATATAACGTGTCTCTGACTTTTAAACTCACTGTGTAATCTCTTCACTATCTATCAATTCAGTAGCTGATTTTCAGCCACTTGATCCAAATTTATTTCCTAAATGTACTTGCTTGTATTCATCTCAATTAAGTATCCAACTTTTTCATTGAGTAACCAAACACATTGTTTCAGTTTCAATCATATCAATAAAGTTTTCAAGCAATTTATGATATAAAATGTGATTATGTATTTCTGCAGCTTTGCATCCCCCCTTGTTAAGGATTTTGATCACAGCACTTTGTTCATGTTTGATAGAATCCATTATCTAGGAGACACCAAGGCCAGTGTAGCTATTATATTTAAATAACTGTTGTGTCTAAAAATTGTTTTGACATGTGTCAATATAATAATTTGACTAAAGTAACACCCGCTATAAGCTGACAATGTTTTGTAAAAATCAATGCCCAGCTTGCAACCTATCTATCTGACTGACCTTATGTCTACCGTAATCATTTCCGGAAAAACACAACATTGTTTAGCTGCATTTCCTTTACTACGGATCCGGTGCAGGTGCGGACACGGCACACGGAAGGCACACGTTCGATTGTGTGTCCTTGTATGCAGTTGTTCATGCGGAAGGGGTCTCTTTTCAACATGGCACCGGCATTGTCAAGAATGCTACAAGAAGATGAAACATTGATAATGTTGGCTACGACATACTTATAATTAAAAAAAAGAAAACAGGTAACAAGAGGAAACACCGTTGGTGGTAGCATCTTTATACTCAGCACAGCTCGGATCATAGAGGCATCGATGACCACAGACAAGTTTGATTAGTTTTTCTATATCTTTTCTGTCAAGTTTCGCCATTGTTTTAATTATCTGCACCGGATCCGTACTAAAGGAAATGCAGCTTCACAGTTACAAGAAAGGCTTCATTTCTTAAGCAGAATTAAAAAAATTCTCATCATATCTTTTTAATCTCTACCCACGGTTTTATTAGAAATTTGTATTTGATGATTACATAGATATATGTTACAAACTGTGGAGACCAGTTGGATGTGTCATCTTCTGGTGACTATTGTTACATTAGGAGACGGAAGTTTGTAAATTTGTGTACTCTAGAACTAATTTGACTCTTGAGATACAATAAGGGTTACATGAAGCTTGAATGTAGATTATCATCTTTCATAGCTGAAGACCATGACTCGAGGCTCATATAACTATGAGGTTATTCTGAAAATGTGAGAAAATATGCAAATCCATTTTTTCAGTTATAATAATGATATTATTAATAGTATTATTAGTAATATCGATATCAATATCGATATGATGATGATGATGATGATGACGACGACGACGATCATGATAATGATAGGACACTTGTACCTTGCGTATGAGTATGCACATTACATGCTTAAACCACCAACACCAAAAAAGATGATAAAAAGGTACAAAGAAAGAGGGGAGGGGGGGGGGGGGGTTGTGATGGGAGAAGGGTGTGTGGGTATAGGTGGTAGTGATGTGAGGAACAAATGTAAAAGCTTCAATTGATGCCCTACATGACTCCCCATCAAAACTTAGCAGTACATGATGAAATTGTGTTGCATCATTGCAGGTGCTTCCCCAAGTGCTAGTCCTCGAAGTGGAAGCAGGTCGGACGCAGACACACAAACATCACCAACATCAGCAGCTTCATCTGCACAAACCATTGTGTACATCCAGCATTCGAAAGGGATCACGATACAGGGAGGGAACAACGTCATGTAAGTGTATGCGCCACATGAATGTTTATCATCCCCAAGAGCTTAGGGCCTTAAATCACCATTTTGACCAGGAAGATTATATATCTATCTTATCCAAAAATGTATCAATATAATTTGATATGATAAACATCTCTTTCAAATTTTAACAGAATAAGTACAAAAGTAAATCAAGAAATTCTTAAACCTAACTATTATAATTGAAATCACCAGGGGGGATATTTCAGCTGCCATAAACTCTCCCTCTCTTCTAAATGTGCAGTTTTATTTTGAATGAATCTTATTAGAATCTATGATCTTTAAAAATATCTTTTAAAATATCTTATATGCTTTTGAGATAGATAGACTGATGATCCTTGATCAATATAAATGCATCTTAAAACTATTTAGTCGGAAATAGTGTACACAGTAAACCCTGGTAATAATGCCAAACTGGGTATAATTCCATGTTTTTGCCAGAACAGATTTCCTGCACTTATATTTCACTGGTTATAATGCCAAACTGGATATAGTGCCATTTGCCAACTCTTTATGGAACAAAAGCCATTTTCCCCTGACTATAATGCCAATGATACCAAACTATTTAAGATATTGTCTTAACTAATTATGGCTAATTGGCATGGCTCAAATCAATTAACATTGGGTGCATGTTGTATGTGTTGGGGGGTGGTGTTGTGGTGGTTAATAGGCATGAACTTCTTGAGTGACATTCTACTCGCCTCAAATTAATTAACAAAACTTATCACTTCTTAAAGTAGTGGCCTGTACACAAGTTCATCATGACAAAATCATAGCAATAATGACTTGTTATCTTTGAAGCCAACATGTTTCTAAATGCCTTACCTGGGTGTAATGCCGACCTGGATATAGTGCCATAATTTCTTTTGGACAAATGGTGGCATTATAACCAGGGTTTACAGTGTACTCCATGTCAATCTAATTTACTCATCAATAACAGATTCCATTGATAACTTCATGATATGTCTACCATTACATATTTTCTATTCAATATTGAGTAAATGTACCTATACAATGACAGGACCAACATGGCATCGCCAACATCACAAAAACAACGAAGCAAGCAACAGAAAAGTAACTTGATGCTCACATATCCTGGGTCTCGTCCAAACTCGTCCTGTCACAGTGAACAGAGTGAACGGGATCCTGAGGAATCAGTCCAGAGTTCACGGGTGAACACAGCACAAGAGTTAGACTGGCTTCCTCCTCACAGACAGAGAGCACAGACGGCCACAGTCAAGGTCAAGTCATAGCCCTTATTTGTTCAAAAGTCATAGACTCATCTTGGTGAGGCAATTATTATTGTATGCCAGGCAAAGAGTTAATCACTTTCATTGAACTCCTGCTTCCTATCCTTCATTATTGAATTAGAAACAAGAGTATTAAGTTTTTACTGGTTGCTTTAGTAAAACATGCATTTCTTTTGATCAGCTTTCAAGATTGAAGATTGGACTTGCAAAGATGAGGCAATTAAGAAATAGAATAAGCAGTGTTGTCATCTTTTACACGGAGCTTCAATATCAACACATGTGTCATGTATAAAATACTTTAAACCATTAGCGCTTCCTACTCTTTTAACAAAAAGCTTAATCTAACTTTGAGTGAGTTTGTTTTAAAGAAAAGAGAATTTTATCCTACCCAAACAAGTTACCATGTATAATTGATTTTTTTCTACAATTTCAGGACCAACCATTTCCCTCCTCACAACCTGAAAAACCCTCCAGTGGCAAATCTGGAACAAGCAGTGACAGATCCTCCAACCCACTGGAGGTGGAACTCTCAACAATTACTAGTGACATACTACACAAATCACAGGGTGAGATCATGCATGGTTTGAATCTTATTGAAAAAATGTAAGATGATTGAGAACCTTACATGAAATGAAACATAAACCCTCAATGTTATAATGCTGTCAGAAATGTCAGGTTGACATATTCCATGATGAAATTCACTAGGGAAAAATCATCCCATTGACATGCAATTGCAAAAGTAAAGGCAACTCTATGATTTGTTGGTAGGCAAGCTTACATGAACGGAGTATATTGGTATACATGTAGAACTTAACTGCATTTTGAGGATATAACACAACAGTTACTATTGTCAAGATTATTTAGATCTCAAACTCTGGCCTTTACCTTTGTATTTGTGCAGTACACAGGGACATTATCGTCTTCTTCAGTGACACATATATTTGGTATATAACCTATTATAAAACCCCTCGTCCTGTTCTTATATACCCTTTGTGTTAACACTTATCGCCAGGAGACAGAATCAGTCTACAGGAAGTGGAGAATGGTCAAACAGTCAAGGCTCTTGCAGGAAAGGTAAGAGATCTCTGGGAGAACAAGCCTCCTCTTTCAGTTAGGTTTATTTCATTTACTTTTAGAATCCCCCGCAACAACAAAGTTGTGGTGGGTATTATGATATGCACCGTCTGTCCATCCATTACAAATTATGTTCGGCTAATAACTTTGGAACTATTTCAATTAAAAATGTTCATGGAAGTCAGATATATGTAATGATGCGTCAAGATTAACTATTTTGAAAATATCTTTAAAAAATTTGGGATTTGGGAGGAAAAGTGATGAATTTGTAAGAACTGTACGGCTTATAAATTCTAAATTTATCATCTAAATTTAATCATGCATAATTAGATGAAGCTGTAATGATTGATTATTTTGAACTTTAAAAAAAATGGATTTGTTTTTGACAAAAAATTGGAACATCTCTTAAAACCTTTCTCAAGTCCTGTCCGGCTCCTAACTTCTAAACCAATCTTCTAATTTTGATAAGATTTGGAATGAACATGCATAGTTACATGAAAGCGTGTCTTGTGACTCTTGTCTTTTTTGGTGGCGTAAAGAGAGAGATGAGTGAAGAAAGAAGAAGACTGTCAGAAGTTGCCACGTGTGTCTTTGGCTCAATGCTTATGTTTAAATTTCAAAATGCATTTCATATATAGTGCTCTCAGTTTTTACCTCAATAGTCATTATCTACTGTAGCATTTTGGCCAGTTGATCATGAATCACTTCACTCAAAGTCTTCAAATTTGATGACACCTTACATTACGACTTACAAGATAATGGAGCGACTAGTCGATGTTGGTGACCATGACCTTTTTTCAAGGTCATTTCGACGCTTTGATTTCTTTTCAATCGTTTCTGAAAGCATTATCACCATTGCACAAAATGTCTCCAAACTTAATGAGAGCTCCCACTTGATATCAGCATTACATTTCATGAACAGTTGTACCCTATGTTAAAAGGTTACATTAATCAACTGGAGTACGCATCATATCAAAAATAGGCTGTCACTAGATTTAAAGACTACAGGTGCAACAGATCATGAGATATTGCATCAACAAGAGTTTATTAAGTACTCAAAGTGATATGGTGACCTGGACAATAGACAGGTGTCGCTGCAAATTCCCATTGTAGGCTGTCACGAATTATCAAGACTAAGGATGAAACGGTTCATGTTCATGCAACAGTTTTTAAAGTTGTCAAAGTGCCGAGGTGAACTTGAAAGTAAGGTCTTGGTAATAAAAAACAACTTGATTCTGCGTAATCCCCCAATGTAGGCCAAAACCAAACATGAAGACTTCCAAATCAAGAATTCATGAAATATCGCGTTTAAATAACAATCCGAATGTACCAATACATGTATGAACTGACACAGAGAAATAAAGTACTCCGCTTTGTGGCAAGATCAATTACCAGCTTGACAGCCTTTGATTTTCACATCTGGTGCAAAGTTAGTTCAAACAATGTAATGGTCCTGTCATCATATTATACTCTTCAGCCATCCTGTTTATTTCCATTGATTGATTCTTTGATATTTCTCACCCCAGAAGTCCCCAAGAAGAAGTCGATTAAGACGCACAGTAGCCCGTCTATCCTGTGGACTGATTGGCTCCAGGAAACACAGGAGGAGAAACAATAACCAACATTTCCAAAATAACCCAATAGGGTAATGATCTGCAGCTTTCTGATATAATTCATTAACTTCCATCATTGGAGCAGCTCAACTGAAAAAATTGGACAGTGGTACATGCCAAAATGTTGACAAAAGGAAAGATTTTCTTGAAAAACATGCTTGCATGATATTACGATCTTCTCAAGACATGCGGTGCTACTTTTGTGAAAGAGTCTGAACCTGGAGGTACTCAGTTTGACATCTGATTTGTTCTTATTATGCCTTTGTTGTCATGTGTAGAACCCCCTTGCTAACATTGGCCTAATGATTCATTTCATGTTCATTTCGTAATAACATATATGAAATATGACGTGCTTAATTAGTCATAGATTTATGAAATGATAAAATTAACTTATTACTGAATATCTTAAAGTTATGATTTTATTCAGGCACGTTTATAGAATTAAATGGCATTCTGTTTATGAGAGCTTCCTCAGTGATATATTTAGTGCTGTGTCAACGCTCATATAATACAATAATAATCTGTTAAAAAAAATGTCACATTTTTATATTTTTATTGGTCTAGCATTTTTTTATATTTTTATTTGTTGAGATCAAATCTCCATTAGTCTTATTTTGTATATAGCTGACTTTATCATCTAAATGTCATAGGAACATAAGGCTATGAACTGAGTTAATAAAATGGTTTTATTTCTATGTGCAATAAAAACAATAAAGGTCAATCTAGTGCTTTATTTGAAAATGATTTTCATTAGTGTTTATAAAACAGCAGCCTATTAAGGCCAGTCAACCATACAAGTATTGTCCATATTGCCTTTTACTTACTGTAACAAATTGACACTGTGGTATTGATGCTGTTGATGTTAAATGACTCCTTCAAAAATATATTTCCTTAAAATTTTTATTCATTGTTTCAAATATTAACTTATTTTTGTGTTAGCAAATTGATTTTTATCGAAAGCTTTTAAGACCCTAAAATTAAGTAATCAAATAAATGTTTGAAAAACCTATTGTGCATAGATTGTCCTGTTTATTTAAATCATTCTCTGAAGAGACTTGTTACAGCTGTATTGTCTAAACGACTGTGATTTTCATGACAATTTAAATTACGCTAACATCTTAGAATTACAGGTTCAATTAAAGTTGCATAAAATCTTTATGCTCCAAATATCATTGAATTTTTTTCAAGACTTGAAATTCCTTTAAAAGTTTAGATAAAAAAGGAAATTATGACAAATTTCTAGGTCACATGACTTTGCTTGAAAACAATCATTTTTATGGAATTTATGAATACTTATAAGTTAAATGTTCAGCAAACAAATTAGTATTTTGGGATTTCTTTTCAAAAGGTAGCTAGAGAATTGACAACCGGTAGGTCATATAGTTAAAGCACTGTTTTGACATGTACATTAAGGTGACAATAAAATCACTAGAAAATCTTTTCAAAATGAACCTTGATGCATGCAGCACTTCAAATGATGACAAATAACATTCTAAATAGACCAAAAACTCATGATGAATTCCTAAGCCACATTGTTTAGTTACCACTTTTGTTTCTGTTCGACTAATTTCAAAATGTCATAATTTGGTCAAGAGGCCCAGGCTACAGACTTGAAATTGATATAAATGATGCACAATGGCATTGTGTCAAAAGTAAATCATCAGGACATTCTAATTCAAGTGGTTTAGTGGCCATCTTGATTTTCTATGATTTATGTTATCTAATATTTGGAAGAACAAGAGGTAACTAAAATTACATGAATAAAGAGATTCTCATGGAAAGATTGCAATATAAGACTCTAGAGGAGTCTGAAGAAATGACAATCCTAGTTTACGCCATTGTTATTATGTCAATCCTCTAGTACTATCAGTGTACAAGATTATTATATCAATTCTGTCAATCAAACATAACGTCATACCATTACACATAAGTAAATTTTTAAGAACAATTAGTGATAAAAAACAAATTCAAACTTCATTATGTAGAAAGTTTATTCTACAGTTGACACAAATAGCGTATGATACAAAAACCAATACCCACAATAACCCTCCTTTCTTACTGCATGTAGTGCTGCAGACTGAGACACACCGTGATGTGAATCCCCTGTAAACCTTTTCAATCTTCTTTAATGTCAAAAGAACCTTCGGCCACACTGCAAACACTTGTGATGGCACAGTACTCTTGGGTGATGTTCAACTTCTTTTGTAAGATTATACAGAAAACCATATACTAAACTTTTATTTGGAATAAATCTAGGGAATAAATGTCTTTAAACTTAAAGGATTCTGTTATCATTTGTATTTCCTAATAAACAACCAGTCAGATAGTATTTATCTTAATATTAACCAGAGTCAATCCTTACGATTGATGCTTCAACCAAATGGCATCACCTTCTGATTCAATCCGATGAAATGATTGACAAAGATTTCACAAAACAATACCTCGTCAAACAGGCAAATAAGTTTGTGACACCATATATAAATAAATGATATAGCAATAACTTTATCAATACATACCTCAATCAATCAGTGCATAAAGTTTTTAAAACTCTTTTAACCTCCAAAGTGTTGTTCAATTATACTGGTTCAATATAGTTGTGGCCCAAACTTTCACAGTCTTCTAGGAACATAGTAGTTCGTTAGAAATGATCTTTTAATTAAGCACAAGATAATGGCTTCAGTGTTAAAGTAAGGGATATAAAGCCATTATGTTGACAATTATTACACATGACTCTAAAGACTCACCATTGCACTGTACTGTCAAGTTTTTGTAGGGTTAAGACTGATCTAACAAAAGATCTTTTAGTACTAAAACAGTTTTGAAAATCTAAGGCCTGACCGTTAGATTAAATGATTTCTGGGAAATTATTACAAAATATAAATACATCTCTAGTCAGATCTTCATTCACATATAACAACAAATGGAAACAGAATATATCAACAAGCAACAGGACGTCTACAAACTAACTGTACAAATTGGTTCAATGCATCGGCATCAACGTCAAACAAGCAACCAACCCGTTCTGATTATATAAAAGTTTAACCTTAGTTCCATGTTGGCTTGACGGAAACGTTTATACACAAATGTACAACTTAAACTCAAATGTACAACTGGTTAACAAGCAGAAACAAATTTGATATCATATTAATGGATAACATAGAATTACTTCATGAAACAACACAATATGCAAGTGAATCGGAGATGGAAAATAGGTTACATAAATACATAAAGATGGTGTTATCAGTGGTAAAAGAACTGAACAATCATTGCAATGAAATAATGCATACCTAAACTATTGTGATGTCAAGTAGTATTTTCACCAAAGATAACTGTAAATTAACTTGTAATAATCACTGATACGAACAAAACGTGAAGGAAATGGCAAAAATTCTTTTCATCTAAAGTCAAAAGTAAGACATTGTATTTTTTAATATATAAAATTTAAGAGATTCTTTTTTTTGCTTTAAACTCATAGTAAAGGATGAAAAGACACACTCGAAAAATATCATGCATAAATCTGTGAATACCCCACTAAATTCATTTGGTGATTTTATTCTAATAATACATAAAACAAAGTGGATTGAAACATATTGCTTTTGAAGTTATTTTGAAAAGCAAAAATATCACATTTACACTAGTGAATATTACCCTAAAAAAAATGTCCACAAAAATGTTCTGGTTACACTTTCCTTTTAAAGGCACTGTAGAAGGTTTTATAAGAGAAACAAAGGGATCTCACAAAAAGGATAACAGATGTTTCTAATTACAAGACAATAAATACAAGGACTTTTAAACAAACGTACCAAGTTTGGTTAAGCTATGCAAAACAACTGATCGAATGGTGTTGGTATTAAAATAGCTGCAAATAGCTGCATATAGCTGCATGCATGACAAATATTGATAATCAGGTTGAAGAATGAGATAGTCTTACCTTCTAAAGGAAATATATCTTGCGTAAACATATAAATGGCTAAAATTCTAAAAATATAAAATTTAAAAAAACCTAGCTACAGTGCCTTTCAGTCTTACCAAAAGCAATTCCAATCCAAAAAGTGTTTGAACTACCTATACAGACTCCCTCGGAGCAATAAGCTCCACCTGCTTTGTTCAGTGATATAAAACAATAAGAAGGGTGAGATTATATGAGTGCTTCCTACACTGGGTGAGAGTTCAATCTTCATTCTCGGTGGTTTTGATTCTTTAGAGCACTAATCAACAAATCAAAGAAAACTCAGTTTATTCACAATTCAAATAATAATAAAATGAGTATCAGTTTGAACTAATTGTATAAATGCTAATCAAATTAAGGGGTTAAAGGTTTTTCCCAAATCACTAGTCACAGACTCATAGCGGTCATTTTTAA
The DNA here is from genome assembly GCA_921293015.1 of Phorcus lineatus. NCBI lineage: Eukaryota > Metazoa > Mollusca > Gastropoda > Trochida > Trochidae > Phorcus > Phorcus lineatus. Next base: position 53,628,449 of record OV121086.1, on the reverse strand, counting down.
GTCAATCACAAAGTGAGGACTGAAAGTCGTGCAAATTTGGTATTAGTTGTTTTTAAGAACAGTTAAGCTATTGACTTTTCAATTATTTATGTGGTGCGTCAAAGATTAAATTTGGTTAGTCAATATCCTGTGACTTCTTGATTTTTTAACTCCTGAAATTAAGAGTTGAACTTCCTGTGTTCATGGACAGAAGCTGAATATCTTTATCACAGACATCCGGCACCTATCCTTCAACCATGGCTTACACCCAGAGAAGCTATTCTAAATCTACTAAATCTCATTATCTAAAGCTCAATGACTCCCTACAGGAAAACTTAGTATTCAGAGCTGGCAATAAAAATCATTGCAGTTTATTTACAAACAAAACAAATACCATCTGTAATAAATAATTTACACTAATACCATACACTTTGTGACAACCACAGGTAAATTGATTATATATCATCACATATAAATACAGCTATTAATTATGTATACATGAAGGGACACCTCATCACTTTGGCCTATCACATTTACATTATGTAGATCACTTGGGTCATTTCATGATTACTTATATCACCTATATACATCACATGTTTATTTAGTCACACAAACATAAAAGTAAATTACTCATCTGATGGTTGTTGATGGAATATGGGTGATGAGAAAAGGTACAGAAGTAAAGGGGGATCAAAAATTAATATGATAAATAATGAAATACAACGCTAGGTACAAATTTTAAAGTAACCAAGGTTTTGTATTGTGTTCTGTTGTCAACTTAGATTGAAGGTGGAACAGTGTGCAATACTTACAGAAAGCTCTTACTTAAGGATAGAAGTTAAAAAAAGTTAATTTAATGGTTAAATAATTGGGACTTGAGGGTATCTTAGGAAGGCCTGTTACATGAACAGATGAGGAAATGTGTAAGGTGTGTTCAGGACAGTAGCTATATTCTGGAGTGGACTGAGTGCAAGGGGGGAGTAAGATTCAATTTGAAGAGGAGCCAATAAAGAAAAGGATGTTGGAAATATTAGATGAGGTTAGGTGAAAGGTGTAAGGTGTCTGTAGGACAGTAACTATGTTCCGTTGGGTACGGCGTGTGAGGAGGGCGGGGCGAGGAGGTCCCGGTACTCGTGTAGCGCCTCCTTGAGAGCCTTGCAGACCTGGGGGGAGGAGGAGGTGGTGCAGTCCACCAGGGACGGGAACAGCTGGATCACTTGCTGCCAGACAGGACCCTCGACTGCAACAACATTCTCACATTAAGCAACATAGGAAATAAAACCTGTTTCAAGCCAAAACCTGAATATTTTTATTCAATACCGCCAATTTTTAAAGTGTTTCTTCAATTTTGTTATTTAACTTCCAAACAGGCTGCATGGTAAAATTGTATTTTAAAGAAAACTGTCATAGGTGATCTTTTAACATCTAACAACAATAAGACATAAAATAGAAATTACAACTCTGTTAGATATCACCAAGTAGGATCCAGCAGATGTAGCACGTCATGTCTAGTACCTCATAAGTAGCTCATAAGTATTCAGGAAGTCAAGACTCACTGTTCTTAGCTGGAGCTTTCTTGAGAGACTGCAGAAGTGTTGTGATTGCCTTCAGGACTGATGACATCTCAGCTAGTCTCGGTCTGTCAACCAGACACATGGCTTACAGTTTCAGAGCAATATTCCTTACAATTCACTGCCTACATGACAGGATGACAACTTTACCTAGGCTTATGTAGACCTCAATCAAGGTCATTGAGTTCCTCTTTGAAGGTGTTTAAACATACATATCAATACATACACATAACTGAGTTATTCACCTGTGAAGCAGACCTTCTAAGTTCCTAAAACACAATAAGGTAGAAAACTTTGCCCTCTCTCAAAATGGATTAATCCACATGGGTGAGCAACTCACCTAGGTAGAGGACACTTGCCACTGAGTCGCTCATCCTCGACATACTTCCTGACCACCTCTTGACAGCGTTGAAGGAGAGAGAGAACGGCTAGTTTGGTGATTGACCCCTCCTCCCCACCCTCACTCCCCACGTCTGGGGCCCCGTCAACCTTCCGTGCCACGAAAGAAAACTGAAGCAGTGTTTCAAAACACGTTTTTGCAAAGTCCTCTCGCAGCTTGCGACTAGATTCTGTATCTGAAATTTGAATTTTAAAAGGATTTACGAGATTTGTTGCATATCATATAAGCTCATCTAAGCAAATCGCAAACACACATCCTGCGGGAACAAATTTAAATAACAACATGTTTGTCGACAAGAATGCCAAGGCCCTGTAGACAGCTTTGGCCTGTTTGTTGCTGTTCCGAGACCCAGGAACCTAATTCAAGAAAATACTAGGTGCTAAGGTAGGCCTTTCCCACAGTTTTAACATTGAGGAAGGATTCATAAATATACTGTATCAAGAAGGGAATAACATTGTTGCTTAGATATGCAGACCATTTAATTTGGAAGGACCGTGGCCAAACTATCGCACGTTACGTTAATGATCATCATAGTATAATCCTCAGCAATACATAAACCGTATATTACAGCGTATAAGTCAAGTTTTTTATACCAGAAATTGAGGGGTCAAGGAGGGGGGGGTCGACTTCTATACGAGGTCTATGTTTGAGACCTAAAAATTCTGAGGTCAAGTGACGATCTTCCAGTAGGAGACAAACAGACGAGATTCAAACTGGAAGCCATGATGTTAGCTCATTGTCAAAATATTGAAATAAAATTACTTTTATAAATATAACATATTTTACTGTTTTTTTAAATTATATTTAATTCCTAAAAATAAATAAATTAATACCATTGGGAATCCAGTTTGATCAATTTGAAATTGATCCGTTTGTACAAAATCTTATCGATCGACGCCATTTTGAATTTTTAATGTTCGGCGATGAAAATTACTGTCAAAGTTGAACATTAGCTAAGACTTATTTCCCTGATCTAACGTTATTTCTATTATAACTTTTAGTTATGAAAATGAATTAAATAAAAGACGTACTGTAAAATCATTATATTTTGCCGACATGCATGTTCGATGGATATACGGTTCAATGACTGTCAACAAAACGTAACATGGACGTAACAATTACACGAGAACCGATAGGTAATTACTATTAGTATCACTGTAATTTTTCTGCACGGTACATGCAGTTGTTCTAACCAATCGCTTTGTCGATATGCGCGAAAATTAAACCCAGCGAATCAGTCGTTTTTTATGTTAGCGCGAAAATAACACTCCGCGATTTGTCACATGTTATACTGAAGTGTAGTCAAATCGGAAATGTTATCGGGCCGAATTTCATCTTGTACATCAGTAGACGTATATTGCCTCGCTCCCGTGTAAAAAATCAATTACTCTTCTAGCTTTCTTTGAATTTGATGAAGACATTTGGTTTGTTTTACACCGCATAAAATACTCGGAATTTCACGACTCAGACTATCAATTTCCGAGAAAAGCAGAGTGAGAGGATATGACAGAATTATCCAATGAAATGTATCCTTACATTCAAATCACATACAGGCATTCTGAATTTACCAATTAAATTTATCCTTTTGTCTGTGGTTACTTACGGGTGTGAGTTCTTGGTAATGTGCTATAAATAGTTATGGGAATTTCCAAATTTCGTTATGAAAACCGTAACATTTAAATTGAGTTAGAAACCAAATGCTACGCACGATATGCATATAAATGCGTTCTTAATGTTTATTGCGTATGGTGTGGCCCCGTAGTTATTATCTTTTTGCGCCACAGTTCACTCTAGGTGCAACACTGCGCATGTACCGAGAAGTAAATGAAATAAAATTCTTTTTAAAAAAAGAACAAACACCAGCACACACGTATGTATTTTTTATCATCGATATTTATATATAATATATATATTTATAACAACAATCTCTTATTAAACAAATGCTTACTGTATTACAAAACACTGACGTATTACAACTCACTTTGAAAATTATGATACATCAACTTACCGCAACTAAATCTCTCAACGTGCCTCGTGTTTCATGTCGACCTGCTTCCAACACGCGCTAATAGGGGGGTCGACTTTTATACAAGGTATATGATTTTGACAGCAATTTGGGGGCCTGAGAAAGGGGGTCGACTTATACACAGGGTCGACTTATACACTGTAATATACGGTAAGTGTATCAAACAAGGCCCGTGTGACAGCCGGTAACCTTGTTACTTTGAAATGGTTGGTAACTGGTAAAAACTTCTTTTAGCTTGGCCCAAAAAGTTGACAAAGTCATACAATTGAACCATTCAGGCTGATTCATAATTGGTTTTATACCATGTTCGAAGAGAAGAGTTAAAACTTTAATGCCAATTCAAATTTCCTCCACACAAAACATAGACCTGTCCTAATGTGCCTTGAAGTATTTCAACAAATCCCCTCACCAATGAATGTGTCTGAAGTGGCTGAGTGTATGGAGCCCTTGTTGAGGATGTCCATGACCTTCACCACAAAGTCCTGCGGCATGCTGTTTGCATACGGGAGGATGTCGTCCCTGATCAGCTGCACCACCTGGTGGGGAGATAACATATCACTTAACTAGAACCTACTACAGGTAAGACACTTTCCAACTGCATAATATGAGATGCAGGGGTTGCCATTTGGGTAAGAACATGTTGTATAGATACTCAACTTCTCCTGCTATAGGGGCGATATTTCAGTGTAGACATCAACACACTATCAAGCTTATCCTTCATCTCATCACAGGTGCTATTTTTTTAATTTTCTAATTCCTGCGATTTTTTAATTGACCATCAAGTCAAAGTAAGTTATACATTTTCATTCTTTAAACATTGAACCACTGGCCAACTAACAATAACAAAGGGAGATAATCGAGGCATCATTCCTGCACTGACAAGTCGCCCTTAAACCCACCTATCTACCTACCTACCTGCACTGACTAGGAAATCTCACCTTGCAGTCTATTGCCTCGTCCCGCTGAAAGTCCTCCACAGACAAAGTGGGCGGGGAGGGGCTGCAACAGAGGGGTGAATCTTTTATTAACTATGGAAGAAAATGTTGAAAGCAACCAGCCAATTTGACAACAACTGACACCTCAGAAGACCACTGTCAAACTTTTGGTGAAGTGGTTGAAGCTCTCATAAAGCTTCCATACTTCCATTGAACAGAGGGTCTTAAGTAACAGTTGCCCAAAACTCCTTGTTAATAAGCAACAAAGACAAAAAGATACAGAGAATTTCCTGACAACTGTCACTTGACATATTTCTAGTATTGTCTTGAGAGTCTTGTAATCCTCTTCAATAAATAGGACATAAAATAAAAGGTACTAAATTAAAAACATGAAGATTGTAAACTAAGGAGGGCAAAAGGACAAGTTAAACACAGTTAGAAGATCTGATAATGACGGAAAGAAAATTGATCATATATCTAAAGGAGTATTTAAATAGTGTGATTCTTAGGGTCACTGTGGTTCATGATATAGTCAAAGATTATAGATTGAGTATTGACTATCAGTGTTAAAAGCCATTTGGACTAATGCATGTCTGAAACTACTGACCCAAAACTTTTCTCCCAAATAAAATCAAAGTTAAATTTTTACTAAACCATTGCTGAATATTTGAAGGCAATCTTATAACCAATGCTTTTGGCTAGTGGTCTAGATATAATTAACAGATCATGGTTATCGTCCACTAACGGGTCTCCATGTCAATGAAGATTGCAAGAAGTGCACATAAAATACCAATTATCCTTCCCGTAAACACTCAGTGATATTCTTTGTATTTGTTTCACTGCAAGCATGACTGAGTTTCTCCATCCTTTTTGTTTTGTATTAGAAAAAGTAATGAAATCTGTTGATAGTTCCATAACAAGAAAAGAACAAATATAACGGGACATAACATTCTTAGTATTTGATAAAGTGGCAAATGTACAATACATAAAATAACTTTACACAACAACTGGCAATAGGGTTGGGAGGAAGCTATTTTAAAACTTGGATAATTCATTTGATGTATAAACACTCAAAACTCCCTCAAGCAAGGTATCCTTTTTGGCCTTCTTGTAAACAGCTACATCTGAATGTACCCAGGCATTTTGAACGCTGGGTTTTAACAGGGTTGAGTATGATGACAACTAACTTTTTAGAGAAAAGGAAATCCTCAAAAGCACCGGAGAGTTGGGCCCACATGGCCGTGAAGGCAGCGTCTGCAACACATAAAACTTATAAATTAAATTTATGTTAAAATATTAAAAGATTAATTAGATTTTAAAAGCGCTTCATTTGTTTTGTTTTTTAAACTATATAAGATTTAATAGTTTCGTTGGACAGAACTAAAAAACAGTTCAATTTCAAGTTTTGGTTGCAGTTTATTACAATGACTTGTGCATGGATGTAATATTGTTTGGATCTGGTTGAAGTTGGTTTGGGCAGAATTTGGTATTGGTCAGGTATGTTTTGAGAATGGATTGAATACAGATTTGTGTGGGTATGGGTTATGTTTAGGTTACGTTTAGTAAGAATTCGGTATTGGTGAGGAATGGTTGGGTATAGCTTAGGTCAATGCAGATTGGGCATAAAATACATCTGGACTGGTTTGGATGGTTATGGAAGGGTATGGATTGGATTTGCCATTGGGTATGGATTTGGTTGGGGCTGAGTACGGGTTAGCCATGGATTGGGTAAAATTTGATCTGGATCGAGTATTGATCAGGTTTGGATCAGGTAATTGGTTGGGTGTGCCAGATTAGGTAAGGATTGGGTATGGGTTTGGGGATGAGTTGGATTAGGAATATGAATGGTTTTTGGGTTGAGTCTGGTTTTGATTGTTTGTTGAAGGACCTGAGGTTTTGTTTTGGTTTCTTCAAGTTTTGGATGATAAAGGAGTGTTGAAGGTGTTTTTAGAACTGTTATGCTATGAACGTAGCTGACCGTGTTTCCTGGCTACCGGGAGGCCGACACTGAGGACGGAGAAGAGAGAGTTGATGGCGAGGATCCAGGTGGAGGGGGCGGGGCAGCTGTACTTGAGGCCCAGGGGCACACGCAGGGTCTGTAACACAAAATCACATGTCATCACACGACATAGTCACTCTTTTTTAACTGTCTGTACACCAGCAAAGTCTTACTATTGTGAATTCAAATGTCAGCGTTTGTTTTTGAGCTCATCATGAAGGTCAGACAAGGCTCCACAACTCCAGGTAAAGAGTTCTTGAGATATTCTGATTCATAAGAATATTGCCAAAATAGTGTATCTCAGAGTCAGCGGCAGGAAAATAATGCTTTTTCATATTGTCATTGCAGAAAAGAGAGATGTGTGCACAGGCTTTCAGATTAACGTTCATAGACAGCTTGTGATGCCATTCAATTGTCCAAATTCTACATTCTTCCAGCTAAGAGTTAGATAGCAATGTTAAGAACAGTTTATATATTGAACTTCATCACAGTCTTAAGTATCCTGAGAATCAATATGACCTATCCCAACACAATTCATTAGTAGATAATGAACAACAGCACTAACTTAAGTCAGTTCCATCTCTCTGATAAGGAGTTTTTTCCACACAATAGTTAAAGAGTCTGTCCTATCGGCAATCGGTCCGCCATGTTGGTTTTTCGAGACATGAAAGAGAACCTTTTACTTATTTTACAAAATTACAAAATCAAACTATATATAAGGACAGAATATCCACACATCTACAAAAGCTTTATAATAAGACAAATCAACTTTGCCTTGTAATGCTGTAGCAAGGCTTTTCACACTCATAGTGTCAATGAATGGCTTCACTTTTCATTGTTGAGTTGTTTACGAGTACATGCTCTTATTTATGTTACACTGAGTAATACATTTCACTGTGTTGTGTTATAATCATGTACTTTAGATGAAAAAATTTCTTTTTGAATTTTGTTCACACGAAAAAAATACCACGATAGGAATGTCCTGTTAAGCATTTATTCTTGTCACATCAAGTACACATGACTACGTTGCCTAACTCACACTCTGCCATAAATCATTTAACATACTCCCACATTTGAATTAATCTCATCTCCTTACATGTTTTTGAGTAAGTACTTTAAGTCAAGCATTTCATCATAAATTAATGTAAGAAAAAAGAAGAGTTAACCGATAAAAGGAACATTTATGAGTTTATTTACTAGTCTTGAGTGCTAACATCTCCTAGACTAGCTTTGGCTTGATTAACATGAAGGTCTTGACCAGTTAACTAGTACTATCTGCAGCCTCTGTATGTTCACAGTGCAGTTCTTCTAATCAGCCAAACAATACACAAGATCGCCTTTGCCCTGCTGGTCAGATTAGCTTGACCTGCGCCCTACCCTTGTGTCCAGTCTGCCTCCGGTCACAGATTTAGTAAACAGAACAGTGGACAACAGAAGGGGATGGGCAAGAAGCTAACAGTATTTGTGTAATTATTGTTACAGACACATTTGCAAGTACTTTCGTCTGTAATATTCATTTGAGGTTTAGAGTGAAACGAAAGAGGCATTAGCATGTTTGAACACTGAAAGTTTTTGTCATTGTCATATTAGTCAAAGAGCCTGAATGCAGGATTTCATTCTTGGGGAACTTTAGGTCTTGAGAAGATGATTAAATCGAGCGTATATGACATTACCCAAATATCTATCACACATAATTGAAATCAACTAAATTTGAATGAATGGCATCATATTTTCATGTATGTGACAATAAAGCGTTGCCTCACGAAGAACAAACAGTGATATTATACAGCTTCATTGTACTTCTTCTCTATGATTATCCACTCTAGAATTAACCAGATTGGTTTTAGCAAGTTTTGCACCTTCTTGTCTAATAAAGTTTGCTTATAGACACCTATCACTGATTCCTTGTGTAAAGGATGTTCACCTTGTATGGCTTGTTTACCAATCTCTTTCATGCACTATAACAGTTGAAACCATATAAGGCGTCTCAGCATATTAACCAATTACTTTTCTTCTTACTTTATATGTGTATTGTTCAATTCATGTGTTTAGGAAATAAAATACTGTTTAAATCTAAATTTAAATGACATATGGTTTCCATTTCTTGAGAGTACAAAAGTGTACAGAAATGAGTTTTCTGAGGCATGGCCTCCATCGTCTTGTATATTGGGCCACTAGATCATCATGGAAATTATTATCCAAAATCATCAATGGGTCTGTTACCAATTTTTTTCCTTCCATAGTGTTTTTGTTACTCACCCAGGTTTTGTCTAAAGGGTAACAAGAGCTGCTGTTGTTTTTGGACTCACAGAGAATTCAAACATAGTAAAAAAATTTAAAAAATTACTTATTTATCCATTTACATTATAAAACACAAAAATTGTTTAAGTAAAAATTACAAAATCCTTTCAAGTCCTTCACAACAAATAGATGACAAAATATTTAGAACAAATACTTAAAAAATATATTATGGTGATTTTATGTAATTAACCATTTGTCAGAAAGAAAGAAAGAAAGTTTATTTCGGTTTTGTAGGCCATTGGCCCATGTACAAAGTAAATAACATTTATACATTTTATATGGCAATATACAGACATCTTACGTTTCAGTTTGTTACATATCGACACTTAAGAGACAATTTAATAAATTTAGCACAATTCATTAACAGAACAATATCATTAGACATTAATAGCTTGATCAATTTACAATTGTTCGTTAGTTTATTCCATACAGGTAGATAATTATTTCTAAGTATAACATATTTATTACATTCAAACAAGAAGTGAGCTTCATTTTCAATACTTCCGCTATTACACATCTTACAAACAACATCAGAATTAACAGTTTCTTTCCATCTAGTATTACATCTTAATGGCAAAGCATTGAATCTTAGTAGGCATAGATATCTCCTTAGGTCTCTAACATTTATTCTTAATATGCAATGATCAATGGGAAAGGATAACATTATACTTTTGAAATTATTAAGTCTGGAAGAATTCATAATATTGCTAATTATATCTTGTTTGGAGCAATCAACTAACCTCTGCTTAAAAGATGACAAGAATAATGATACATTGCCGACGTCCTGTACAATCCAAACATGACTAAATCCATAATTGTTTAAAAGAGTACGTATTCCTGAGGCCCAAGTAACCCTACCGACAGAATCTAATTTAAGCATATAGTTATAACTTTGTTTAGGGTAACAATCATTAGACATTCTTAACAATTTACACCAAAATGTAATACATTTAAGATGATAATCCACATTCATACTATATCTACCACACTCAGCTAACGCTGCATTACTTGAAACATGCTTACCCACACCTAAAACAAATTTACAAAAGTTATTATGAAATTTATCAACAACATTTCTCTCTTGATATCCCCATACTTCTGCTCCGTACAACAAAATTGGTTAAATTTTACAATCAAAAAGTTTAAATAATACATTGACAGGAATATTTTTGAATTTATACTGTAATTGTTTAATAAGTAACAAAGCTTTACTGGCCTTTGCAACAAGCGTCTTAGTACAAACACTCCAAGATAATCTTGTAGAAAACATGATACCAAGATAATTATAGTATGTTGCTGTTTTTAATTGTACACCATTAAAAAACCATTTTTCATTATTGCGAAGGTAGCCACCATTTCTAAATACTAAAATCTCAGTCTTCTCCATATTGACTTGCAACCCCCATGACTTACAAAAATTACATAAGATGTCAACTTTTCTCTGCAAACCAACCACACTATCATCAAAAATACATAAGTCATCAGCGTACAACAGTAATAACAACTCTAAATATTCTTCACCGATAAATATATCTCTGACCTCAGAAGATTCTAACATAGTTTGAAATTCTGATATAAACATTGAGAATAAAAACGGACTGAGTACACATCCTTGTCGAACTCCGCTTAAACAATCAAAATACTCTGTGATAGATGTTCCAGATAGTCTGACAGATGCTTTAATTTTCGAATACATATTTTGTAAAACTGACAATAACTTCCCATGTACACCTTTTTTCATAACTGAAAACCATAGCAAATGTCTATTAACCGAATCAAAAGCCTTTTTAAAATCTACATACAGACAGTAAAATCTACCACCACTTTTAGATAAATATTTTTGCACAAGACACTGTAAAGTAAAGACATTATCCATAGTACAATATCCCTTTCTGAAACCCGCCTGAGACTCTGGGATACTATTATACAAATCAGCGAAGTGCTGTAAACGTTGATTAACAATATAACAGAAAATCTTTCCAAAAGAATCCATAAGGGATATACCTCGATAATTATCAACACAACCATAACGCCCTTTCTTATGGAGTGGAACAATTAAACCTTTACACCATTCAGTAGGAAAACTACCTGTTGAAAGAATGTTATTAAACAAAATGAGTAAATACGGAAGAAGAGGACCACCACAACTCTTGATCATCTCCGCTAAAACACCATCAGGACCTGCAGCTTTACCGAGCTTGAGATCATTTATAGCTGCTTCAATCTCTTCCCTTGTAATATCAGAATTTAATACATTGTTGACATCATCATCATTACAACTATCACAAATATCTCTATCGTGATTATTCAAAACACCTTCGGCATGTATAATAATATCACTGTCTAAACATACATCCGTTAAATTGAAAACCCTCTTGAAATAATGAAACCAACTTTCAGAACTAATCCTTGAACTTTCTACTTTAACTTTATTAGATAAATTACCAAGATTGCGCCAGAATGACTTACTATCCCTACTACTATCTACCAGCTGCTGTATACAAGAATCCTCATACTGTTCCCGCTTCCTCTGGCATAATGATCTATAACTATTCCTAAGTTTACAATATTCCGAAAGAAGAGCCTTGTTGCCAGACAGCCTGAACTCGTCTAGCATCTTGAACTTACCAACCTTCATATCCTCACACTCCTTATCATACCACTTCTCAACTGATGCATCTTTAACCTTACCACCACGAGATAATAAACCACACGACACAGCAACACCCTGCAGTACTCCAGTGAGCACATCTACCGCAGAATCAACACTCTCCTGCAATACACTAGTGAATGCATCAATGTCAAGGGACGCAAGAGACTGAGAAACTTCATCCTTAAATTTATCACACATTTCATTTCTCCACATAAACTTAGGAATATCTAAAATAGACATCACCATTTGTGGCGCTATACGAGGAACAAATCAAGAAATTATTTACGAGGAAACTTTAACTATTTCAATGCCAGATCAATGTCTGTGTTTTATAAAATGTGTAATGAACTGATGCCAAGTTATATTTCAAAATTGGTACCCAAACACTAGGGGACATATCTGGATGAAATATGAGATAATCATTACTCAGGCAAATCAATGCCGAATCGAAACAAAAAAAGAAAATGGAATGCATTTCCTTAAAATATTAGAAATATTAGAAACCTAAAAAATTCTCGAACATTGATTTCAAAGCAAGAAAAACATGAAGCATAGTTTCTATTTTGATATTTACTACAGATCTTGGTCACGTCAGATTATCCTTAGTCATTTAAGAGAGAGAGTTTATTCTGTAAAGGGGCCACCCGCCCATTATACATGTAAGTTGATGATACAATAAACTGCCGAAGCGCCATAAAATGTTATGTACAGATAAAGCATAATGCAATTCTATAATGGACTTTGTTGGGCATCAGCATGATGCAAAATGTTTGTTACGTTTCTTTTGAGCTAGAAAAATATATTTTGCAAGATTATTGAGTATAATACTATTTGTTGATGTAAACAGTGAGTTGAGCTTGTTATCAGATGGGATTACATAGTAGTACTCTTGTATGAGATCTGTTCTCAGGTTACTATAAAATGGACATTCAAGGCAAAAATGCAATTCAGATTCAACAGTAGGTATAACACAAAATGGGCAAAGACGATCTTTATGGTCAAGTTTTAGGCGTCTACCATACTCTATCATAAGGTTATGGTTTGAACATCGGAATTTGCATAACGCAGTGCAATATGCTTTAACGTTAATCACTCTAAAATACATTTCTTCACAAAAATATACCTTAATTTGCTTGTACATCTTTAATTTAGAATATTTATCAAGATCTGAAAACCAATTTTGAACGTCAATGTCAATACATCTCTGTTTAAATTCCAAAAGAAAACTTTTAACATTGTCAACATGCTGATCAATCCACACCTTTCCAAAGCCATATGTAAATAATAAATTTTTAACTTTGAGTGCCCAACAATCTATATTTTTTTCAGCTAGCTTAAATTGATACTTATAAACATTAAACAAAATTACGTTGTCCCTTTGACTTGTACATCTTATCCAATACTTCACTATTTTGACATATTTATTAACATTCAGAGAATATCTACCAAGTTCACCATGAGCTACTATATTCGGTGTAGGAACAGAAAGCCTTAGTATTTGCTTACAAAATTTATCATGAACATGAAGAATATTTGGCGAGCTATGAAAGCCCCATACCTCTGCGCCATATAGCAAAATTGGTAGAATTTTAATATAAAAAATATACAAGACTTTCAATGGAAGACTGTAAAAATTATTAATTAAGGATCTAGTGAGAGACAAAACTTTCAATGCCTGTTCCGCTAAAATCTTTTGTGTGATATACCAACTTCCTGAACTCGTGAAATGGACACCTAAATATTTATAAGATTTGACAATTTCCAAGTTTTCCCCATTCAAACAAAAATATTCATATTTCCTTAGTCTACCAGCTTTCCTAAATACAATAATTTTACTTTTATCAATATTAATTTTTAACTTCCATTTTTGACAATATGAATTTAATTTGTCTATTCTCTTTTGCAGACCAAGGGGAGTACTATCAAACAAAACAATATCATCTGCAAAGAGCAAAAAAAATAACTCTATAAAGTCTAGACTAATACATCTTTGATTATCAACAGCCAGAAATTCAACCAAATCATTAATAAAAAATGAAAATAAGAAGGGAGACAACTGACAGCCTTGACGCACGCCGAATGCACAATCAAAAAAAGAAGTATAACCCTTTTCCAGAGAGACACATGATTTTACATTTAAATACATATTTTTAAGTAAGTAATACATTCTACCTTTAATATTACCAAACCAGAGTTTATATAAGAGACTTGTTCTATCTACAGAGTCAAATGCTGCTTTTAAATCTACGAATGCACAGTAAAGCCTCCCTTTATACAAAGAAAGATATTTATTGATAACTGTATGAAGGATAAATATGTTATCTGAAGTTTGAAAACCATGTCTAAAACCAGCCTGTTCGGGAGTAAAGAACTGTTCCTGTTCTGCCCATACTGACAATCTATTACTAATAACTTTTGCAAAGATTTTCCCTGACACTTCCAATAACATTATTGGTCTATAATCAGATGGTACACCAGTAGAACCCTTTTTGTGCACAGGTAATATGACGCCTAAAGTCCAATCAGACGGAAATGCCCGAAAACAAAATTGCATTAAACAAGAACTGTAACATCTGGATACAATATTCTGGGGCGTTCTTAAAGAATTCAATACTAATACCACTGAAACCTGGGGCCTTACCAGAGTGCATTCCCGCTATAGCATCTTTAACCTCCTGAAGAGATATTTCCTTATCCAGTATATCATCATCGACAGTAGATAAGACAAGATCTTTATCGAAGGAATCAACATAAGAACTCACAACATCGTAGAACTCACTTTCCTCCATGGAAGTATGGAACCCTTTAAATAAGTTTTCAAAATAATCAATCAATTCAGATGGCTTGATATGACTAAACCCCAAGTATGTCGATCTTGGATTAATACATTGCCAAAACAATTTATTATTTCTATGGTGTAAAGCATTATTCGGCATATCCACAATGCCGAATCGAAACAAAAAAATAAAATGGAATGCATTTCCTTAAAATATTAGAAACCCTGAAACCTAAAAATTCTCGAACATTGACTTCAAAGCAGGAAAAACATGAAGCATAGTTTATATTTTGATATTTACTACAGATCTTGGTCACGTCAGATTATCCTTAGTCATTTAAGATTAGAATGTTTGGATTTATATGCTCATGGTTTCCATTGTTCTATCCATCCCAATCCTATTTGCTCATGTGGCCATTTCTACCAGGACCCCTATAAATAAAATAAAAACTACAGCGAAATAAGACATTATATGTATTTTTATACAAAAGGCATGAAGTGTATTGTTTTTGTTGCTGTACATGCATCATAAGAAGAAATATTTAATCATTAGCCATAATTTCCATAATTTCATAATAAAAACAGGAACATTTTACGAAAGTCATATAAATTTAACTTGAGTAATTTAGATCTTTGTATTTCTTTCCTATTTAGTAATCTCACTAATGTTTAATTGTTTTTCACATGCAGGTATTGTCTTACAAGTCGCTTTATTGATGTTCCAGAGTTGCTTTAATTATTCGTCAAGGGTAAAGGCCTGCTTTCAGATGTGCTTGTTGGCCAATTCCCTTCACGTTGTAAAATTTATGGCAAAGTAAATATGTTCATTTGTGTAATTAAGAAAATTTAAACATGGTAAATAAAGTTATAAGTGATATTACAATTGAAAAGGTTTAATCTAAAAAAAAAAAACTAGACAGATATGATGTATAACTCAATGATATGAAACGTTCTCTAGTCACAAACGAAGACCCTAAGACAATGATGATTGGTTCAGGTTGACTGCACATGGTGGTGGTAGTTCCAGTTGATCGCACCACAGATGACAGAGGGGTCTCTGAATGACAGTTATATTGGTGTCGTTAATCCAACACTCACCGGCATCAACATCCTTTATATATCTAAGTAGTGGTCATAAACATGATGGCAATACACACCTATATGGATATAACAAGTAAAGAAAAACACAAACTAAAATATCACTGACATTCTTACGTTGGTTATTTGAGTAAAAGTAAAAAATAAAGTTGTACAATAACAGACATCATGATATCAGGAAACATAATTAATAATCTTAAGTAGGTGTACATTTAAAAAATGTAACAAAATTGTAAAAAATAGAGTTATGGAATCATTTCTTATACCAAATCTAATGATACCAAATTTGTATGAACACATGAAACTAAATCTCTCTCTGAATGTTAACTACTTGTATTTTATCCTCCAATGGGGTTTAACAGATTTGTATGATCCATTTCTATTAACTATAAATGCACAACTGACATATCCCTGTTACTTACTGTGCTCATCAAGCTAAGCTACATATGATTCTAGGATGTTGTTTGACTAATAAATTTATACATTATAGACATCAAATTTATCTAACAACAGCATCTAAATTTTTTCATAAAAGCCATAACATATCAAATGATTACCTTCATTTCTTTTCAGGGTAAAATGAAAAATTCAGAACCGCTTGTACTAAGAAGATGATCGAATTAAATAGTATGTTATAATTAATGATCTCCAATTTAAAAATTCATGAGCAAAACTCTATACGCAATTTATGATAATTGATATTTCACTCATTAGACTACTAATCAAGTAAATATCTTGCTGATAAGCTCCATGGAGAGATAATCCCTTCAGCTGTAGATATAGACATATTTATGAAGGATTTACACATCCAGTGCAAACAGACGGTGGCAGACAAGGCACTGTTTCCAGCCCCTTATTGTTAGTGTTGATCCCCTATAAACCTTGATGAAAACTTGCTGGCACTGAAAGGCATAATGAGACATTAATGAAAGCAGTATCTGGAGGCAATCTGAGGCGATTGGGGCTGGAGGCACAGAACTTCTTACTGAATAATCTACCCTTTTGGACTTTTAAGCTATTATAAACAAAATATAATCAATGTACTTCTGTTTTACATTCTAAAGGTAAAAGTGGGAAAGTTTTTAACTTGTTAATATTTTTTAACAGCCTGGGTCAAAAATTACTTAACAACATTATGGCCATTAAAAATGTTAATACTATAATTCTACTATTCATCTTTTACTTTTATGTAGCTTTTTATGTCTCTAAACAAAAATTCTTTTAATAAAAAAGCTTTTATGTTCATTCAATTGTGTAAGGTAAGGTGAATCAAGAATTGATTTTAATGATAATACAGCTATACCTATAAGAGAACTTATTATAAGTGAAAGAATATCAAATTTGAGAACCTGGCAACCTATTCACCCTACTAAGGGTGAATAAAATAAACCTTTATCAAAGACAATTTTCTGAATGTTAATAATTAACCAATTTTCTGCTCCTAAAGGCTAAATGAAAACTCTATTCAAGTGTTTTGCTAGTATAAACATCAAACTTTTAGCAAGAGCAATATAATTGCTGTGACAACACACATAGACTGAAGATACCTCTTCTACTTAATTACTATCACATCAACATTGTCATATATTTAGAGTCATTGCTATCAAAACAGTGCAGCGTCACTTCAAACAGAAAGGAGGGGTAATTAGTGAGTCTGTTGTGACAAGCATTAGACCGTGGAGCAGTAAAACAATAGCTGGACCCTCCCACCCCTTCTCATCCCCACCCCAAAACCTACTAATAGTGCCAGATGGCTGGCCAGGAATAGATAGATACTTGCATTCAGGTTAAGGCACCACAGGAAGATTTCACATATTCTGAGGACAGATCAAGGATTACCTAAACAGGCTCTCATACCCTACAGATTGTGTTCCTCAAGAATCCAAGTGGGAAGGGAAATTGCCAGTTGACACCAAGAAACTCTGAAACTTTTACAGACTTGAACAAGTCTTCCACAAGTAGGTGTGACATTCTTCAAGGCATATCTCTAAAAAAAATCTATAATTTTGGTTGATGGTGAAGGCTTGATCAGGGTAGCTATATGGTGGATTGATAGTGAGTGAGGATTGGGTTTAGCTTTTGATAGATTGATACAGCTTGTTGGGATCAGTGTGCAGTCTGTTTTATTATAACTTGATACCAGTGGACAAGATGGCATCACTGTCAGCCGACATGCAGGGGTCCTGTATCACTGCCTATCTCCTTATCTTGATGAGTGCACTAATGAACCTCTCATTGCTGGCCTAGATTGCCCAGTCACATGTCAACTGTATCAAATATCATTTGCTTGTACTTAACTTTACATTTTAACTTAAAGATGTGTTATAAGTGTTAAATGTACTGCAATCAACTATGATCTCCAAAAAGGGCATTGAAACAAAAAGTTTAAAAAAATAATTATAATGACAAATCTCCCAAAACATGTTAATAATACATGTTCAGTTAATAATTTTCATGATCATGTAACTACATATACTAAGAAATATACTGATGGGAAATCAAATAAAAATTATTAGAATGATGAAGTATGAATTCAAATTGTTATATCTAAATAGGACTTGGTTATGACTAAATATGTGATTTATCCCGCAATTTCATTTTGCAAATTACTAATACAATCACAAGCAAGACACACATTCTCAGATTGCTACACTTAGTTAAAAGTGAAATTACTTAAGTATGTTCATCTTAGAATAAAAGGTTGATTAAAAGCAACACAGAGGAATAAATATACTTTTAAGATGACTCAGAATAAAAGCTAATAAAATACCAATTTTAATTGTTTACAAAGAATGCAGATTACTAATTGGTTGAGTGGACAGGAACCCCACAATGCAGTTATTAGCTCACATTGTGTGCGGCCATTAGATCCAGTTATGCAACATTATTGGTCAGCTAACAGTCACATGACCTTAATCTAAAAATAGCCAGGTGAAAGGTCAGGTCACCTAGAAGCCGTCTGATTGGTCAGTTGAGGGTTGAGGGGAGCTTGTGTAAGATTTGGTTGGTCAGTGTAACTGGACATTGCATGCACTGGACATTGGTCAGTGATAGGGGAAACTGCACATGCTGTAAGACTGAGAGAAACCAAGTCTACCCTGACCCTCTTGCTTGTCTTCTCATTGGAATATTTCAACATCTACAGTGAAGTCCTTAAGGTTAGTCCTCCTTGGGTAATATTATGTATGTTAGACAATCATAGCATGATGTAATGATAATCATCATTGGTATCTTTGTAATCTTACTGTTCTCTGTAAACTGAGGTGCATTCTTTGCCCTTTTTAACTCTGGTGATGGCTTCTATCATTTTTAGTTTACATACAGTTGGGCATATCTAAAATGATACAAAGAATATTGGTCAATAACAATAAGTCAAGGGTGCTGGAATGGTTTCTAGTACTTAAATGGAATTGGGGCCAGCTTTTTAAGGATCTTTGCATTATTCCTTTCTCTCAGAAATCTTATTGTTTGAAAAATTATTAGCTGAAATGCATGTTAGTTGCATATTATTAGTTGGAGGTCGTACTCACTTTACTATCTCCTTCTAAATAGCCCAAAAAGATTATAGTTAGAAGTAAAATGTATTATTGGGAGTATGCGACTACACTTGTTTAAAATATCCTCCATCTTCTGAAAAAAATTTCTTGTTTTTTTTTTAACAAAAGAAAACATAACAAACTAACGAATGACCTATTATGACTGTCTGGAATTATTTACAATGCTTGATAATATGTATATTGTAAAATTCATCAAAGCTATTGATGGCAGAACACATGGTCTTTGGTGTATGCTAACAATCATTAGTCTTATATCTCATACTAATAGATTAAAATTCATGTTTTCAAGTTTTCAATAGTCATTTACTATGTAATTCATGTTTCATGTATATTCAAACAGGATAAACAGTTCTAATGATTCAAAACGGAAAAAACATACCAATGCAAGGATGAGAAAAAATAGTGTTTAATTATGGCAGTACTCAGTCAAATTCATTTGAATATACCACGTGAAGTGCAAATAATAAATTGTAAAAGTGCTAATGTTGAAAATATATGTGTTTGGAAACTGTTATTAATTCTATCAAATTTTATTTGAGATTGGTGATCATTTCAAAATCAAGATTCACAGAAAGAATGAATTTAGGTCAGATAAAAAATATATCGCTTTATTTAGTTAGATTTGTTTTTCATTTGTAACATACTGTTCCCTCAATCATGCTTAGCTTCATTATTTCATCCTTTACTCATGATTAAAATGCAAGGGATCTTTTTCCAAACAGGCTAATTCAATCATATCTATAATAATAAAAAAAACACCAAAATCAACTGTTACAAACATAACACAAATATTTCCCTCCCATAGTTCACCATTTGTACAATATTACATAAAGACTGATGTAAATACGAGTGGTTATGTACAGCGTGTACACAATATTACACAAAGTTGCAGACACGGCCAATGACCTGGTGAGTTGACCACCATCCACTGCCCCTCAAGGCCAGGAGAGTTCCCACACACATGCTCAGTGAGCCGTGACCAAAAGGTTCTTGTCAATCACACTCTCATTGAGCGAGGCAATGTTATGTAACATGGCCCCAGGTTATGTAATGCTGTAGATAAGCAACTTATACCAGAGGCCCTCTTCGGGTGTGGTCAAAAAATGATGCAGACTTCTGAATACTTTGATCTCCTAACAACTCAACTTCAATATCACAACTTATTGGTCATTTTCAACTTTAGCTTGAAGTCTATTGCAGCGTGTATACAAAAAAAAATCATTTATCCTTAAATCGGTTTAAAAAACTTAACATATTACAAGGTTGCAAATCCATCATGGTCATTTTGACCTATTTCTTGCAGTACTCTCCAAATAGTCTCATTAAAATAAATCTCATCTCTTTTATGGGTCAATGATTAGACATATTGTCAAAAATCATAACAGTGCTTCTGTCTGCTTTCAATAAGTCAAAAAAATAAAAATATTAAAATTTAATAACTTAAATTAACTGAAAAAGAGAAATGTTATTCAAATCAGTCAAATCTATTTATAACAGCAAATACATACAATCAACCTACGACTTTTTTATATTTCAAAATGAGATATTTTAAAATCAATCCATTTTTTAACTCTTAGAATATCATCTACCCTAAGAGTCCCTCCTACAAAGTACAAGTCCCACCTCAGCTCTACAAGTTGTTAATGACCCTTCTAAACTGGAGATTACCTCACATTACATAACGCCCACAAACCAGGCTCTGTTATAAATCAGTAACCTTGAAGTCCCTCTCTGTCCCCACTGGCTATTCTGTTCACCAGCTAGTGTATAGATGATAAATAAGGGCTCACTAAAGGGTATCAACACCTTCCCTAGCCTGTCAACACTGGCATGACAAAAAGTTAAAGTGTAGCCTGGGGCTGCTGCTGATTAGCTGCCATTGTCCAACAATTCACCTCAGGAACAAGTCAGTATCAGAATTAATGTAATACATACTTAGGAATGCAGAGTTGACATATCTCCATACCAGGGAAGAATCACAGGAATTTTTTTAAAACTATTGTCTGGAAAATTTAGTCATCAATTTGTAAAATTGTAAGGAGTGACAAGCAAAGTTTGATAAATTGAAAAGCCTCTTGGTCTTATTGGCACCAACTTCAAAATTGAAAAAGCAACTTATTTGTAAGCCTAAAATAATCCATAAAATATTGTCTAAAAGACACGATATGATTTTAAAATCACCAATCCAATTTTCACTGACCGAAATGTAACAGTTAACTTAAAGGCCATTTTCTCCAAAAGGAATTCATATTTTGCACAGGACATAAAGAATATCAGTTCATGATGACACCACATACATCAACAACACAAATCAGACACCAATCAACTTGCATCCAAAAATATTTATTACCTGAACGACAGGCAACTAACACCAGCAGGTAGACATAGACCTATAGTACACACAGAGTGTCACACCTGTAATTAAGCTAATTAGCATAGCCTGCAGTAACGAAGATGACACTACACACAAGGTGACAAGTGGGTACATACATCCCATGCGTGTGTGCAGTCCACTCTTGCATTAGAACATGTCCAGTAGACACATCAGTCTAAGAAGAAAACTGTTAAGAAGGCCCGATTTTGGTAAAGGTGAATTAATTAGTCTAAAACAACATAGCAAATTAACCTTATTGATAGTTGTTCTATGGAAAAATTTACATTACTTTATAATCATTAACAAAGGGTAATTCTTTGGCACTCTTGTGAAAGATGAAATTAGATCAGCATGTAAAAGTAGATCATTAATACCATAATCATTTGACTAATAATCCACATTAAACCATAATGCAATATAGAGCAATATATAGGTTCATTATTCCATAAGAATGTATCAATATACATGATTAGCTAGATTACATTAATGTATATAATCCTGCACATGGTAACCAGTAAGTCAGACTGTATCTAACGAAGCAGGGTAAGTCTCTCTGGTTCAGTACCTCCTGTACACAAAGACAAACCGAGTTGAATCAGGCTCTAATGAAGCAGATATAAATAATCCAGATCATTGCCGTGCAGAGTCCTGAGTCAAGGAAACTGCTCCTCTCGAGGGAGGGGTGATGTAATAGTCAGTGGTGGGTCCAGATCAGACTGGTCACAGTACACAGCTCGTGTTCTCTCCTTGTCCAACTCATGCATAATTCAGACCCGGGTGATTAACTAAAGCTCACCAAGTGGAATTGGTGCTTGCTGAGTTATTATTTTGGAACCAGTTATAGGCATCATACTAGCATGACACAATGTTATAATACTCAATGTTATAAGGCCAAATTATAAGAGTCCTAAGTTATATGGTTTTAATAAATACCTAGAGATGAAGACATATTACAATTGCCCGAAACACTTTCACCATCTCCATCAAGTATTTTTAATGAGTCATTTCCTTGAAATCAAATGATGATATTTCATATTAACACAATAAATGTTTATTCTCCAAAAAATAACTTTTTTATTCTTTTACAGCCTCCAGTGTGTGAGTTCCCAGTGCCGAGGGAAGATTAATCTTTTTAGTGTGGTGCTACTGAGCATGGACAATGCATAGTTCGTATGATCTCACGATGCAATCTAGGGACGCTGGGGACCGCCCCTTTAAGTCGTTCCCGCACCATCCGTCCGCCCAGATGCCAACATCGTTCTATGGAGGGCATACCAACAACCCATTCTCCAACACTGGCTACATGCCGCCCCAGACCACCTCTTCCTGTGGGATGCAGCTTCCAATCAGTACCAGCCATGATAACTACACCATGAATCAGGCCCTGTCTTCCTGCAGCGGGGGTCCTGGTCTTGCAATGCCAGGGAGCTCTGCTGACCACACCCATGGACTACATGGAATGTCCATGCCATCAGTCATTGCAAAGTCTGAGAAGATTGACCAGGATCCTTTTGGAAGCTCCAACACTTCACCAAACGCATCATCAAGTTCTCTCAACTCCGGCTCCGGTTCAAGTCCTACTCACTCACAGAACGGAATCTGCGATGAATCCAAGGACGATGATGGTTCATTTAAGATGCCCCCAAAGAAGCGACCCCATAATGTGCCAGACAATCAGAAAGACGCTATGTACTGGGAGAAACGGAAGAAGAACAATGACTCTGCAAAGCGATCACGTGAAGCCCGAAGGATGAAGGAGGAACAGATTGCCCTCAGAGTTGTGTTCCTGGAACAGGAGAACCTGCAGCTCCGCACAGAGGTGTCGCTGCTCAAGAGTGAGATTGAGAAGCTCCGGTGCATGTTGTACAATGGCTGAAGTGTCAGAGTAGAGTTAGGTTTTTAACTATTGGCGCAACCCAGAACTATGGCAGCAGATGACACTGTAACATTGAAAGCAAGGTTGAACTCTGCCTGGCATCAGGCGTACCTTTCAAATGTGCCACAACTAATCCACACTGATCTCTATGTGACTTGTGACAGCCACTTGCCAGCTAGTTACTGTGTGAATAGATCCCCCAGCAAATACAATCATGAAATGTTTCAAAGCAATGTAAAATGTAATAGATGGTGAATAATAAAATACCAGGGTACCGTTGGTCCTAGGTGCCCATTTATAAACGGTTATATCGCAATGGTAGTAGGAACTTCTTATTCCTGGTGATTGTGTTCATGAGAATTGTCCTGTACATTGAAGCGTGTCTGAGTTCTTATATGTCCACAGTGATCTACTCAAGATTATGTTATACTTTTTGTTTTAGTCTCTGCAAATGTCTGTATTCATCAGTGAATGAGCTAAGCTTTAGAGACTGGACCTTTGCATGACAGAGAAATTATTTATCATTTCAGATTCTGCAAAACCTTAAAATGTGAAAGTGCTAATGTTGAAAATACATGTGTTTGGAAACTGTTATTAATATTATTAAATTTTATTGGAGATTGGTTATCAATTTAAAGTCGAGATTCACAGATAAATTAAATCAAGTCGGACAAAGATCATTAAAAACCTCCTCATTAAAAAATACTTAAATATGTCTAATTTAGTGAATACTGATTATTCATTCCAACATTCAAAATGGAAATTTTAACACTTAACACTTTCATTCTGTTAATTTTATTCAGATTTTGAGTAGTGTGCTAGATTGACTGAGTGAATGCTTTACATGAGAAGCAAGAGAAGGAATAACTCTTGCTGTTTTATTCAAAGTGTTTATTTTGCTCCAAGTCTCAGACTTGGCTTGTTTGCTTGCAATAAAAGTCTTCATGTATTACAACTCTTGTTTTATTGGGTCGTCACTAATTTTGCCCTTTCAATGAACAATTAAAGCTAATTTCATGACACAATGAAAAAAGACATCAAATCAACAACCCACTTGATTATTCACCAATACTTTCGGCTGAATTGTGTTGAGCTGTTTATCTAAGATAAAAATTAGCTTTGGCAAAATATCTAACCTGCACTTACAGCAGACTGCATATCACTCAACCACTCCATAAAACTTTATGGAAAAATTTATTAAAAAATGCAACTGACGGCACAACACTTTACAGGTGGACAAGGTGTTTTTGATAAGTCATTGCACCTTAGTTACCCTCAAAATGATAAAAATGATTTGGGGGGGATGTAACAATAACTATTTTACAAGCAAAGAAACTCATGCCACAGTAACAATTATGTTAAATGTCCAGTCATGAAAACGCATTCTAATGGACTTAAAATCATGAATCTAATGCCTGAGGTTGATAATACCGTTGGTAACACCTAAGGAGGATAATAAGAGGATAAAGTCACCCCCTGTGGACATTAATTATCCTGTATTCATATTTGACAGGTAATGCCACAAAGACAGGCCCTGATTGATAGAGGGGGAGGGAAGTTGGAAGGGAAGAACAATATAAACTTCTCCCATGTAGCTCCCTCGGGATGCAAGTAGATAGGCAAAGGCAGGGGCCCGTTGGTGTTCACTTCCCCTATGATTAAAATAGACATACACTGATATAATGTCAAATAAACAAAGAGAACTCAATAATGAAATAACAAAGTAGTTAGGTGATGGCAGAGTCTGATTGGTGTTCACTTCCCCCGTGATGAAAAAAGACGTATATGGATGTATAATGTCAAACAAAGGGGACTCAATAAACACATGCAAAGAGGATCAGTCAAAGAAACTCAATGTAAAATTTGCAAGTCTTTAGAAAAGTCTTTTTGCAAATTTGAGAATTACTTTAATATTCAGAAAATTTAATGAGATCTTTTATCAAGCACATTAGCTAGTTTGAACGTTGACTTTATTTGTACCCTCATTTCACTGAGGGTACAGGTTTTTTAACCAATAAATCAACATGTGCCCTAGGGTCAAATATAGGTAAGCACTGGTGAGTATAGGCTCAAAGAGTATTTGGATCAACAGCGGCCCCAGGTCATGTAGGTGTTGAGAGACTGGTTCAGTGAGAAATCACGGCCCTAGGGACCATCTACCTGGCTAATATTGACAGTTTCTGGGCCGTGAAATGAATCTCTCATCTTGAAAGAAAACGGCCTGTGGTGTTGTAATAATACATGTGAATATCCTCTATCTAAACTGCACAATGTCACTTGTCATTGATGTTAGGGAAAGTTGTTACCTGTTTTGACATTTTACTGTAACAAATTACTATACAATGCCTTTTGTTATGCTACAATAGATGAGTATTTCCAATCTAAGAAGATAATATATTTGTGAGAAGACACCTCACATCTGACTGATCTTGAAATTAACTTTAACTTTCGTTGACATTTAAATGCCGGAAGTAACATAAGTAATGCAGTTAAACAATAAGCTGAATTCAAAAACTTTGTAGGGGTTAAGTTGGTTATTTTTTTGGTTCATAATCTTAATCGTATACAACAACTTGTCCTCACTTCTGTCCTGCAATGATTGTTACATATTGATGAATATTTTCATTAGTTAAAATGTTCAGCATAGTCACATTTTGGAATGAGTTCTAAAAGAAATATCAAGCAGTTAAAAAAGGTGCTTGAGCAATTGTACAGGGTTAAATTAAGTCAAGATAATAAAGGTTTATATTCAAAACATTGTGAAAACACAAAAAAGATGTTTGTTTACTAATGCTAATATTATCAGAAAAGCCAAAGAAAATCTATATTTTAGCTTATTCTAAGCTTAATCCACTTGGTGTTAACAAATATGATTTTCCTGAATTTTTATCATTCCCAATTGTTGGGGTTTGGAGAGATTGTCGGCTTTCGGTCTCCCATCTTGTTTTTTGGTATTGCATGAAGAAATGCTCAAACATTTCATAAACTAGTTAAGAAAACTCATATCATCTAATAGAATACCCACTTATTAACAAATAGCTAATCATAAGACTAACCAGCTGTGCAATGTATACAGAGGCAAGGCTGACAGCGCAGATGAATGGCTTCCATGCTCGACGATTTTTGTTTTAAACGATTCCAATTTATTCCTTGTCATTTTTTAAAAATATTAAGCAAAGAAATATTACACAGAGTCACATGCTTCACAATACATGTCATGAAGTTATACAGTGGAACAGGAATATTCCCTATAACTTTAGTTCCAACAGAAATACAGGACAGGACTCTCTCTTTTTTTGTAAATTGCTCTAATTCATGTAATCATGAAACAAATAACAGAAGTCATCTATCTGTCAACGGTTTATTCTCATAATGAAAATACGGATTCTTTCAATATGTTAACTTATAAGACATATCTGTTTATTATCTTGATACAAACTTGGAAAACATGTCACTATGTCACAGAAACCATCAAAGGAAATATCCTCAAATCACAAACAATAATCGACTTATAGACTATGTGCACTTCGAAAATTGACAAGAGGAACTGATACACCAGTCAAAAGAATGAGTAAAATGTCTTGATTTTTGTACTTTTTCTGCAGTTACCTGACTAATGATTGAGAGATGTTTAATGCAAGAGTCAAATGCTTAGGTTTATTATGCAATGTAGATGGGAGGGGAGAAATATTTCTTGAGTTTGATTTCGGTCCTTACAGGGAGAGAGCACTTAATACATTGAAGCAGTATTCTGTTGCCTCTTGGGGTGAACTTGAAAAGGTAAGTTTAATTAAAGAATAAAATCAGCAGTTAAGAAAGTCGTGTGTGAAAAGTTGTTCACAAAAGATATCGTAAGCTTGTTATCATTTTAATAATCAAAGTTCCTTACTTCATTTTTTCTTACATATGAAAGGGCAAAAATATGCAGAGAGTACAAACGAGCACCTACATAAAATTCAACAAAACCATTGCCTGAACAATATAGTCATGTAATGCATTGTTTCCTATGCCAATTGGACCTTCAGGAATTTATAAATAAAAAACTTTGGTTGAACAACTCATTGTTAATCAATCAATATTTAAAACAACTCTTGACAAATAAGATGTTATTTATAATATAATTTTTCTTTTTGCATATCAAAAGTCAATGATAACTGTTAGCATATCACTTCCCTCTGCGGGTCAATTTCTGAAAAATCGTTTACTAGCATATGAAAACTATTGAAATATCAATATAAAGTACATAATATCAAAGTGTTAGGTGAATCAGTGTGTATGTCTTGTCTACACTTGCTGACCGATGGAAAGACAGGGTTATAATGAGAACCTTTAGTGTCACACACAAGCATAACTTTTCAATATACTTTTATCAATTAAACTTGCAATCAAATTTTTTATGGTATGTCTTAAGAGTTTACAGGTATAAATGGTCCTTTTGTGCATAGCTTTACCCATCATTATTTTACTTCATTTGGTCGCCTTTACCTCATAATGAAAGAAAGGTTAATCAAAGGGTATATTAGAAAAGAATGCAAAACACATATATTGAATGCAAAGATCAATATCATAATACTGTATTCTTGAAACATTGTCCAAGTCAACTAAAGAAACTGTTTCCCCCCAAAAATCTTCTTATTTTGTTCCTGGAAAATACAAGTCATTTTATAGCTTTTCCCAAACTTCAATACATTCAAATTGAATTGAAATTGACTTTTCTTACAAGAATCCCATCAAATGTATCAATTTGTCCTGTAATTCAACTGATAATTTAATCTCCAAGAGTAAGATAGTCCATTCTTCTCTGCTTCAAACACCCAGATGTAAAGACAGGAAATGACCACCAATTAGTTCAGCTGAGCTGGACCTTGGTCAAGGATTAGAACCCTTAGGCTTGGTCTCAGTGAGTGACCAGAGGATGTTGATTAGGAAATGAAGGTTATGTAAGATTACTCCTTCACATTCCTACAGAAACTGGGCTGTGTGTAGACTCTTAGCTGGAGATGTTTAGATATTGGGAGGGGGTCGGGGTAGTTTACCTGCTAATAGGGAGCTGACAGGGGGTAGTATACCCCTCTACATCTTATACTTGTGTGGGGTTGAGAGGGTGCCTGACAGAGGGCTAGTCTACCTCTGTACATCTTATACTGGTTTTGAGTTGAGAGGGTGTCGGAGGGTTCAAAGTTTATCCATTTTTTGGGGAGTGGACAAGGGGATAGTTTACTTCCATACTTTTTACATTAGAGAGGAGAGAGGAGTGTTTTGAATGATTTGGATATTTTAAGGTACTTGACAGGCGATAGTTGATCAGCTTTATTAAGTATGGGGATGCTTTGAATGAGTTATACACTTGTAAGGTAGTGGACAGGATAGTTGATGATCGTAATCATATTACTGGACATTTCCCATAGGTTAGGTATGATAGTAAACACACTATACCCTGATAGGGGTAGCTACCTGCTCTTAGGAAAAAAGGGAAGTACTTCATTTCCTTTCTTCTTGCATTTGAGATTGGCCTAGAAAGCTATTAAAGGGTAAACAGTGTAACTCCTACCGGTAGTTTATTTATTATAGCGCTCAAGAGGTTATTTACATGTTGTTCATGAAAGATTGAGGAGAGTAGTTTACTTTTTTGAAAATTTTAGAGGCATGGTGAGAAGGGAGAGGGGGAGGGGGATAAATAGGGGTTCAGAGAACTAAGAAACAAGCATGCAATGTTGTGTTGAAAATACTCTTCAATTGGTCAGGGACCAAGTTTTTCCCTCTTATTACTCTTGAAAGTTAACAAGGAAGCTTTTTAATCAAAATTGTCATCAAACAATGTACCTTTGTTAACACTTGAAGATATGATAGAAGAAGAAGAAAGAAATATATTTTATTTAAGTGTCACACTGTGTACATTCATGGAGAGAGTTATGATAACAATGTGTTAAAAGTACACTGTCCGGTCAGGAATGGCCCAGATCACATTATAAGTCACATTAAAAAAGCTAAAAGCGCATAAGCGCTAAAATAATTAAAATGTAATATATGTATATTTTTTAATTCATGAGAACCCTGTTTGAATGATGAATAACTTGCCACCATCATCAAAATCTCTAAAACAACTAAACCACATATCTTGAATTAAATCGAATGAAGAAGTTTTGATACTGATTTAAAAATATTTATTCATGAAAAAATAAAATCCAGGAATGGATTGGCCAACAAGCATTTTAAGGCTGCTCCCATACAATCAAATTTCAGTAAATATATGCAATTGAATAAAATCCACAGACACAGGTATGTTTCATAATTAGCTTCAAATGTAATGCAGAAATATCATTGTGTTTGGTTGGCAATAAATATATAAATAGGTGCTGATGAAATTTCAAATGATAAGATTTCATAATGCAATGATGAATAAAATTTTATCATTAATTTGAAAAGGTTTTACAACTGAGTCCTGATTGGTACTGTAACCCCTTGATCGGGGGAGGGCGATTTAAGGAATCTGTAGACAAGAGTGCAATTTTACAACATTGATTTGTAAACCCCAAGTTTTAGTTCAATATTTGTTTCAAGATAAAGATCCATGGTATGGAGAGAGGGGTGCAGTTTTACAATACAGAGGAGACTCCTCTGTAAACACCTCACTTTCAAGTGCCTTCTTAACCTAGCCTTGCAACTTCACTCAACAAACTGACAAGATGGAAGATGAAAACCAAATATTAACCACATTTAAGGAGCAGTTATAAAACTAACTGCAAAGTCTTTCAAGCAAATAAATTCAAACCAATTTGGTCACCTAGTTAACATGTCATATACAAACTATGTTCCTTTTCTATTACAACAGTTAGATACTCTAGGAATCAATGATTTCAGACCTGAAGTCTTCAGACATTTCACACTATTGTTGCTTCATAATTTCTATATCTGCCTGTAGGTACCATGAATATTTACAGGATTGACATTTCTATCCATATTATTAAGAAGTTCTGAATCATTTTATTTCATCAGACGATGATATCAGATGCAACTGCCTTTTCAATGAAACTTTAATTCAAGACAAACTACAAGACGAGGTTGACATGATTGATGATGCTGGCTTCATTAGGAATGTAACTGGCCTGCTACTTGAGACATCTGAGGTGTAGATGAAGCTGAGCCTGCTTTAAGTCCTCCTACCAATCATTAAGTTACTCATTTCTATAGATAACATTAACCTATGACAGGCGCAGGGCTTAAAACACAGCTCAATTTTCTGCATCTGTGTTATTAAGTACAATTCCCATTCCACATATATATAAAGTCTGTATTTCGTACTTTTATACCCAATATCAGAAGTTTGTCAACCCCTACCCAAATACCCTACTCATCCTGCAATCAACACTTATTCCCTACCCCTATCATCATATCAACCTGAATTTCATTCCCTTGATGCAACTTTACAATAATTTATATTCCCAATCAGTATCATATCAAACCGTAGCACATATCCATATCGTCAACCTTTGTCCCATACCAATCATACAACCAACTGATATTTTGGATCCATACCATACTATCAACCCGTATCACATACCCGTATCCCATCAGCAGGTATGTGTGGCGTGTGCTCACAACTGCTGCTAATGGATGCAACATGGATGAAGCATGCTGACCAACACACACTGGAAATGCATAGATGTCTGACAAACTGTGGGTGGGCAGTGGTCAGATTACCGGTCAGAGGTATGATGATGGCTGTGTCCACGATGTTGCATCACCTCTGTCCATGAGTCCTGTCTGTGTGCACACACATGTGCATTCCTCCTGCATGGCTGGGATGGTCCCTAAATCAGTCAGGTAAACCATGATGTCATCGGCACTCGCTGGATTAGCTGCAATTGTTGGGACGATCCGTGTGGACTATCTGTTTCCTGATGTGATGGGATTACTGTCTTCCAGAGATTAGTGGAAGAGCCTTCTCATAATAAACATGGATCAAGTTGCAGGGTAGATCCAAAGAGGGTACACAGGATTGGCAAAAGGAGAAACTTACTCAACTTGAAATAACCAGAAAATGTATTTATTTCTTCAGCTTGATTTCGGCATTCATTTATTTATCATGAGTAAATCTTGCTCTCATAATACAGTTTTATTTCGATTAAATACCTACCAAATCTCTTTCTCTCTTTATTCATAAGTTGTCTTCAATGTAGATAGGCAACTAACAATAGACTGTCACTCTTTAAATCAGAGGATAGAGTCTATACTGACAACATGCAGCATAGAGACAAAATACGAAAAATGCATGGCTACGTAAATATTTCTTAAAAATCACTAAGATAAGGGTTCCAAATGTTACTAGAAACATTAGGACTGAAATGTTTTTCAAACACTAGCCTGATTTATGAGTTGCAGTTATGGTTGAAGAGATGATTAAAATGCTGAGAATAAGTGTTGTCTTATAACAACAACTGCCACACATTTTGACTGTTTGTCCGTGTGGTCAGTTCACATTTCCTCCGACACGCTTCAGGGCTCGGCCCCTACTGTTAAACACAACCAAGGTCTTCAACACATAACACTCAATTAAAGCCCGATTCCAGCAAATTGGCTCCCTAAAGCTTAAGATAATAATGCAAATCTGACAAAAGAATTTATCAAATCAGATCATTTTATTGTTTTATTCTTTTACTCCTGCCCATAAAATGATAAAAAATAAAGCTAGAACATTAGCTAATAAATATGACAAAGAAAAGCCTATATTTATTCAGTAATAAAAACATGGTAAGTAAAGATTCTAACAGCATTGTTTTTCAAACTTATTATCAATTATTTGTAAATTTGCGTTTCACCTATCAAAACATATATATATATATGCACTGAAATAAAGACTCTAAATATACCTGTATATATACAGTATATACACACCTGTTTTTGTGTTCTGGCTGAACTGCACATTTTAAACTGCTTTACAGAATCCCACAACCCATACACAGATCCCAGTTTCAATTTCCGGTCACGGGGCAGAGCCAACTCTGTGACGCATTTTTTATTTGTTATATAGATAGTTATGTATACTTGTATTTTTATATATAGTCTGGCACCTGTATATATATATATATATATATATATATGCTGTACAGTTAGTATGACATCTTTTTTTATAAAACAAGTTGGCGAGTTTGAAGCCTCTCTTAAAAAATCACAAAAACATTTTTAAAATCCAGGAACACTTGTCAAAATGTCCAAACAAGAGATCATACAACCTTAAATAAGATATTTTTTCTTTTAAACACTGGATAACTGTCTAATTTCGTGGTCAATTTATGAAAGCTTTAATCTATACAAAACAGCCACAAAGTAATATCACATCCACCTGAAAAGTTGTCCACCACATTAACAAGCCTAGGAAGTTGCATACCTGTAAAGTAGATCGTAAAATTTTTTAATTTGCATTTAACTTTTCTTTTTTTACATTGACAAGTTTGACACTCTCTCTGAAAAGAGGGTTGGAAAATTCAATCATAGGGGCTAAATTGGTAAAACTTATTCAGGAATTTCAGGATTAACAAGTCTAGGAAGTTGAAGTAGTAGATCTTAAAGGTTTTACTTTTGAAAATTTGACATTGTCTCTTAAACATTAGAAACCAAGGCTAGTCTAGTAGAGCTGCACCCCACAGAGAGATTGCATCACTCCAGATAGGTGTCCCTTTCTCTACCTACAGGGTGGGCTGGCTCACTACCTTCTCCTGCATCAACATCATCTCACGCTTCACTGCAACTAAAACAAAGCTCTCCTGATCACTGCAGTGAGAAGACTAAACACAAATACATGACAGCTGCATGCAAGGAAGATAGAGAAAACATTGTACATGTGGTTCACTTGGACCTATGAATTCATCTAGTCTTGCTATTACGTTTTGATGAGGTAAGGTGATTTGGGGTTTAACCTATTTCATGTGTATCATGGCTGCTAGTATCATTGCAGGGTTAAAGCCCACAACATCATTGGGCTATGCATTGTAGTGAAACCTGCGTGAATAGGCTGGAACTAGTGAACCATGGGTGGTATTGCGCTAAAAATCATTGTAGCAATGCACCCAAACCTGACTGCATGTAGAACAGTTCTCTAATGCATACAGTTGCCAAACACATGGCGGGATTCTCATTTCGGACCTCTTGATCCAAAGCCGTGTGTGTTAACCATTACGCTATCACGCCCACTCTTTTGGATGTAACACCTATAAATACTGTGCAACAGCTCAACTACTAATGCTGATGACATGTCCAGGACATTAAACATTTGCTATATTTTCAAGGATGCAATTGTGGCAGATTAAAGTGAAACGTTGGTATTATTATATACAATGATGCTTACCTTTACTTATTTACTTACAAATATATTGACATCAGTAGGCTGGATTGATGAAGAAGAACATCTTTGTAGCTTACTTGATAACGCTGTTAGTATCTATACAGAAATGTCATAATTCATGCAATAAGAAAGTTGACTATCCATAAGAATGTTTTCTTCTTCAGTAAAATAAATTTAACACAGTCTTACCCACACTGAAGTTCCTAACATACTTAATTCTCATTTACCATGGCCAAAGGTTGAAAATTTTGATTTGGGATGAAAAGTAAGAAAGTTCTATTTCCCTGAGACTCTTTCCTTATATTTCATAAAATAATAACTGCATAAGAATAAATTTTCTCACCTGTCTCTAGATAAATGAAATAGATAATAATTAAAATGTAATGTGGAGCTAATTCCTCATATCCATATCTTCTTCATCTTATCCTCCCATCATAAAAAATCAGTATCAAATGGATTTTTTAAATTATCTCTTTCATTAAAAAAAGACAGTTTGGTTCAGATGAACTATTAATAATTTCAATTCCTATCCTCAGAAATCTTTGTCATGGCCATAGGGTAGTTATTCTGGTTAGCATTGTTCATTGCTTTACTGTACGGTTTCACTACACACGATGAATAGCTATGTAATTGACCGCTGGTCAGTTATTGCCTGGTCAATGGTCAAGTTATCTGGAGTGAGAGGTTTCTGTGACATAGTGGTGAGATGTTGTGTAACACCTATTGAGCTCCTCACCCTCACGGTCACTTCAATGGTCACTCTGGTGGCAAGGCCAGCAACTTAGACTGGTATTTAGTCTCTTAAATATCTGAATATCATTTTAAAACAGAAATCACTTTCATCTGAAATTGAGGAAAGTTCCTGACAGTATGTGTGAATCTTATTTCAGTATTTACAGTGCCCTAATTTGCTCTGTTAAATAACAATCTAGAAGCTGTTGGTAATAAAGTAAAAGAATTTATGGATATCCAATATCTTTTTTCATAGGATTGCAAATTTCTAAAAAAGGATCAATATTTAAATGTCACTATTCTGTGATTATGAAATTTGCTTTCCATAAAATCTTGTATCTTAATGCCCTAGTTTGCTGTTGAGGTAAGGATAAAGTGACATGAAAATAGTTTAATGTTGATCTAGGAGACTTGGACAGTGGTCACTCCAGCTTCTCATCATGGTCAGATATATGTCCTGGAGCCATGTGACCGGGCAGTGAGTGATAGCCTTTGGACTGGGGAGTAGACACATGTAGATTATAGATGGACGAATTCACTTACATAACTTATATGCAATGTTCGCCCTGTGCTCAACATTCATATACAAATATAGAAATATCATTGAGAATTTTTTACTATGCTCATAAAACTGTATGTCGATTACTTCTGAAATCCTCTAAACTAGTATCCTTCAATTTGTTTTAGTCTTTTATTTACAGTTGTGATTGTAATTATAATTTTAGCACATAAGTTTCTTTCAGCCAAACAAATGGTATTTCCTCTTGCATTCTCAAAGTAAAAAAAACTCTTAACTGCTAACTTCCATTTACAGTTGTACTTGCAATTTAAGGCTAAGCTCATATCTTCATTATTTCAGCCAAACAGATAATTTTGCTCGAGAGTGCATGTCCTGGAAAGTATATTTTAAAACTTTACAGTAACAGACAACATGCTTCCATCAACTTGTGACGAACATTTTCATAGGTTGAAGTTTTAACAATGTGACTTAAAGGTTGATATTTGGGAAGAGTTTTCATGCAAATAGAGATTATGTTTTAGAGTATTGGAAGTTGAGTGGATTTATTTGTGAATGGTCAAGTTGTAAAATAATAGTGGTTACGTCCAATACATATTTTTCATAAAATAGCTGTCCTTTTTTTTAAGATAAATGTTAATCACATTTCCTGCAAAACTCTGACATTTGACTTCCTTGTCTGATTTGTGAATTATTGGCAATGATTACACAGACATGTGTTAAGTTGTGTAACTAATTACAAGTGACCTCAGATAGCTCCAGAAATTTCTTCCCAACATTACAACAGCAAGATTGCACAATTATTAGCACCTTGTCCTCAAACACACTCCTTACTTCAGTTAATTGTAATTGCAGAAACATCAGCAACATTGCACAACTACAACTGTCCTGAAATACACTCCATAATTTCCTCCGTTTGTCTAACTTCAGCAATTGGACAATCTAATCTTAATTGTCATTGCAGCAACTGTGCTAACTTTGCACAATTAATTGAATCACTGGGCCGCGGTGAGATGATCTTGCATCAGAAGAGATCACCACAACACCGGCCCCCTCTGATCTGAGTCTGTCCAACATTATGGCTGCACTTTAATCTGCTGTCCTGGCTTCAACCCATTAGCGTAACACCCTCACTCGCACTGCCGTAAACTTGTAATCTTGCAGTTCAGTTGAAAGAACTGTTAACGTTATAAAACAGTTTAACAAAATGATCAGTCCACACCTCTGCCGTTGTAAAGCTGTAACCTTGCAGTTACAATGAGGGTAATATCGCTAATGTTACAAAACTGAACATGATCAGCAAACAGATGCTGGTAATATTATTAAATCAGTGTCACTTGGAAAGAAACCATAATGTTATTGTATGAGGGGAGAAGTGCTAACATTGTAAGACAGATTGGGTCAGAAAAGAAGTGCTAATGTTATTGAACCATCGCGAAGGCAAGCAGGGGCTCAATGTTATAAAACTGATCATAGGACGATAATGTTATATAAGTGTTGATCATCTCCACTTGACTCGGACCAGGCCCTGCTTTGATCCTCCATCAGCGAGGACAAATACACCGTCATAATAACACACTGGATATAACATCTCTGTCTGTCTACTCCTCAGGTGATGGTCACAATTAGGTTTGTGTGAAATTGGTGAATTATTACATATCTAACCATCCTACTATTACCAAGGTTAGGTGTTTCATCTTGAGTGTTATAAAATTACATATTTGACTTATATTATTACACCTATAACTTTCCCAATGTAATAAATGATGATGATAATTTGATATCATGGAAGTATTACATTTAGTTCAGATAGCCAGTGTGAAGGTTATGATGTGTGTAGTGGTGTGAGACAGCACACTGAGGAGAGACCAAGGACTAAGATCATTGCTACTTGATCAACACTCGCTGAAGTGTAAGAGAGTTGACAGTATGACAGTCTCATCTGGAAATGAAGACAATTTGCTCAGAAGATAGAAGTCTGGCTTTTGAGTTTCAAATTTACCTGTCCTTAAAACCAATACTGCAGATGCTAATGACCTATGACAAGAGAGAGTGGTAATGAAAATGGTCCCTTTATCGGTAAGTCCTTTATTTGAGCACTTAATTCATCCAGAGGTGTACCGATTCATTTTTTATCTATGCATTTATTATGGTGTTTGTCAAGGAAATTAACTCAGGGTGGCCATATTAACACTTTTGTGAAACATCAGGAGTTCTATGATTTATTAAACATTTTTGTTGATGACTCTCAGCACTTTTACAGTCAATATCTTTGAGACGATGAAGTTAGATCTTTTAAAAATCCTAGAATAGGTCATAAGCTGGAAAACATTTACTCTGTGATTTAAGATATAAAATTAGATAATGTTAATGATCCTGAGTCACAGACTATAAACAAAACTAAATTTGATGAGCTTTCAAATTTTTCCTTCAATGACTGAGACAGTGATAAAACAAGGATATCCATACAACGAATGAGATTGATATGCTATAACTTCATCAAAATCTAAAACAAAAATCCTGATCAACTATTCATTATATTTTTTCACTGTAATGAAACCATTATCACAAAGCTTGTTCACAGAGTGTGGCATACCCACTCTAGTTACATCAGCCCCGTGTGTGCAGACAGAAATCTGAGTGTATTACAGGGACATTACCTAAACTACAGCTGCTGGACACAGTAGTTCGGTTCCCTATCTAAGTGTTAGATCATCTCTTGTCAACAACAAACCCCACACACACTCATTCAGACACACGGAAAGTCTTGCAGACAGACAGGCAGATGCACTTACAGCCACATTCACTGAGAAATGGACAACTAATTGGCTCTATTCTGTGGAGGATCAAACAAGCAGGGCTACACTACAGATGGTCAGGTATTCTGGACTCTCCTATTTTTAGTGTCCCAAGTCAATACGAAGGATCTTAGACCGCATGACACAATGATTGCGCCAACTTGAGTCCGGCTGGCGTTATGCAGATGACAATTAGCTGATCCAAAACGGGTTGACCTTTGTGTGACCTCTGCACGGAGGTAAACATGGGGCACCTGCCCATCAAATGGATCGCGTCTTAATTTGTTCACATCATTACGATCATTTACGGATAAATTTGGAATGGGATCAGGATTATGAAGCTAATGAAAACGAGATAGTTGAGGAGGATGAAGATATTTAGTCCGGTCAACCTGTCTGTTAGTTCCAGTGTCTGACGGACAGATCCCTGGACAATTGTTGTCCAAACTGCAATCTTCCATCATCCACTGAGTGCTGTTCAGTGGCACGTGCCGGGAAGAGTATTATGTAGAGAACACAAATTGTGTTGAGCTCAGGTTGTAGAAGTTGTGAGGGGTTGCGTAGAGAAGACAAATCATTGGTGTGCTGGGGACAGAAGCTTACATAGAGGACAATCTAGATGATGTAGAGAACACAAATTATGTGGATATAGAGTTGCAGAGGTTGTGGGCTCTTATGAACAGAACAAATAACCATGGAAATTGCCTGTACATTGTGAAACTGGGTGTAGAGAATGGGGTTGTAGGGACTTCTTCTATGAGGAAATTAAACTGGTAATGAGCTACAGGACATAAATCATTTCTTTTGAGTTTAATTGTTTCATATGTAAGTTGGTGAATAAAAGGAATAGACCAGTTCACACAGAGACATGACATGTTTTTAAAAGCAACATTTTTGTAGTTTTAATGATATCCCCTATAAAGGATAGTTGGTCTGGATGAAAATACTCTAAAGGAGCTTAATAACCCTAAATTGTTTAAAATGAAATATCATCCAACAAAATCCAAAGTGAATAAGTGTAAAGTAATGGAACAAATCAGTGATAAACGATCAGTTTTACAACATTGCTATCAGAAGGGTTTCAACATGTTAACAAGCTAGTAAATGACTCAATTTGATAGATTACCAAAATTTCATGCATGTCGATGCCATGCAAAACCTCATGACATGAACTTATTTTATCATTGTCAGTTACCGGTAAACAAATCAAAGAAATAATGTTTTTGTGATACTAAAAGAATTAATGTTTATGACTCAAATATGATTATCGCCTAGCTCAAATATTTGCTCAGTCCAATAGATGTTTGAAATCAATCAAGTGAATATTCAAGGATTTACCTATCTAGATATATTATATTTTGTTGAATCTATCATATATACCAACATTAATTTTCTTTCTGATGAAATTGACATGAGCTAGTTTCAGTAATTTACTTATATATAGGTAAAAGGGAATTTGCATGTTTAGTTCATTCAACAAGCAGAAGCCACAAGCTTGTGGTAAGATTCTTAGGTCGGAAACAAACATTTGTCAGAGAAGGTGAGGTACCATATTCGACTTAATAACCGCCCACTCCCCTATAAGCGCCCACCCACCACGTTTTTGACTGAACAATATGCGTCCTGATTTAGCGCCCACCTCTCAACATCGCTTACCTTGCATGCAGATTCAATGAAGAAGGTTTTTCAGTCTTGCAATAAGTCTTTTACTTACACTAAAGTGAAGAATACAGGGTATTTCAAGACCCCCAGCCACCATCGAATGTCTATATGTTTCAGTCACTTCACATTCAATGTGTCCGCCATGTTTGAGAAAACACGAAAATGTCTTGCTCAACTCTTTTGGCAAATGTCACACAATTAATGATGACTTAATCACACTAACTGCAAATCGATCATGAACGTTATTTTCCTCCCTTTTGGTCTCCTATTTCTGGTTGCCAAATTTCTCTGTACATGTGAAATCCACGAATTGAACTTTCGAACGTGAAAGTTACAAAACCATATTTCTCAAAGACATGTGTATCGTAAGACAACACTGTCAAGACTAAAGTTGAGGACAATTTTTAATCGTTTTAATAAGCGCCCCCTTTTACCAACTTTTTAAGCGCCCCAGGCGCTTATCACGTTGAATACGGTAAGAGTATTTCACTTTTATCTCAGCAGCTAGTTTTGAAACCTGCAAGCATCAGTTGTTTGTCAGAGAAAGTATTGCCATTATGAAGAAATGCTTGATGAAAGTGATGCAACATTGCATTCCACATTTATAAGTGTACCTTGACATTTTGAACCACCACTCATGAAAACATAAAATCTTCACCAACCAAATGAACTTTTCACAAATCAGAAAGCTGATATGAATTCTTGTAACAAATGACTGATAGTAAATTATTTAATTTGTGAGATATAGAAAAAAGAGAAATGTAGAGTGGGTGGACATTTTATGTGTGCTTCAAATACTTCATGAAAATTGCTCGACACCATTCTTAGCATGAAGTGATGAAGAAAATTGACAGAAATATTTTTTCCTTACTAAGTCCAAGTTTCACAGGTTATCAGTCATGACAGCACAAAAGCACAAAAGCAAAAATCTTTTTAAATGGAAAATATCCTCTGTAGGGAAGCACAAGTATTTTATTAGTGCTTCAATGAGTATGCATGACCTAGTGACAGTTTTTTTTAAACTGAATACAACAAAGATTGTCATGTTTTCTGAAGAGACAACATACAGTTAAACAAAATGTAAAAACATTTTACAAACCTGGTTTAATTTATTTTGCAAGTTCAACTAAAAAGAGATATTGTTTTTTAGTGGTGTATCCCAAAGAAACTCTTAATCATATTATGTTTCTTCTCCATTTAATCTTTAACACCTGTCAAAAAAAAATTTGGCAGGATTTCATTGGTTTTAGCTAAGAGTGATAATACTGAGTTATGTGTGTGTACACCGTCCCACTGATGAATGTTACATGGATACATGGAGCAGCAGTTTGTGAAAGAGGCCACTTAAAAGGTGTAGCAAGTTGAGTAGCCGTCTTCTAATTCTTCAGTTTGAATGTAGCCAATAGCAAATATATCTTTGGTCTATAGTCAAGCTCACAAAACACACTGACAAATGGAACCAGACAATGAATTTTGTAAAACTGGTCTAAAAAGTAATTGAATATATTAGACAAGATAATGAAACGATCGTCTCAATATAAAGTTGAGTTTAATTTGATGAAACAGGTTTATAACAAAAAAAAATACAACAGTCACTTACTGCAAGGCATGTAAAACCAATGTTCTCAATATGTTGGCTTTACACACCTGTTCATGCATAAATATTATACATAGAAATCTGAATAAACTTACATTAATGTTTACATAATCTGATTAAGTTTGGAATAAATAACCAAAACAAAACACTGATTAGTTGCAAATAAGACAATTCAAGTAAGTTGCCTGACATGCAAACTATACAGTATCCTGTCCTCAGGTACTAAGTCATATTTCACAATCCCAGGATCATGTCCTGTGGTACATGCAGGCCCGTAGCACCAATTTCGAGAGTGGGAGGGGGGGGGGGGGGGCTGAAATTAGGGATTTGCTAGCTCAGTGTGGGTGGGGGGGGGGGGGGGGGGGGTGGGGTGGTATAGGGGAAGAATAACATTTATACTTCATAGGTCATGACAGCTTACAACGTCGGTGAGACCAAATACAGGCATTTAATGTTCACATCATGTTCTCAATCTGCAGAAAAGGGTCAGATGCCTCATGAAACTTAAAATATTCTATTTTTTCATACAAACATTGAAATAAAGAGCAAAAAAGTTGTTTTTTCCCTAAAATTAGTGGGGGGGGGCTGAGCCCCTCCAGGCCCCCCCGCTTGCTACGGGCCTGACATGTGACTTATAAATAGTAGGGTTTTTTCAGTAAAGAGAAATTTGTTTCCAA
Source organism: Phorcus lineatus (assembly GCA_921293015.1). Classification (NCBI taxonomy): domain Eukaryota; kingdom Metazoa; phylum Mollusca; class Gastropoda; order Trochida; family Trochidae; genus Phorcus; species Phorcus lineatus. The sequence continues at coordinate 53,586,579 of OV121086.1, read as the reverse complement.
AGGAAATCGTTATCCTCTTAGTCTGCTGGATAGAGAAGGCTGTGACATTTTATGACTGCTTCAGGACATAACGTTGTCAGAAGATCAATCATCCTCTTGGTATGTTTAATAGAAGACAAAACATGCCAAAAATCTATTCTATTGAAAGATAAATACAATTCCTACTAATAACTAGCGGAAAATCCCACTAATTTGTCAAGGTTTTTCTAAATTCTGGTATAGAATGTTGCACACTGTAGATAGAGATCATGAAAGAAGAACAAAAAAGACTGTCGACACTGAGGCCACTTTCTTATTTGGTGAGTTTTTTCAATGTCTCCTTTCTCAAGTTCTTTGTCTTCTAGAATCAAGTTTTTCTTTTTTATTTCTCCTTCATATTTTAATGGTACAAAAGTCAAGAAAAGCAAATATTAGGTGATGGAAGTTGATAGAGGAAATGTGTGTTTCAATGATACAAAAATACTTACATTTGATATGATATGAAAATTGTTTGATATTAATTTTTATTGTTTAGATATTTTGGCTGTTTCAATAGAATACATGAAATAGTTTGTGTTTGCAACTGACAACATAAACCTGTGAAGTATACAACAATTCAAAGCAAGATCTAAATTGTTCTGCTGTTTACCTTGATGATGTTCTGCAGTACGTGAGAGTTGATGACGGCCGGGTGCTTGGCGTTGACTCGGTACAGCTCCACAACCATCTCCAATGACTTCTCCGAGAATGGGACAAAGTTCATCGTCACCCAGTCAACCTGGAGCAGATATAGAGAATATCTAACAAGGTCCCTGTTAATATTTTTATTTAACGAGTGAGTGTTTTTATTTTTACTGAGTGAAAGGGAGTTAAATATCAATAGCATTCACAAGCTTCATAAAAATGTTATTAAATGGAAATGATTCATAAATATCATTTATGACTTGCTGAATGTAAAAAACTGCTAGAATATTGCCATCACAGTGTTCGCGTTAACGCATAAACCTGCGTTTTTCACGGATAAAAATCATATAAACACACAATATATATTGTAACTGCGTGTTTTGCACGCACATATAATTATACGCTTAAGTTTATATTTTTCTATAATGTGAAAATGATTGTCTGATTACGATTAAATCAAAACCTGGAAAGCCTTGTCATTAGTTACTTTACCGATGTAATTCCCCGGAAGTCGTTCGTTTCATCCAATCAGAGTGATGTTTACAAGTGATCATTATCAAGTCTCATGCTGTATAATATTACGAAATTCGGAACGGCAACTAGTTACTTACACAGGCATGTGGCCGCATGTGTTTTATCATCAAAACTGAACCGTATATGGTAGGTTAAACTTTGATGTCTAAATTTGATGACAATTTATTACCTTTACTAGTAATTATTTTATTGAAATAAAAACTCCATTAACAAAAAATGCTAAATATTTGAATTGAAAATTTATTATTTCATTTCTGCACGCACTGTATAAAAACCTACCGTGAACGCTGCATCATAACCATTGCAGACTCATCGGCTTACATTGTGACATTATTCTTAACAATCATGACATCACATATATCAGTCTGCATACAATATTAGCGTACCATGTGTCATCAATTAAACTGTGGATTCATTAAAGTCACCATCTGCTTATCTTTGAGAGCTTGAGCGACATCCAAACAGGATGAAGTTTGTCAATATTGGCCAATTTGTGAACACCGGATTGATTATGAGATTTATATTTGGATCAATTCAGTGTCATCAAATGAATCTGTAGAAATACCGGAAGGTACTCTGGAGGTTTGACTATAAAAGAAATGTTTTGAAATTACATGCAGTCACCAAGTCCTTGAAACAATTTTAAGTGAGCACCTTATTCATCATGTCAAAGATTACAGAGAGAGAAATAGGATTAGAACTTGTAGGCAAGGTAGGGGCATTGAAGACACTTGTGTTTCATAATTAAATCAATTCTTTCAGAGAGACCAAAAACTTAGCATTGATATAGGTAGATGCTTTGAAGATGTGATAATTTGAGTACTATTTGAATGTCATTGTTTGCTGATCTTTAGTCATGAGGTCAATTTATTCATAGGCTTGAAGATCTGAGAATTTATAGATTATTGATATGAATACCATTTCCTCATGTGTCGACATAAGAACTGTTCAGGACTAGCCGAGTTGTAAAATGTTACTTGCTGTGAGAAAGTTTAGAGGTGCTCCTTGATGAATTTACCACTGAACAAGGTTAATGTTCAGCACTACGTAGATTCAGAGAAGCTGATTTGAATGGTCCATGATAAGCAAGGCAATCACATCCAGCTTGGGATAAGGTCAGCTACATTTTCACAACACTAAGCTTAAACTGATTCAGTGTTTACCTGGGGTCCCTTGACCGACCCGAAAGCCTTCGTCTCAAGCTGACCGAAGCGTGGCGCTCTCACTCCATACTCAATAAATGTGAGGAGTTGGGAGAAGATGTCAGGGTACATGGATTGCATAGAGTCTGGGCCTGTCTTCACCGTCTGCAATAAAGATATGTTTCAAATAAGCACCAGGTCTCTAAAACACAATATCTATAATAAACTCGGGCCAAATAAGCTCTTGGTTTACAAAATGTAAACAATGGAGTTGTAAGCAATGTCTCCAGATAGCACTAGTTCTTTGTAAAGGTCTAGGGTTGAGTGTCTGCTGACTCAATGATTTGAGAAATATGGTATAAAAATATCTCAAAATATAGAATCACATTCACTACATGGGTTCTTTTTGTAAGATGAATCATTTGCCACATTGAACTTAATCCAAAACCAAAATGAGCATGATATTCATACAGGATATTATAAGATGATGTTCTATAGTTATAACACAAGTGTCTAAAAATTAGTATTTCTCTAGCAAGATATGTAGGTACGAGTGTCGTAAACATATTAAGTAACCACTGTGCTATCCAGCCATTATACATTGAAGGCAAAATATAACTTTATCATGATGATGTGACATCATGAATCTTATGATGTTGTGTTCTAAATGTGGCAACAACAGGAGGACACGCTGTCATTGAAAGTTAATTTGCATATTTTCCTCTACATAACTTCAGTAACAAATTTATACAACTTTACATTAGTGCCTAATGCATGAATATCAGTATATCCCTCACTATCCCTCTGTAAATACTGATATTCAGGTCATATTTTCCTTTCTCACTTTGTTTACTGGGTACAACTCTGGTAGACACACTTCAAATTATTATTGTTTGTATCCTCATTTCACACAAAATATTGTTATGAAATGAAGAAAAAAATTTCAAACAGAATAGGTGAACAAAAAGGAACATTCTTTCACAGTTATATTTTATGAGTATTAGGTACAAAATACTCCATAATACTATACTGCATAACCCATACCTTGATGAGCACCTCCACCACCTGCAGCGCCATCTCCTGGAGAGGAGTGATAATCACGTCAGGATACGTCGGGATGATGAAGGGTGATGCCTCCCCATGCACCGGCACTGACAGTGTCTTCCGCAGAACCGTGGAGAGTTTTTGGAGGTCGCCTGCACTGAAGCGACTCTTGATGTGGAGGAAGAGAGAAGGGAAGGTTTGTAGGAGCGCTGTCAGGAAATGCTGGGAGGGCACGTACACCTTCTGGGACTTGTCTGTGTTCTCAGGGGGCTGTGTTGCCGTGTGTCCAATGTTTAACCATACCTGGAACATCAACATATATCATCATCAACATATATATAGAAGACTGGTATTTTCAACAATCACGAAGCATCAAAAAAGAGCACTATGAGGTTCACTTTCTGTCTGACATTCCTTTATTAAAGCAGTGAATGAAAAATACAGCCATTGGTGCTGTAGCTCATCAGGATATCTATAATACACTTTAAAAATGTTCACAGGGTCACCACATGAGCTGCCACAGGACCACCAAATCCATCAATTAATTATAATCCTCATCAGCTGAAGACTCTGTGCCCTTATTAGGGATCACAGGGTCACCAAATCTATGAATTAGAATCCTTATCATTTAAGGAATTCAGCTCTAGCTCATTGTACGTCTGTATAACTGTTGATATAATTCAAATACAAAATATCTCACTCACTATAAATTCTACTTAGGTCTGTCACTGTACGTTTAACTCTATGCATTCACTGTTTCATAAGAATTGCTTCCCTCATTATTACAATTGATGTCATCACCTTCCAAGCTGCCATCCAAAGTGAGAGATCAGAGTCTGAGTCTGTCACAGTCTCTGCAGACTTCTCCCTGGGGGAAAGCTTCTCATCATTGCTACGTATCTTCTCGTCTCCGGTGCGGTTGATCACCTCCTCCAGAGGAGGCTGGATGAACTCTGAGGAGGGGGAGAGATCTGGGAGCTCGTCTGACTTTCCCGGATCCCGGTTTATGAGGATCTCCTGGAAACTCTTGAGAGCAGCGAGTGACACTTCGGCGTTAAGACACATGGCAGCGTTTTCTATGTGGTCAAGGAGGAGAGTCCATGCTCGGGGGAAGTCACCTGTAGATGATAAATACTTTTCATTCATTACTCTTGATTAGTGTCCAATGCATCAAATATCATAATATTTTGACATAGTTAGGCCACACTTTTTTTAATTTCTTGGCTTGGTTTTTTATTTCACTTACACCGGTCATTGTTGATGAATTTGCTTTTAATGAGTGATACTACATAATATTGCAAAGACGATAATAGACCAAAAGTAAAGCGTTATTATTCTATAAAATAATCATCTCATCAATAATAGAATAATTCATAATGAAATTGGGAATAAAAATATAAATATAAATATATGAATATATATATAAATAAATTTTATACTAGGATTAAAGATTGTCTTTCTTGGTTAATTGAGTTTGAGAAAAAATATAAGAAGTTCTGTTCTGACCAAATAATAAACCTTGTATAGAAAACATGTAATGGCAAAAACATATTCTGACAAACTTCTGGTTTAAAGATAAAAGCACAATTAGATTTTAGATTTTTTCTGCCAGCCAATTTTTGGTGAGAGTAAATCTTGGAAAAAAATTCTGAAAACAATTATATTTTTTTTACTGCTGCCGGCGGCAGAATTCCTGTTTAAATTCTGTAAACCAAGAAATAAAAAATAAATCAAGTGAAGAAAAAAAGAAAAGTGCAATAGAATTAAAGTGTGTTCTTGTATAAAATCTTCGTGTTGGGTTCACAGATCATAAATATCAATAAGACTTTCACAATCAAACAGCTACAATGACAGATACATAATTTCCCTAATGAACTAATCTTCAACTCACCTAACTGCTGCAGTATTTTCCTCTTTGAGTTGAAAGTCCGTGCGACCCCTGCAAGCGAGAGTACCCGTGTCTCTGCCCACTGCTTCTCGGCGGTGTCACGTGAGTGGTGTATCAGGATGTTCCCTGTCGACTGCTGGTCCTTCTGTGTGGACGCGCTGCTTGAGAACTTCTGTACACGCTCCAGTAGAGGGAATAATACCTGGAGAAGAGATTGCAGGGTTCAAGAAAAGTATATCTGCTAACTGCTACTAAAACTACTTTCTATGCACACCAGATGCACTGTACATCTTTTTCCATCATGCAGAAAAACATTCATAAATAGATTTACTGAATACTACTTAACCGACCCTGGAGAGAGATAATGAGTTGAAAAACACAACAAGCCCTGTAATGTAATGATTTTGAAAATCACACAAGCAAGGAAAGCGTGTTGGCATCTCTTGTAACTGTTGTAACAGCAAGTGGTTTAAGTGCTGGCCCCTATTTCAACCACTGTTTTAACAACATACTGTCATCCTACCCAGTGTTAGAAATAATTTTCACTACTTCTGGCACAAAAGGACTGTGGTTTGAAAAATTAACCAACCCTCCTAAATATATCTAAAGCCCTGCAATGCATAGACACTTAAAATATCTAAAATCACACAAGCCAGACAGACTTGCTGACCCTTCTCCAATAAGCTCCAACTGAAAATAACCGGAAAGTGGCTAGGCTGGTCCCACTTCACCCACCTGCCACAGAACCTTCTTCCACGTCTCCTGCTGCAGAAGAGCCCCGTGAGCCGAGATGGTTGAGAACAGCGTCTGGCCCGCACTCTTCCTGACAGCAGGTCTTGGGTCAACGCAGAGATCTCCAAGCTTTGAGAAGAGGCACATCCAGAGGGCGTCAAACGGCAACATCCCCAGCTTGTTGCGCTCAGACTCTGACAGGTCCTGGTCCAACTCCTGTTTGATTCTTTGTCGGTTTTGATAGAAGAAGTCAGAAATGTTCCACTGGAAAATATGATATAAATAAATTTGATAAGTCAATACACTAAAAAATGTTTTTTCAGCAGTGTATTAAATAAGTTTGAAAAGAATTTCATAGAGTTAATTGGTAGCATATACTGTCAATTAACAAAATTTCTACCTGCTGATTCTCAGCTAGTGACTAGTCAAAATTAAATCTGAAGTTAAGTCTTGATTCCAGTAAATAAATCACTCAAAATGGCTTGTCAGAAATTTATCATCAGAAAAAGACAAGATCAAAGTTAAACTTCTTCCGCAGACTCAGAAAAAACCCATAATCTAAGAAGAAAGCAAGGAGATGAAGCTACACACGAGGAGTCCGATGGCGGTGAGGCTGACGTTGAGTTCCTGGTTCTGCAGTCCGAACTTGGCGGCGACCTCCACACAGACCTGCAGGTACACACTGGGGATTATGGGCAGGAAGTCTGTCACAACCAGCTGTAGGGACTGGAACGCCATCTGCACTAGTTTCTCTCTGTAATAGAGGTTGATGGGACTTCATGTGCTGCCATCAATATGTACTTTAATTATTCAGGAGTTACGAAAGGTCCCACGTCACTATATTAGCAAATTTTATCTTTGACAAAAATCACTCTTAAAAAATCACTGAAAATTTGATTACTGACCATTTATTAACACTATTATCTACCAATTTAAAGACAAAATTCTGTTAATGCAAAAAACTGCTTAGGTACATGAATTATTCATTCTGAAAATATCTTTCATCTCCTACACTCTGCAGTAGCAGTAACGCTTTCCAAGTTCAAAACTATGGAAAATTGTTTTTTTAGACAACCTTGATTTTTCACTTGCCCTAGTTTTTGTTAGCATACTGAAAAACTTGAAGTAAAGGTCTACTGTATTGAAAGAATCACACGATATCACAAGTTTGTAAATAATGTTTGAATTAAGTACTGTATTCTACTGATAGATGCCCTTCCCCTGCAGGTGCTCCCAAACCACATTTGACAAGCTAGACATGAGTCTTGTTGCTTACGCCATTAGTCAGGGAGCTGCATTTCAAGTTAAGTCCTGCACATTAGCAGCCATCTTTTAATTCCATATAGCTAAGCAAAATTTTAAACAATTTTGAACATATTAAAGTGGAGGAATTTTTTCTTTTTGATAATCATTTAAAGCAATTATAATAAGCCCCCCCTTATTTCAATTTTCTTAGCTTAATACATCAAAGACAGTGGTACGGGTTGAGACCTATGAACCTCCACCAAGTATGTAAATTTCTTAAAAGTTTGGCACACCATCTGACATCCATTATACATAGAAGTTGATAAATATCTGTGTGCTACTTATACATGAAGAGTTTAAATTTTCTCTTGACTAAAATGATTGAAATAGGATAGAGGCTTAATCCCTTATGTGTGGGACAACTAAGGGTAGTCACAGACCAGATTGTACACTCCTTTGTATATATTCTATATCATTCTAAAGACATACTGTACATGTTGGGCTATGGTATTCACCAATCAGAAATTCATTATGTCAGTAATATACCCATGTTGAGAGTTGAGAGCGCCGATGACCCCGAGGATGAGAGGCCAGCCATGAGAGAGTGTGTCGCCGTTGCTGTGTAGAACCTGCAGCACACAGTCAAGCTGTTTTTGTCTCACATCTCCGTGGTGGATCATCGACAACTGCTGCAGCGGGCCCAGGATACTCGACTGTAGTTTCTGAACAGCAACATTCACACTGTTGTAACTTGACATACGCTGGCAGGCCCCATTTAATAGACATTAGGCCCAGCAACAACTAAGTAATCTTCCGAATACAAATCCTGCAGCCACCGCAGGATAATCTACTGCAGTTTTAATATCATAGAGTCTGAGATTGGGTCAGGTTGATGCTATCATCATCCTCAAAACTTTTCGGGGAAATATGAAATTATATATAGCACAGCCTTGTATATATCAACAATGACAACTTGCTGAGCAAAACCTGGGATAGCAAAAAACTTTTACAGTCCTTTCATTACTTTTGCATCAGAAATCATGATGGATATATAAAAAGCTGGATTAGTAATTTAAATGGAAATTGATTTTACAAGTTGCATCTATATATGTAGTATATTGAATTGCAATGTTTCCTACAACTATTTGCAATGTTTCCTAAAGATATATTCAACTATTTGCAATGTTTCCTAAAGATATATTCAACTATTTTTAAGTTCTTATAGAGGAACAAATAAAGCAGTCATTAGTTGCAGCGTAAATAGCACAACTGCACATATATTTTAATAATTTTTCACTTCCATAAAAATCTCTTGTTCCATTTATAAAATCTCTGACAAACTATTCTATATGGCGTATCAACTATGGATTGTCAATCTGTGTTCTCAAATATATTTTACTGGTGCTTCTTTCAACATCATATTATCTTACAACTCATATTATCTCATACTCATAAAGAAAATACTTGATAATGTTCTCAATCCATATGAATAAATCAAAACCTAGTTTCTTCTACATCTGCTAAGTGTTATTTTATGTGAAGGAACCTCTCATCAAGATCACAACCATATCTAGTTGTCTCCCTTGGACCATAACCACTTCTGTGACTTGATGTAACGTCATGAAACAATAAAACTGTATATGTTTGAGTTAATGCAATGTGAGCACATCCCATTTTCATCTTTGTCTAATAGATGATATCTCTGGCAAGGAATATTAAATTTTTTAAAAGGAACGATTAAGATTTCTTCTTGAGAATTTAAACAAATGATGAAAGCTGCACAATATGGCCATTTCATCATTTTATTTTCTTGAGAATGTCGATGTTTAGAAAGTCATTGTATTATGAAGAAATATGCTTGATTCACAAGTTTCACAACGAATGCCATTTGATTCTTTTTAAGGAGGAAATGAGTTATTTGAAAATATCTTGCATATTCTTAAATAGATTGAGCTACTTTTTCATAGCCTGATAGAAAACAGATTATGATTGATCCAAAATAATCCACAACCACCTGCAGTGATTTCTGATATAGAAGAAAGATGAATCTTATACACATTTCTTGTGTTCATTAGCCCTGCGGAAACATAACAGGGAAACTCCAGATAAATGGAAACTACTCATCTCCAAAAAGCTGAGTTTTAACTTATATTTTGCTGAGCAAATATTTAATAAATAGGCAATGAAATACATCAGACATGAAAAGACTTCCTTTGGGATTAAAATATTTGGAAATGTTGTGTTTCTTTTTGAAAAAGTAAGGTATTTCATTCCTAAATATATACCTTTAGATGTTTTTGAATCATGGATTATTAAGACTAGATCAGATTTGTACATGAAACATAAAAGACAAATTTTCACAGCGTCTATTAATTTAAAAACAAGCGTCCAAAAACTCTATTACTTGGTTGTTCTTTCAAAAGTAAAAGTAAATTTGTTGCAGATATTGCATAATTCTTGTGCATAGTCAACTAGTTTACATTACAATGTTTTAAACTATTTACAATATATGACTTGCCAACATCAAAACCCTGAAGGCACAATGCCAGAAGACAATGCCATACTAGACATCACCAAATTGGAAGTTTTATGGAAATGCTGTCTTCAGAGAAAACTTCATTGAAACATATATATAGATTAATTTTTGATGGTGAATTGATTAAACCCTCTTGTCTTCTGTCTTTTAAAATCAAATATAAATCAACAATTGTTGATGAAAATGAAAATGTCCTTGACAAGCCTCATTATATTCTTGGCGTTATCAACTCATTGTCAAATCTTGAAAGGGAGATTTTCAATTTTCAACAAGTCATAGCACAAACATTTTTCAAATCATCTATAAATTCTCTTTAGTTTTGAATGCCAGGTAAACCTGGAAGCATAAAGTTATGAATAAACTCACCAGGTTTGTGTGTAGCGGTGGTTCATAGCGGTGAGCGAGGGCAGATCTGACGAGTGAAGTGACAGCCTCGGCACCCCAGGTCCTCATACCTGCATACGGGTGTTGGCACACCTAGAGGTACATGGCACGAAGAAGGTTAGGAGCGTTTTATCTTTGTTTTTTAAGTATTTCATCAAAAAGGTAAGAAAAGTCATGTAGACATCAAATTTCATTAAACAAATTTCAATCAAAATATACATTGAATTCACAGAAGGCAGATGGTTTCAGGAAAATTCTGTCAGTTAGCCAGTAATACCTTCATTATTAACAATAGAATGACTAAGAAAATCCCAGATTGAGGGCTGTCTGTATTATATCTTTTAAATCATATTTGATAAACCTACAATCAAAACAGACTTTTCAAAACCAACTGCCTCCTTTATCATATAATAAAAACAGCATGTATATAAACATCATCAAATCATCATGTCATCAATACATATCAACAGTGTATGGTCTCTCATAATCAAAATCAACAATGCATATAAGTAAAGTGTATGTGTGTGGGAGATGTATATAAGTAACAGAGTCACACCAGTCTCCAAGTTACGTGGCATGAAGTGATGTCAAATCTGAAAAACACAAGTCATTGGAGGTGAATGTTGACAACTATCAATCATCAATTACAAGTTTAAAAAAGAATAATTGGAAGACATTACCATTTTTAATTTTTTTTATCGTTCATTGATATCTTATAATTCAAGGTAAATCATACAAATGTACATTCAAAGAAAAATATTTTTTTAGCTTATTTTAAAGATTATCATCACTGACAAATTTGACAAGAATAAAGAGAATCAATACTAACCATGTCCAATCCCAACTAACTTACACATGCCTGATTGAACTGAACAGCCCTCGTCTGATGATCCGTAACTGAAAATATAAAAAACTGTCGTTACAAGAAAGATATGCCATATATCTCTCATAAAAGCTGGGTTTATAAAGGGGCTAGTCCTCCAATAAACAATTGGGAAAAGCAACAGTTCCAAAACTAAGGATCTCTCTAATAAACTTGTGTACCTAGCCTCTTGTATATCATATGGTCTTGAAACTTTTTGTAATCAACCTGTTGTACATAAACGTCTGTGGTTCAATTATTAATCACAAACCACCATCACCAGACATCTCATGTTAACCATTCATGTGACACTGATTCAATTTTACAATTCTACTGCCAGTCGCAGATTACTTAGTGAAAGGAATTAAGAGCTAGCAGATCAGCAGAGGGGTTGATAAATCTTACCCTTATGGGAACGCTTTGCAATGGTAAATGTATCCAACGTCTCCGAAATAATAAAAGACGAAGCCTACTGGGGCAGGTAAATCCAAAAGACCTCTACAAGAATAACACAGCAGCCTTAACATGTGTTCTTGGCACTGTCACCATCCGGTGGACACAGAAGACAAAACAAGAAATGTAGTTCAGGTCCCGAAAGATTACCAGACTGAACCCAGACAATTCCACAAAGATCAGCTCATTGTGGTACCAACATAGTATTCAGAAAAAATGACTGGACTGTACCAGGAGTCTTTGATTATGTCAACAGTTAACATAACAAAATGTGAAATGTGGTCTACACTCTCCCTTGACAAAATCCCAGACAGTTTAGCACAATCCTACTGATTGATAGTCACAACAAAGTCTGACAAAACCTGAAGGTGTTTGTGACGCTAATAATTACTGTATGGCAACCTGTAGACTGAACATACCCAAAACAAGAACCATATACATGATTTGAAAGAAAGAAAGAAAGAAAGAAAAAAACAGAGAGGAGAGAGAGAGAGAGAGAGAGAGAGAGAGAGAGAGAGAGAGAGAGAGAGAGAGAGAGAGAGACAGAGACAGAGACAGAGAGAGAGACAGAGAGAGACAGAGACAGAGAGAGACAGAGACAGAGAGAGGCTCAGCTACCTAAGATGACCTAAAAAAGTAATAAAATCCAAATTCGAAAATTGTTTTTAAAATCAGATATATCTTCTTATGAGAAATTCCTTTTTATGTGACACAGCCTTCCTTATTACATAATTAACATTTATTTAATTGATGTTGTAAAATTTTTATGTTACAATTACACTTTAATGTCCTCAATGACTTTTTCATATCTTTACTCTTCCAGAACACCGGTGAATGGATCCCTAAAGTCCCTTGTGAATCTTATCTGATCACTTGTGACACCTAAAAATAACAGTTAAAATACATTATACTTTTTCATGACACATGTTGGAAAACCTGAGAGCGTCATAATCCATTTTCTTTACGAGATGTTGCAATCAAGTCATCATTAAAAGACATTAAAGATATTTTTCTTTCTCTTTCTGATTATTACTATTAACTACCACCAGGAATCAAGCGTGAATAGAAAAAGATGAAAATATTAAAACGGAAATGCTAACGCAAAGCAATCTTTTAGTTGAAATTAAAGCACTGACAAGTGAAGCCATCAATACAGTCCAAACGTCAAGGCAGTACAAAAACTTTGGAGGTGTGACGAATTCAAACTCCGATGCTTTCCATTAAAGATCATTGCAAATTTTGATGTTTTTCCATAACTCTTGCCCTTCGGCTATGAGTGAAAGAGAGGAAATTATGGCTTTGTTAATTTCCTCTGAATCTAGGTCTCCTCAGGTTGCTCTCAATTTGACCTTGAAAGTGGGAAAATGATTCCTGAAAACTGGCATTGCCATAGCAACATTTGAAACTCAAATTATTTTCCCACTTGACACTTAATTAATAGGACAGTGTGAGGCTTTGAAATCAGTCTGGAAAGTCGAAATAGGTCCATGCTCACTCAAAAACATTGAGGATTGATAGTCTTAAACATTGTTGCATGAAATGATTGATACCAACACATGTATTGACTCAAAATTTCTTTCCCATGGATAAGATGTTAAGAAATTAGCCACAATAATGTTGCTCTCATCACAATTATAAATGTTTTTAATAATTCAAAAAATTTCTTCTCCAACTGCAGCAATTTAGATTCTCACAATGAATGTCAGATACAACAATAAAACTTAATTTTTCTTTGCTTTCTTTAAGATTAAAAACCTGTGAAGGAGCAACTCTGTGAATCCAAATATTTGAACAATAGATCAAAGATTTTGTCTTCCTTTTCATTTTTTCTTTTTTTGCAACACATGAGAGTTTCCCACAGAATATCTGATATCCGAGATCATACAACGTTGGCGGTCATGTCAAAATGGGACTTGGATATTTATCAAACAAACACATCTCGAGAAGGACATATTGCTAGAAACTGAATTAAGATAGATTGAATCTTGAATCAAAGTCTTAAAGTGAACCAAAATCAATTGGGCTTCACAGTTCTCTCAAATGCTACTTGAAGGTTTAGTAGAGTGTAAGGAAAACACAACCTTTGAACGGCTGTCAACAACCTGTCAAATTCTTTAGAAAATTTATATTTGAATTTTAAAGTTGAAATTTTCTCCAACAACATCTTGACAATTCCCACGATACAATGGTAAAATCTATGAAAACATGGCCTAAAAACAGAGAGTTTGAAAGAAACCATTTTCACTCTATGAGTGTTTTGACAGGATTATTGATCAGATGAAATTGTAGAAGAAACTAGATCAATATTCACATTATGAAGTAAAAACTCAAGTGGAAGAAATATATTCATTTTGAATCAGAAAATCACCGGCTTCAATGGTAGGTATATGAAAAAGTTTTTTTTTTATTTTTACACAGGCATTTTAAGATTTCATAATATTATTGAAATATTTCCATATGAAAAACAAGTTGTCTGTATTGTATTGTACTTGAAGGAAAGAAAGGATACAATGAATGTTTATGTCTTGAGTACAGAATTATGATTTGAAGGTTACATTTAACAGCCAACACAATTTGTTTTACTTTAAAACATATCTTATTCACTATAATGATTTGAGTCTAAAGGCTCATACTGACACTTCTACAAACAACTTTAGCTCTGACAAATTAACACCCTAATCTGTCCCCAATATTTGCTTTCTTATATCTTGTGGGAATACTCTCTGTAAGCATTAAAAACATCATGTTTAAAACATCATTTCTCACTGACATCCTCCCCTCATCTTCTGACTCCCTATTAGCTGTCCACCCATGCCTAGCATTTTTGGTTTCTTTTGAATTGACGAAATATGATTCAAGGTTGAATACCCTGCCATGCCTATATTTGACAGAGATTTTTAGTAATCTATGACAAAACCAGCTCTGTTGGAAAAGGTCTTATGAGTGAAAAAGTGTGATTTTATCCTAGTGATAAGAGGCATGTGATTCTTCACCAGAACTTCTTACATTTGATGTCCAAATTGAGAGTTCTGAAAACATAATGTAGACCTGGTTCTGTTATTTCTTATATATGATGGAGGGTCAACACCAAATTGTTCATGTTATAAAAATCATACTCATAAAATTTCAGCCTCCTATGCCAATTGGTTCTGGAGATGCAGATTTTAGGGAAAATGTCTGCTACGCCCATATTTGAGGGTCAGCGTCATATGTACAAATTTGGATCACATAATCCACGGTACATCCTCCAAATTTAATCTTTTAAGGAATGCAGCGGTATCCGGGGAAAAGTAAAACAAATTTAAAAGTTTATGCTGCTGGACACCTGACGCTGGACAACTGGCCTTGCTTTAAGCCCATCTGATCCTTCAGGTCTGAAGAGCAAAAAGTTATGTATGAAGTTCATGAAGTATGAACTCTTCGAAACTACCAACATCATGCAATCTTCAAAACGTGGATATACAAACTCATGGGAACTGAATTCATCTTCACACAACACCAAAACCCTCACACATCATCCAGCAGAAAAGTAGGTTATAGAAGAGAACCCACAAAATGTGAAATTTTCAATCCATCATGTTGCAAACTGAAAAGATTACAAAAAGATGAATTGGAAGCACTTTCATGACATACCTCAAAATTATCATAGAGACTCAATTGGAATTCATGATTGAAAATGGAAATACTTATCACATTTCTTTTTCATCAGAAAATTTTGATTGCTTTTATGATTTGAAAACCCAAAGAAAATGAAAAATAAAATGGAAAATAATGAAGTGATGAGTATTTTTTTTATTAAATAAAAAAAATTGGAATTCTGCATTGATTTTTTAAAATCATGTCATTATCGAAAACTGAGAAAAAAATATTTCTTGTCTCAGAGAAAAACAATAAAATTCCACATGTTCATGACAAAATGTTATTGCGGTTAATCTGATTCAGGATGTCCTTTACAAAGCAATCAAATACATGTATGTTTCTATATATTTTTCAATAACAGGATAGAATTAGCCACATGTGGCACTATAATAAGTACTTTCTCCCCCACATGGTATCATGGCTTCCTCAGTCAGTGTTTTTTTTTTATGTGCCACCTGAGCAATATTTCACTCATTAGCTGCATGAATAACTGCATGATATTCACCAACCCTTGTACTAAATCCCCAAATCAAATACAGTGAACAGCCCATATGACTCCACAGTCAAGTAAAGCACATACTCCTGATCTTGAGATTGACTCCAGTTGATATGTCACAGACATTATGAATTATTCCTCATTAACCTTCATGCAACTGAATGAGGTCTATTGGACCCAAGCTGTTTTATTTTTGTATCTCTTATACATAAATAGAGGATATTTCACATTTCTTGAGGAATGCCATGGATATCTCATCGAGTGAAGAAGAAATTTATCTTTTCACAAGTGGCGTAGCCACGAGTGTAAATATATATGGTTTTCTACTTCACGAGAAGAGATATTCATGGTATTCTACCAGAAATGTCAAATGTTCTATTTATCATGTTTCCCCAAACCACGTAAATGATCCTAACTTAAACTATATGAATGGAGAAGCTAAAACGCTTCACTAGCGTGGCCGTTGCATAAGGTCATTCAATTGTTTCATGACGTCACAGATGACGTCATATGATTGTTGCATCATGTCACTGAGTAGAATACCATTTTTATATCACTAAGTGAAAATAAATAAATGCCATGTTTCACGACTCGAAATATAATAAATAAAGTCATCTGACTGAACTAGGGTTTATGTATACTCAACCATAGTTATACAAGAAAATTTTATGAATTTTATTTCTCCTTATTATGATAAAATGTACATAATTTTTAACTCAAATACCCCCTTCCCCACCTTACACAGCGTTAATGGGTCACAAATGTTAAATATTCAGATGTAAAACTGGGTGAAAAACTGTGAAAAATTGACTTTTTAATTATACTAGCCAAAGATCATAATATGGGGTTATCAAATAATAGGCAAAAGCTATGTTTTTCAAAGTTGCCTTAAATCAACCGAATTTGTTGTGTGGATAAAAATACTTTTCAATTACAATACCACTGTTTGACTTCCCCCAAAAGCATTTATAAAAAGTATTTTGGTTCAATGACACCCAGCACTTGAAACGATAAAGATATTTTTTATTGTGGGTTGAAGTTTCATGGCTCTGAACAGACTCCAAGTATTTTTCTGAAAATTTCATTTGACTAAATGACACATGCTAAATCAAACATGTTTTCCCATTTACATATATGCTGATGTATACTTTGTCCACTGACATATTAATCACAAATTGTCGAATTAAGACAATTTCTGGAAATGTAATTTAAAGTATTCTACATGTGGGTAGACAAACTTACACATCCAATTCACATGCATACAAGTAACATGCCCTATCATTAGACTTTATTTTGTGGTTATAAGACTTTTTAAAATTTTCACCATAATCGCCACTCTTGAGATGTAACTCCTAAGAAGGAAAAACATTAACTCATTGCAAACTGCACTCTCAAGTTTAATGTAAATTGTTATTGCATCGTGCTAATGAAACTTGGTCAAAATTGTTTGACACCTTGGACATTGAACCTCAAAGAGCCACAACACAACATCCATACCAAGTCAACAATGTATCGCTATGTCACTTAAGCTAAGAAAATGAAGCAATGTTTAAATTTGACTATTAGATGAAATCTTTCAAAAAAGATAAGGCACTGTGGAGATATACCCTCCCTCAAGGGAAATGTAACATCTTACATCAATTAAAAACTGGAGGTTTTAAATGCATATATGGTGGTCAAGTTCTGTTCCTGAAACAATTTTGGGCCAACATACGGCACACTTTATAACCCAAAATGACAATGCCGAGAAAATCATGACAATTCTTAGTTTCCGGCAAATTTAATGTTGTTACTCATGGAGCTTGAAGCAAATATCTAGAACTCACTGCTTTCTTATATGGGTAGTGCTACTGTCAACTGATGCAAGACATTTCTGTGGCTGATTGTATATATATATATTGCAGTACAAGGCATATGGTCTGATAGATATCAAGGTATTGAAGGAGCTTTGTTGTTCAAATGTGCTGATGTTATATCAGAATGAATTTTTTTTCTAAATTCAAATTGTGGGTATATTTTGCAGTCTTAGCCTAATAATTGTCAAAATGTTTCATTTATTTCTTGTGAAGAAAGCTCAAATAATGATAAATCGTGGTGCATATTAATCAGTGTATGCATTTTTGTTTAGAAACGTGTTTATTTCTTCTCTAACACTATCATTTCAAGGTTCTCTCTATGTACCCCGCCCACCCCTGTCTTCTGCTTGAAGTGAACCTGAAGATTTCTCCTGTCAGGAAGAGACTCGATGAGGGTTTACTACGTGTTTGATTCCAGAATTACTGATCGATACTGATGCTTATTTACAGATACTGTGTTTTGTTTAATATCATTCACCTTATAATTTACTAAAATCAGTTTTCCCACGCACATATTTTATTCAGAGATATATCAGTGGTAAAAAAGGTCGTGTTGACAAGATTACTGAGTCTATCTGTAACCGTGTCATTGATCGCAGGTTTGGGTAGCTTGTACATTAAAAGCTCAACTCACCTAAGCTCAGATACTCAATAACAACAACTTCTTTTATATTTCCATCTTCTGCTGCTACTGAAATACAAAATATTCTGTGTCGCATAGTCCCTCCTCCCTGCCATCTTGGCCAGCTTGGCAGCTTAATTTAGAACCGGAAGTGGGTGTTATCTCAAACTATTCCCTGTAAAATATGGTGCTTTTTCAAAGGACAAGATGAAAATGTCTAGCTAAGTACCTACACAAGAACCTAGTCCCTTGTCTTTTTGTGCTTTTTGTGCACAGAACGTAAAGTAAATGTTGGTGTACATCAATTAATTACGAATATGAAAACTCTCGCAAATAATGACGTCCAGTTTTCGATCACCTGTGTGTATATATATATATATATATATATATGTAGGCCTAGACTTTTCACTCTCTTCTGATCCAGATTGATCAATGTTTTCGCATTTCACAGTTAGGGTCTTAAGTAATGTTGCATAATTGTTTAAATATGATCGTTATCATTTATAAAGATTATAGTTAACATGGGACTTTATTTTATTTGTTCACTTTTTTTGGAAAATAAGTTCAAATGACAAAGGAACTCAATAAAGATCGAATTCCTTGATTTTATCGTTTACATAATCGTTATAAAATGGAACAGTCTTCGTGTTCACTACCTTTGATTGAAAATAAGCTCAAATGATCAAAAGATTTAGCAAAGAATGACTCTATTGTCGCTAATACGACGTGTAAATTGAAAAAAATTCTCTGATTTTTTTTTTTTTTTTTTTTTTTTATTTTCCATATTTGTGTTACAGGCAAAAATAAGTAATATGTTTAATCAAACAATCGTCACATAAATAAAGATACAAGAAAATCCACAGTTGGCTATGACATTTTTTAAACAAGAAATCTAAATAACATTACTTTCCAAGTAATAAGTGTAAACTTGACCAATATTGAAAAAACTTTGCTTCAGTTTCGGTTGACAGAAAAATATATCTAGATAGGTCATAATAACGTACAATTTCATCTTGGAGATGCTCTAACTTTGGTTTGTAACCATAAATGCTACATCTATGAATATACTTTTTGACTAATAAAATGATTGCATTTACAGGATTATTGTTCTTTCCGTTCATTCCCAGTATAACAATTTTATTAGTAAATTCTAATTTCAGTTGGACAGAGTTTAACCATAATTCTATTTCCTTCCATAATCTGAGGATAGTTTCACATTCCCAAAGCATATGGTTTAAGGTTTCTATTTCACTTTTGCAAAACGCACAAAGTGGTGATGATATATATCCTATTTTATAAAGAAATTGTCTTGTTGGGAGAATATTATGAATAATTCTATATTGCAACCATTTTAAGTCTGTGCTTTTCGAACATTTATTAGCAATAATGTTGAAAACTTTCCAATCTTTTTCATCAAAATCACTTTGTAAAACTTTTTCCCATTTTGAAAAGCTTGCCAGCCGAACAAAATTCGAGTTAATAAGAGCCGCATATAATTTTTTACTCCCAATTATGGTATCAATTTTGGATACATTATACGGATATATAGGATTTTGTAGCTTTTTCTTATATTTCTTTATGTTCAGTGAACGGGCATATGTCATAATGGCTCTTTTCACCGATTCGTAAGTCAAAAAGTTAGTCTTGATACAAAAAGATTTGGAAAATTCTTCATAAGTTAACAGTCTTCCCTCGTCATGGATCAAATCATTTACAAAAATAACACCTTTCTTATACCATTCATAATACAAAAACGGATGTTTATCAATCATAATATTGTCGTTGTTCCATAATGATTGACTTTGTATATCTTCTTCATTTACAATTTTCCTTTTATTCATGGATAAAAAGTTTGACCATTCTGAAAGAATGTCTTTCCAAAAAGAATTTGTTAAATGAGGAATTATTTTATTTTTTATGAAGATACCATCCGAAAGTAGAAAAGGGGTCTTCTCTTCAAGTTGATTGTAAAATAAATATGTCCATTTTAGGTCTTTATCGCTTATTCTTTTAATCCATTTTAATTTTTGTGATGATATGATTTTCCAAATATTTGGAGATTTTATTCCCCCATGTTCTGGGTTTAACATCATTACATCTCTTTTAATCTTATCTGGTTTGTTTTTCCATATGAAATTAAAACACTTTTTTTGGAGTTTTTCAATGACGCCTTTTTTGGGATTAGGCAAAGATGAGAATAGGTGGTTAAGCTTTGGTAGTAGGAGTGATTTAAGTATCGTATTTCTGCCATAGGGGGTTAATGTACGTGCTGACCAGATGTTCATTTGTCTGTAGATATGATAAAGCTTTTCTTCGTAATTTATTTCGATCATTTTATCGAGATCGATATCGAACTCTATTCCTAGAAGAGTGAAATTTGTTTTTGACCAATCGAAATTCCATTCTTTACATATCTTATATCGAGATCTCTTTTTGGAACCTATCCACATAAGTTTTGTTTTATCTACATTGACTTTCAATCCTGAAAAACGGGCAAATAGTTCCAAGGTATTTAAAGCTGAATAAAGGCTTTTTTCTGATCCATCTAATGTGAGAGTTGTATCATCTGCGAACTGTGAGAGAAGATATTCTATATTTCCTATTTTAATTCCCTTTATGTTTTTGTTATTTCTTATCATGATACCCAAAATTTCTACACAAAGTAGGAAAATATACGGCGCTATCGGGTCCCCCTGGCGGCATCCTCGGCTTATTTTAAAGGGGTTAGATGCGAAACCGTTAACCAGGACTCTCGATTCAATATCATTATAAAATGTTTCTATCCAATGTGAAATACTCGGTCCGAAATTGAAAAACTTCAAAACATTGATGAGGTATTTTCTGTCAACTGAATCGAATGCCTTTTCGAAATCAATTAGAAGTAATAAGCCTGGTATCTGGCATGTTTCGGTGTGTTCCATTAAATCATATATAAGCCTCGTTACCTCTCCGATATATCTCCCTTTGACGAAACCCTTTTGATCTTCATTTATTATGCTTGGCAAAACCTGTTTTATTCTATTTGCGATAGCTGCAGCACCAACTTTATATGACGTATTTAGTAAGGAGATTGGGCGCCAGTTTTTCAAAAATTTCTTAGGTTTGTTAGGTTTAGGAATGCATGTTATTAATCCTTGTTTTTGCGAAATTGATAAGTTTCCGTATTCATAGCCAAAGTTGAGGGAATTAAGGAGAAATACTCCAAGATCTTTCCAGAAGAATTTAAGAAACTCAGTGGTAAAACCATCGGGCCCGGGACTTTTTTCATTTTTCATATTTCTTAACGAAAATGAAAGCTCATTCAATTTCAATTTTCCTTCAAGGTTATTTTTATCATGTTCATTTAGAATTGGAACATTATCATTTTTGAACAGATTAGGAAGATCTATATTAGAGTGACTTTGCGCTGTGTATAATCTTTCATAAAAGAGTTTTGTTTCCTGAAGTAATTGTTTGCTATCTGTAATGGATGTTCCATCATTTTTTTCCAGAACATTGATAGACTTATTCAAAAAATTTCTTGACTCTAGCTTTAAAAAGTATTTTGTTGGTTTTTCGCCCTTTTCTATCCAATTTGCTTTTGATCTCGTTAGTATCCCGTTTATCTTATGATTGTCAATCTCATCTAAGTCTTGCTTAATACCATTTATTTCATCAAGCAGTTTTTGTTTCTCGTTACTATCCTCGTTTTGGTCTAATTTCTTTTCTAAATCTTCAAGCTTAGTTTCTAGGTTTTTTTCTTTTTCTTTCATAATTTTCTTTTTTGTTGATGAATAGTATATAGTTTTGCCTCTGATCATGAGGAGTAATGTTTCCCAAAGCAATTGATCGTCTATTGAGTATTTGTTTGGTTCTGTTTCTGTGTTTTTATATTGGTCTAAAGTCGATTTGATGGTTTCTTTTACTAATTTTATGTATTTTCTATCTCTAAGAAGTGAATTATTGAATTTCCAAAACCCTTTGCCTCGAGCTAAGGTAGAGCATGTTATGGACAACGTTATTAATGAATGATCAGAATTTATACTTGGAAGAATATCACAATCATTTACCGAAGATAGTAGCCCATGTGAAATAAGGAAAAAATCAAGCCGCGCTTGTTTAAGAGGGGTAGGTTGCCGCCAGGTGAAACGTTTAACATCATGATTAAGTTCACGCCAGGGATCTTTTAGGTCAAATTTATCTATCATTTCAAAAACTTTTTCTCTTGCTTTTGGATTGTTAATGTTTTTATAATTGTACGTATCGAGCTGTTTGTTCAAAACTAGATTCCAATCTGCACATATACATATTTCATCGCTATCATACTTGGCAACTATGTCTATGATAGTCTGGAAAAAGTCTGGACTGTCCTCGTTAGGTCCATATATGCTTATTACAGTATAAGTTACCTCATTAACTAAAATTTTCAGAGCAACGTAGTTTCCTAGCTCATCTGTGTTACTATCTAGTATTTTGAATTCGAAGTTATTATTGAATAATATGGCTGTTCCTCGGGCGTTACTTTTGAAGCAGCTAATAAAACATTCATTATATCCCCATTGTTCTTTTATCTTCTGAATCTGATCGGAGGTAAAGTGAATGTCTTGTAAACAGTAAATATTGCCTTTTTTCTTTTTTAGGAAATTGAATACCTTCTTGCGTTTAAAGTTGTTATTCAGGCCCCTACAGTTATGACATAGTATCTTTATAGTCTCAGTCATTTTTATCTAAGTAACATACTTGTTTACTTTTAGCCAGTTTGGTATAGATTATTTTCAGATAAGTGGATTCTATGTTTGATTCTTTGGATTTTGCCTGTAGTTTTAGTAAAAAATACTTCCGGTAATGGAAAAGGACAAACAAAAACATTTTCCCGCTTAGGGATAAACATTTACAGACACAACGTAAAACAAAAAAGAAACTCATAAGAACGAGAGGTAAGTCTACCCCACGAATATCTTTTCATAGCATAGAATAGTAGACAGTTTACACGTGTTCTCTACACAATCAGAGTGAAAAGTCCGTGCGTGTATATTGCAGCGCGAGTCAATCATGCGGTTAAAACTGCCACGTTGTATGAATCTTAAGATGTCGTGATCGAAGTACATTGAAGGATACGATTTTATATTTCGAACTGGTTTAGAGGAGTTTACCATTGTTTATCATGTATAGACTGGATAATTCATTCTATGAGGTAAGCTTATAATATTTAAAAATTATTTGTTTTGAAATGTTTTGTTTATCATATAATGATCAGATGTCGTTATAGTCTGTCTAATTTGCAGGATACTTCAATACTTATGCTACATTGTTATCAATGAAATAACAAGATCTTGAGTAAAGTTAAGCTAGTTGTATAAAGATATGCAGTCGTAAAGTGTATATACATATACACGCATATAATTAAGCTTGTTGTCAAATTTACATTACGACTAGTATGATTTCATTGAATTATAGTTGCGTTTGTGTTATGACATTATGCATATATATACATATTTACATAAATATATTTACATACATATATCGCATCACATCATACATAAATATAGACATGCTATGTTCATACGCATATGAGTACATATTCACAACATATCTATATTCAAGTACATGCATTCGTACTAACATACACATGTACATATTCAACATACATACACACGCATAGATACGACCATGTACAAATATTTATCCGTATAAAGCATGTTGTCACATTGAATGTTGTTGGTATGCTGATGGTACAGGTATTGTTCGTACACATGGTACATAGTGTCTGGTGTAATTAAGGCATCTATAGTTCAAGTCTATATTTTAAAAATCAAGAATACCATTTAAACACCTTTTGATTAAATATCATAAGGAGGATTCATGTCTCCTGTTAACTTGATGCGAATCGCCCATTGTGCAACACTGTTAGCCCTTGTCTCTAGTACATGGTCAACACCTATCTGTCGCACACGACTTTGTACATGCTCCTCTTGAAATATAGCTCTTGATTTGCGGTATAGAATGGCGCGTTGCTTCTTTAATTTAGCGGGTAGGTCAGTGCGAATGGACATTCGCTTACCCTTTAGATGCTTTGATGATCTAAGTATCATATCTCTGTCCGCCATGCTCAGAAAACTAGCTATGATCGGGGAAGGAGCGTCAGGAGTGGGATCACCAGGGAAGGGCTTTCTGGGAAGCCTGTGTACAGTCTTAAAGAAAATGTTGTCCACTGTGTTGTCCGAAAGTTTAAGGTCATTTGTAAACATATCTCGTAGAACTCTCTCGGAATCTTCATTTTTATTTTCTTCAAGTCCATAGAACAGAAGATTTGTTTTCCGATCATGAATTTCTTGCTGTAGTAGTCGTTTTTCAAAAGTAACAGTCTGTTCTGATAATTTTGACTTAAGAGTTTTGATTTCGGACTTTAGATCTTTGACTTCACTCTCATGGATGGCGGCCATGTTTTCCACGTCATCGACACGTTTGGAAATGTTGCACATGTCAAGTTTTAAATCGTTTATAGCTTTATTAATTTCCATGTTTCCGCTATCAATTTTATCAGAGATTCTTTTCTCCATACTTGTGAGAAGTTCTTCAATGGAAGGACTTGAAGACGAGCGTGTGTTAACACCTGACTTTGGTTGGTGCGACATTGTTGCTGAGTAAAATCTTTAAAATAGTCACAGCATTAATTTACTCACTCTTTTAAGAAGCCAAGACTGTCCTCTTGCAGAATAATCCCAGAAAAGTGTAGTTTAAAAGTTTTTCATCCAGTTTAAGTTCATCAGATATTCGTGGGGGAGAGCCGCTCACATACACGTCTTGCCGCACCGCATGCGCAACCGGAAGTTTTCTCTGATTTTTAGAAAGAAAGTGTAATCTATACCTGCCGCAATAAAGAAGGACAGATGCTGGTCTTGTCAAAGCGTTATCATGATGCACACAGATGGATACGACCGTTTATTGTCGTGGTCGGCATTTTGCTTCTTTGCGTATACATCAGTTATGCTTTACGTTCAGTTGTTTTTATGAATCTGAGATCTTTAAGTCCAAACCCACCCTCTAAAGCACATAAAATGCATTATCTGTGACAGACGGATTAAGCAGATAAACCTCGACTATAAACACTGTAAGGCTTCAACAAAAATGCCATGGGCACAGTGACGCCTATAGATAGACACATAACGATCGAGCCTCCTGCTTTGCATCTGAGCCAATACAGTGAATAATCACAGAGAAAACAGTGGGGCAGTGCTTTATTTATTAGTCATCAGTGTATATACTCTTTATTTAACGAAAGGAAGAAGCATAATGTTTCCTCTAGAAAATATTCCAACAACAAAAACTGTTTACAGCTAAATATATATACCAGTGAAGTAACGTGTGATGTTTTTTTATTTTTCATTTCTACTAGTTCGTAAACGTATGGATATTTTAAACATTTAGAGAAATAATACACGATTTTTGTATTTCTTGATTTTAAGTATCAACGGTAAAATTACATATCCGTACCATTGTCTGTATATGCTCAACTCTCATTGCCCCCTCATGTAAGATTAGTTATACCAGCACTCTCTCCTCTATGTGATATCATTCCGTGACACTTTGAGATTCACAGGAGGCGAGATAGCTGACACCCCTAGCTCTTGTGCTTCCAGAGGTAGATATCGCACACAGAACACACACGTGTTTGGCATGTTGGAACTATAAGCAAACGATAACAGAGAAGCAAATGTCTCCATGTTCTACATCATTCTTTATCACTAACATTTGAACATGAGAAGTAAAAGCATTTATTCCACACAGCGTGATGGCGTGCGCCGATTATCTGCGATGTACTAATTTATATTTGTTCTCATGGGCAATGTATTCGCATTAACTGTTCCACTTTCTCCACGTGTATGTATTCATGATAAGTGTTTCACTTTCTCCACCTGCATGGATTCATATGTATTCATAATAACTGTTTCACTCTCTCCACCTGTATGTATTCATATGTATTCATAACAACTGTTTCACTCTCTCCACCGGTATGTATTCATATGTATTCATAACAACTGTTTCACTCTCTCCACCGGTATGTATTCATATGTATTCATAATAACTGTTTCACTCTCTCCACCGGTATGTATTCATATGTATTCATAACAACTGTTTCACTCTCTCCACCGGTATGTATTCATATGTATTCATAATAACTGTTTCACTCTCTCCACCGGTATGTATTCATATGTATTCATAATAACTGTTTCACTCTCTCCACCGGTATGTATTCATATGTATTCATAATAACTGTTTCACTCTCTCCACCTGTATGTATTCATATGTATTCATAATAACTGTTTCACTCTCTCCACCGGTATGTATTCATATGTATTCATAATAACTGTTTCACTTTCTCCACCTGTATGTATTTATATGTATTCATAATAACTGTTTCACTCTCTCCACCGGTATGTATTCATATGTATTCATAATAACTGTTTCACTTTCTCCACCTGTATGTATTCATATGTATTCATAATAACTGTTTCACTTTCTCCACCTGTATGTATTCATATTTATTCATAATAACTGTTTAACTTTCTCCACGTGTATGTATTCATGATAAGTGTTTCACTTTCTCCACCTGTATGTATTCATATGTATTCATAATAACTGTTTCACTTTCTCCACCTGTATGTTTTCATATTTATTCATAATAACTGTTTAACTTTCCCTAATCGGTAGGTATTCATAATAACTGTTTAACTTTCTCCACCTGTATGTATTCATATGTATTCATAATAACTGTTTCACTTTCCCTAATCGGTAGGTATTCATAATAACTGTTTAACTTTCTCCACCTGTATGTATTCATATTTATTCATAATAACTGTTTCACTTTCCCCACCTGTATGTTTTCATATTTATTCATAATAACTGTTTAACTTTCTTCAGCTGTATGTATTCATAATAACTGTTTCACTTTCTCCACCTGTGTGTATTCATAATAACTGTTTCACTTTTCCCAACTGTGTGTATTTATATGTATTCATAATAACTGTTTCACTTTCCACACCTGTGTGTATTTATATGTATTCATAATAACTGTTTCACTTTCCACACCTGTATGCATTCATATGTATTCATAAAAACTTTTCTCTTCCCCCACCTGTATGTATTCATATGTATTCATGATAACTGTTTCACTTTCCACACGTGTATGTATTCATATGTATTCATAATAACCGTTTCACTTTCCCCAAATATGTATATGTCTGTTTCTTATTTCCAGTCGACCTTAGAACACCATGCATACAGATAACTTGTAAGTGTTTTCTATAGTGAAGCATATCATATTGATAATGTATGGCTACTGTGCTTCTATTGTAGTTAAGAGATCCCATTTCACTAAATCACTTAAATGCGTTAAAATGTCTGTAAATTAACAACATTTCAGCTATTTTAGACTGAATGTAATTTTGAGAAAGTGAAAAAATCAGTTTCAAAGATGGGGCTGCTGCCTTCCTATTAAGGACCACATGGTGAATCAATCTACACTAAAAGACCCCGTTTGACTATTCGTCTGTGTGCACACGGTTTCTTATTTGTTGAGAGGACGAACTCTTCGTTGTGGAGCAGAAAACAATAGAAAGTTCTATGATTGTGACAGATCCACAGAATCATTAATTATATCCACAGTTTATAACCTTCTATGGCCAAGGTAACTGGGGCCAAAGGTGTTTGAGAAGTCGAAAATGCGAAATGTCTGCAGACGACATACCACAACTGCCAGACCATTCCATGACATCTGGCCTTTAATATCTATCAAGCTTGACCGCTTTTATTGATATGTCCATAAACACTAAGAAACCAGTCTGACTAAAATCTATTTTGAAACTTTTATATCTCGGTACAGGTTAGATTTTAATCAGACTGGCTCAGAAACTAGTTTGTTTGAACAATTCTAGCCCTCGGAGCTCTGACTCGCTATCTCCAATAAAGTCAACTTTAGGTATCGCATATTCGTGGTTTATTACTCAACAAATGCTGTCAGGATAAGCTATCAAGAATCTTTTTTTAAAAAGTGCGTACAAGAATCAACATCTGTGGTCACCATGAAAACCCCACGTTTTCATGTTTAGACTCTGTCAGTTCTTATGTACGGCAGTGGCTCATCCCATATGACTCGTGCCATTGATAAGTTTGGGAATCATACTTATCAACATGGCAGATTACAGGCAGTACATAACGTTATCTTAACATTGTAACATGAAGCAATAACTCATCCAGGGTCCGATTAAAACATTTTTCATTGAAGATAACATATGCGGGTGAATTAACAAAACACAAGGTCAGTTAACAAATTTTGTCTAGTCGGGTTGTCGCAATCTAACAAGTGAGTCTGGTTGTTATAATAATCTTGTCATTCAACCCAATGACTACACGATGCAAGGTTTACAAATTAGCAAATCGTGCACCGTTATGGAATGAATAGTGCCGTAAACACGAGCCGCGTGTTCAGACACAATCTTCAAGACAAGTAATTGACGCACTATAGAAGGAGTTTTGAAATTTGAAAATAGAATAAATCACTCATCTTCTGTCTGGAGGAGTCTGCGTACTGAGGACTTACATTTTAGAACGAGACTGTCGTTAAATTAATCTGAACTATCATAAATATTATTAAAAAACAACAACGAAGAAAAACGGTTTTAGAAAGAAATCTAATGGGAAAAAAACATAAAGTTAAATTTTGAATATTACATTTTGCTTTCTTATTCCGTTAGTTGCTCCACTCTTCATTCTCGCACAGATAACAGGGCACAACGGTTGGCGTTAGGACACTGTAAACATGTTGAAACAAAATACTAAGGGACAACCCTATTTGTGCATGTATCGAAGCTCATCAACACAACATATCAACAGGTATTTTTAAAACAAAATGTCTATAACCCATGGAAACATACACAATGGGTATTATCGCATCTCAGAAAGTTTCCAGGAAATTGTATGCAGTCCCTTTTTCAGAGTGTTTATATTGTTTTTCAAAGCTGATACTATACTTGTTCTGTGAGTTGTTTTATTGATTTTTGCTTTTTATCAAGAATAAGTTGGTCTTCTTTGATTGACACATGGGATTTTTGCCATAATTCATCACTATCATTCCGCCTTAAATTCGCAGTTTGACAGAGGTAATGTTTTTGGAAATACGATTCCATATAAAATATTTAAAACGTGTTTCTGTGGATGTTTATTTATTGATTTGATTCCAATAGCAAGGGTACCAAACATGCTCTCACCCATCCACCCACCTACGCATATTCAATCCCTATGGGTCCCAAAGCTTTTGGTCTGTTAACCATTCAACCCATTGGGTGTCCTGTTGTTCTTTAAGCACATTACCAAGGCACTGTACGTAGGTCCCTGTTCTATAAGCAACGCTTATTGCCAACTTTAAAGAGCCTTTCCTATTGGCATCCGGTTCGCCATTTTGTTTTGGGGTGAATGACATGAAAAAAGGCGCTTTACTTTCACAACATTATAGAAATAAACAACATGTATGGATGGAATAGTCACATATCTACAAATGACTTGTGATAAGACTAATCAACAATACCTTGTTATGCCATAGAAGGGCTTCTCACACTCGTCGCGCCGACGAATGGCTTTTTCTCATTGATTTTTTACTTGTTTGCGTTCATAATTGTTAAGTTGTCAAATGTAGAAATCATCCAAAATGCTATTCTCACAAACATGTTTCGACTGTGTGGTGTTATAATCATGTACTAACAACATGTATGTACAGCTGCATACCGAAAGTTTGTTCACTTACCACTGAATCGTAGTACAAATATCATGTAATTTGGGTTTCGTTTCAACGTCAATAGAATAACTTCAGAAAGAGTGACAATGGATCATCCACTGTCCATGTGTGAACTAGCCATTATTGAACTCATGTTGGCATTGTCTGGTCACTCGTGCAAAAATTCGAATTTTGGCATATTGATATAGACAGAAGGGGTCATCGATTTCGTTAATTGTCGAATAAAATGTTCCATATCGACTCTCCGAGATTAAAACAAATATGATCACATTGACTTTGAAAATTCAATATTATACGTTTCCTTTTCGCAACGCTACGATACCTCAAAGGCATCTAAAATTACATGATATTTGCACTAGCATATTCAGGTATGTGAACAAACTTTTGGCACACAGCTGTATGGACTGGAATGTCCTCTTGAATTTCGTTTTAACAAAAAAAACAAGATAGGACTGTCCTTTTAACTATTGTGTTAATAAAGTTGTTGTAGTTGAAATGCTAAGAAAAATGTCTGCCTGCTAACAATTTAACCAATTGAGAGAATTAAAAAATGCAAATGAAGACGGCTTGGTTTCAGACGTGAACAGAAGCAAAGTTAAAAGTTAAAAAGTTAAACACAGCACTAACTGTGAACATGTGTGAGAATGGGAATTAAAGACAAGGGAGGAATACAAAATTAGCCGTTTGTCTCACAATCAGATAGAATCTCTTTTCATAGAACATTGAAGATAAGCACACCCTGCTCCAGTGTGATATGTTACTCCACTCTCTGTGCGCGTAAAGAAGAAGCTTAATGTAAATTACTGGCCATGCTTCAGACTCCTAGACTTGTTACTTAGCCATGCTTCCAATTACATTCCTGGATAGTTGTCGAATGTTCAGAGATTCCTAAGACTGACCAACTGATGATGAAAATACAATCGTGGGTGGAAGAAAATACAATCATTCATCAGGATCTAATACTCTCTCATTATTTCCTAGTTGGACAGACTCGTCAGATAATTCAGAACAAAGCAGCCCTGCTTCAGAGTAATCTCCCCTACGTTATGGTCAGTTTACGTTGGTGTCTGGGGATACGTACTTAATACCTTGGTCAGGGCACATTTGTACATGGTCTTCTTGGACCGAGGGTCACTATAACCCATTGTTTGTGCTGTTAAAGTGACACTCCGTATGGTGTTGGTTTTTATATGATAACATTATCAATGGTGTTACTTCATCTAACTGCTGAATGTTATTTTTAAAAAATTAATTATTGATTCAGTAGTGAGATATTATCAAAATATCTGTCTTGATCATTTTAAGGTTGATCATTTTATGGTAAGAACAATGGACACAGTAGCTCGATTGCCGAGCGTCAACCACTCGAACGCAAATGTGTAAAGAAAGGTTCTTGCGACCAGTGTATAATAGGTTTAATTTCTTCAGTATATCAGAGTTCCGTGTGACATCAGCAGCTAAACTGATATAAAGCTCTTCGATTTCCATCGACAACTATAGATTTCCATATATTTTGGCAATTTGAGATGCACGTCCAAGTCAAGTGAAACAAAATGGATTTGTATCAGCATATTAAGAATCTTTGCTAGTATAACCAAAACCATGAAGTGTCCATCTAATTGTGATCACATAATCACATAAGTGTAGGTTCCGATCTTTAGCTACGTTAAACTTTGATCTTCTAAGATCCATCATCGAACAACTAAGGATATTACATTGTTATATATAGGACATCACAATATCTGCAAGAGAACGCCATTTTTTACTTGTGAGTTCCTGACTCTGAGGGTGTGGGTTCGAATCCATCATGAGAGTCGTAATTTGTGCACTATCAAAAAATAAAATGTTTTGTTGTTGTTGTGTCTGTGAAGAATGTTGACGTCTAACTAACGTGTTTTTTATCATTTTAGCCGAGAAAGATAGTAAATGCCTTTTCTGGAAAAGGTGAATTAACTTCTAGGAGATTGTTGAGAACTCAGTCAGGCTAAAGATGACAGTCAAAAACTCCAAAGTGTCGTCAACATACTGACAGATTGGATTATACAGGATGTTATGCGGACAATATACCTATTACACGCAGAAATAGCTCAAAATAAGACAGTCAGGAAGTAAAAGGATCCTCTTCATATACTTACTTCCTGAAGTAGCAACCTGGTTCATTAAATCCATTTGAAGGAAGCGAGGTTTCATAGAGCGACACTTCGGCATTTTTCATGAAATTTGATTTTCTTCGATAAGAACAAAAATACTATATGTGTTGTTTTGAATTCAAAACATCACTCAGCGTATGTCTTCGAAAAAAATGCATATATAACATTTTAAGCTTTCAATGAACAAGCCCTTTTGGGCAACCTGAACGTGCAACCTCTCATGTCTTAATAACTGATCGCATTAACTACCTGTTAACACCATAACCCCAATCTTGCGTTTTGCTTTTGACAGGTTTTCAGAATTATTTCTATTTGAACAATAATAATGCACAGCAATGATTAGCTATAATGTAATTTTCAGAAAAAATGAATATTTTTCGAGGAAATAGCATAATTGATATTATTCGAATGTGATGAATATGACTTTCATGTGAACAGTTTAAGCTATAGTAGTTAAATGTTACAAGACTTTATACACTCATGTATCTTTCAAGATATATCATCAAAAGATGGGATCAACTGCGAGAATTGATCCTTATATATCTCTGAGTGCAGACATAAAGGCAAACCTTCTTATTGTGGAATTTCATTTAAAACAACAACCTTCAATGGAACTTTGTAAATGACGGAGACTAACGAAGAGCCGTTTGGCAGAAAAGTCAACAGGAGATCGTTGATACTCGTTTGCCATTTTCTTTATTTGCTAAGAGCTAGTTAGTCTGTTTGCCACAGTTCTATTTATGCCACACATTTGTTTTTTCATGAACTGGCAATTGTAATAAGCAGGACAGTTGCGAACAGCAAAATGGTTAAACTATGCTCATAAGGTGTTCCCCAAATAGACTGTTTCCTTAAGTATCATTCAATATAACAATTCGCGAGTATTCATTGCCATTCAACGTAGGAAAATGTTTCAATTATATATTTTAATATATAACAAAAAGCTTGCATACCTATGAACACAAGAAACGATGTTTCAAATGATCTCATATTCTTACTCAAATATTGCTGACTTTACCTGACTGTTCTGTATAGCTTATATGTGTTTTGACATAAGGATCAGTAAGAGTAAACTAAGTATTCTGTCAAACGACCTCTAGGATGTTTTCCCAACAAGCTACTGTACTGCTGTTATCTACGAGTTCACTGTTGTCATGGCCTCATGTCACCATTGTAATTGCTCTCATTAAACAAAGTTAAT
The DNA here is from genome assembly GCA_921293015.1 of Phorcus lineatus. Taxonomy (NCBI): domain Eukaryota; kingdom Metazoa; phylum Mollusca; class Gastropoda; order Trochida; family Trochidae; genus Phorcus; species Phorcus lineatus. The sequence continues at coordinate 53,553,362 of OV121086.1, read as the reverse complement.
GTATTTCCGCCAGTACTCCCCCTAAACGTTATCAGTTTGGCTAATGAGGGAATACATTCGTTACTTACTCGACATCATACTGTAAGATAAAAAATATTATACTCTCTATGGGTTTAGAAATGGTCGTGTAACATGTTTACCTGAATTCTATAGTTTTTTTATTTTGTAATTGTATATTTACTTAGAAATAACTATTTGACTACTATTATGTAAGTCATTATAGAATTGAACATTGTAGTGAATCTTTGATCAAGCGGGTTTTGTCAGAAAAGAGAAGCATAGTTTGTATCTAGCATAAACGTGTGTTTGTATGTGAGACTGTTAAATGAGGAGGGTGAATTTAATGCTTCATGATTATTTTTTAATTTGGAACTTTGAACAAACTTGAAAACAAATATGATACATTTGTGCATTGCGTGCTTGCGAAAATATATTGGTGGGAAACTTTTAACGTAGAATGGTGTCTTAAAGAGCCACTCCGTGAGTTGTTGGAGTCATATATACCAAACTTAATCAATGGCGTCATTTGATCGCGACGTATCAACTGTTGCCAAAAAGACACATTTTAAAGCTTATTGGTTTTTTTTACAGTGACAATATGAAGGTAGAACGTCGCAATTATGATCGAAAACCGGACAGTGGCACGCGTCAAATAGTCAAACGTATCTCTGGAGACTTATCTAAAACAGCCAGGAGGGCAGTTAGGAGTTGATAGCGTTCGTTAAGTTATCTAACTAGCATCCATGTATATTGGACGTGATATCTACACCTCTGTGCATTTTAAGGCTGTTTTTAGATATTCATGGAAAACCAGTAGATGTCATATATATGTCCTTTGGACATGAAAAGAAAAAGATGTTTTGATTCTATATCACCACGTGTGACATTTAGGTTCGTATCAAAGGTAAATGATATGATAATCAGGGAGTGGCTCTTTAAGAATAAATAAACAAATTGTTGGAAATAGAGCAAAATGAAGACTTATCCAACAAACAATACTTTTGTTGGTATTTTCTTTAAGTTCAGGTGAATTTGTTTTTGCTTTTCAAAAAGTTTACTTATTCTAAATATGAAATGTAAAATTAAGTGACATTATGATGAATGTATATTTTTAAAAATAGGAACAGTTGATATCTAGCAACTCATTTCAACTAAACTTTCTGGTTAAAGCATAGTTATGCCCTTGTAAAACCAGTTTCTCCATTTATTGACAAAACGTTTAAACTATGTCTTTAAACTCAAATGTCAAAGATTTTTCGAAAAGTTTATTCTAAAGAATGATGTATTCGAATAAAACATAGTTTAAACATTTTGTCAATAAATGGAGAAACTGGTTTTACAAGGGCAGTTAGGTTGTTTTGCATGCGAGAAGACTTGTTTGCGAAGCTAACTCGTAAACTAAATTGTTTTTAAAACTGAAACATTGCGTTTATCCACAGCATGGCTTCGTAACTGTTCCCAAACTATTGCTTTTTCATTCTAGTAGTAGAATCACATTTAAGATACGAAAGCAATGAGTTGCAATCTCCTTTTCAACCTTTGCATAGTGTATATGCTTCTATGTGATTTAGGTATCGTTAAATATAGTTTTTCTCTGTAACTATCACAAGGCTTTTAAATGATAGAATACTATCATATTCATTCAGGAAAATTATTTGATACCAGGTGTTTAGAAAAGCCATGAAGATGATTTCATCATTAATCTTGTACCGATTTCCAACAGGAGGTTGTCAGATAGTAGAATGTAGTAAAGAAAAGAAAACACCGTAGAGTTTGACAAATATAAATTATTCCTAGTTTGAAAACATTGCAGATTTCCTGAAGAGAGAGAGAAGTCGATAAATATGTGAAATAAGCTCAAATTGTTTTCGGTTTTAAAAATAACTTTAATCTTTTAGAATGATTTTCTGTGTTGAGTAACATACAACTGACAGACAAACAAGTAATGCATCATTACGTAATGCAACATGTATCATTTCTTACGTATTGCCTAAAATAAATCATTTTAATTGAACTCGTTTACAATATTATAAAACATTCATTACACTGAGAAATATTTTACACATGCAAATCATACTTAGATTGAGCAGCAAAATCACAATTTCTGAAGGGATTTATAACGGGATTAAATTGCTGTTAGAAGAAAAGATGTTATTGAGTAATTAGTTCAGTCGTTTGGACTAATTTAGTTTCTATTGTACCTTGTTCAGATGCTTTTAAGGGGTGGTAATTTCGAAGAGAAACTGGTGATCGACCTGTCTGGGCTATATAAAACTAACTTCTCTTAAAAAGGATTGATAAAATCTTTGTCAATGAAAACGAACTCTAGTTTTCGTTGAACTAGTGACTATGTAGGTTCGTTCAATTTGAAGGTTTCAAATGTTCTAGATTGACAAACTTAATATTCTCCAAGTACCTCACAGACTTATTCGAAACTTGACCTTAGAGATTTTATGTTTATGTTATTCTTCCAATGAATTACTGTCTTCCAGTCAACCCTTTTTACCAAAATTCATGTGAAAAATGAATATAAAAGCTCTCAATCTCATTAAAATGAAATCTAAATGCTCCACAACAAAATATGCGTAACATAGTGCAGCAATATTAGATTTTATTTTAATGAGATTGGAAAGCTCTTAGACTTTATATATCTGAATATCTGATACAGTCCTTAAATGGTCTTCATGCTAATGATGACAAGCTCAAGAAATTATTGAAGTCAACAATAGGAATAAGAAAAATGTAAGATAAAACGGGGGTTACTGCTCTAGAGAGTTGAGGTATCCTCTTGAATTGAATAACCTCAACCTAACTGACTCAACCTAACGGGTCTACTATCTCACGAGAAGAGCACTTGTGAAAAACAAGAAAATCACCAGTGTATTTCGTGTAAAAGAGTAAAGAATATCAAATTACCTGCCGACTTGTGTGATGTAGCAAATACTCCTTCACGTCATCTGGACAAGGCAATCTTCACCTAACAATGTTAACATAATCGACCAGCCTACAAATCTGAAGGAGACGCGTGCTTAAGAAGAAAACATTGTCAGTCTCTTGATGTCTGTCTTTGGTTTCGCTCTGCTCTCTAGATCTGTTTTCCTTTGGAAACTATCATTGCTTTTTGTAACCTACATTTTTTAAAGGAGATATTAAACAAGGAATGATGAATCTTTATCCGTGATTTTGTGTTAGATTATCATATATTGACAACCTTGTTTGGCTCAGTTGTAAAGTTTAGATCATATCCCTGGTGGAAGAGTAACAAGATGGTGGTAAATGCTGCATGATTCTCGGGTTGATGTATGATATAATCGGTAACCATGGGCTGAGTGTTTCGATGATGTTCACTTTATCAGCCCTTTCATTAGAAAATCTGTATTGAAATTGAAACTGATTTGAATAAGACAATAAAACATTAATAAACAATGATAAACATTTATGACATCAAGCATTAGTCTTGTTTTGAGGAGATCGGATTGTAGTCCCAGTTTCATTTTAAATTTCAAACATAAATTCTGATCATGCTCTGAAAGGGACTGTTTTAATCTCAGCGTTACAATGCAATTATGACATGTTAGTCGTGTCTGAATCTGTTGAGAATGGTGCAATTGCCTCTTAGGTCAGTAGACTGATCTTGGAGAGAAATGGAAACCCTGCTTAACTATAGTTTAAAGAACGATGTACGTGAAGAAATGAGTGCTGTTATGTTTGTAGCAGTTTCACCTATTTATCATTTACTACTTTTGAGTTTATTTAAGTTATTGGGACAAATCATTAACCGAAAACCAGATAAAACGGAAAACATTTCCTCATTAAATCAGTTTTTCAGCAATATCTTGTCATAAAACACTAATGTATATCAAGGACTATCCATGTATCACTGAGGTCACTTTCACTCTGCATACAAAAAGACAAATCATCGTTATCTTAGAAGCTGCAGTAAAATCCTCATGATTGATATGATTAAGTATTTTAGACGGAATGTCGATTGTTTTAATTCAATAAAATATATGGGTGCTATTTTAGAAACTTTAAAGAGATAAATTACAAAATAAAAAGTATGAATAATTTTACGCTTTTGTTATATGCTAGAAATGGAGTTGGCTCAAATTCTTAGTAATAAGTATTTGAGCTCAAAAGGAACGCTGTAATTAATTTAAGGTAATTAATTTAAGGTAAGCTTTCAACAGACTTGGAAAAAAAACAACAAAAAACAAATCTCAAATATACCTAGTATCATTACAACCTCTTAATTTGTGAAAATTCAACATTAAATTTTGAAAAGATACCACCTAACTCCTGACACACAATCTGAAAACTATAACTGGAATACTGAAGCTACAATAACACGCTTCTCTTTAATACTCATGAATACCAAAAAATATTTTAACAATTAAATATGTAAAAATGACTCTTCGATATTTAATTCCGCTAGGTTTTTAGAGATCACCATGGATACATGCTATGGCCAACTTTAGTTTGTCATTTGAGTTATCTTTACTTAGTATAAACAATAAAAAAGTAAAACTATGGTGTTAATATTTAAAACCAGAATATGATTACTCAGACTTTATTCTAACAACATCGATAGATAGAAATTGAGCTCACTGTTGATTTAAGAATAATGGTAAGGGATATAATTAAATTCAATATGAAAGTAGTTATATTAGGACAAGAATGGAGAAGCACTATTGGTGCCGGTAGGAGTTGCCGGCACTTATTCTATTCAGTATAGAATTCCTTTAAAACGAGTTGAACTACTAAATCCCTACAGCACAAGCAAACCGTGTGTGCTGTTTCGGGCTCATAAGCAATATCGACAGCAACATTTTCTTGATAGGAACTTCTCTCTCTGATAAAGTTTTCTCACTTGTTTACACGATTTATTTGCTTTGTATCAGACTATATTTTTATCCCATTTTATCATTTCCGACGCCTTCCTGTTTTTGATCATACACTTTCTAAACGCCATTAAAATACAAGAATAATCAATAATCAATAAGGAATTACGGATTATCAGTCCCGAGTGGATTGTTGTGATAGACTTCTGGTTTTAACGAGGAATTTATTAAATAATTCAACAGGGACAGATAAACCGTTATTCCGAGCTTCGAGTTCGTTATTCTTTTTCTTACTCAAGTCAAAAAAATAATATTTACGGTACGTTTGGAAAATTGTTTCGTGAAGGCGAAGTGCAAGAAAACAAGTAATTGTATTCAAGCGTGATGATCAGCGACTATCTCCTGATCTTCATACGCGCAGTCAAATGTAGTCCCGATGATTCATCGATCATGTATTAGATATACAAAACAATGTTAAATCAACGAAAACGTAAAATAAACCACACATAAACACTTAACTTTTCGTTCCATTCCTCACGAAAAAAATTATGTTTCGTTTTGACGTTTCGTTGGCACGTGAATGCTAGACTCTCTGAATAAATGAGTTCGGACAGCCTATCAGTGAAGAAGTCACCAATCTCGAGTTATTTCTAGAAAAAAAATTCCCATGACCATTATGGAAACTTTACACGGCAAGTTCGTGCCGCTTTTGTAAGAACTTCATAGACGTAGACTCGATCAGAGAAAGATGGACTCGGAACGAAATTCAAGCTTTTCACAAATATGTTCCAAGTGATTCTGATTTGGGGTGCGCATTGTACAGCATACATTCCATAGGGGAAAAGATTAAACAGATACCAAAAAAACCTTTCTGGCAACAACGTAACTCATTTTGTGTACATAAAAGGATCCTATCGCTAAACTACTTGACAATACATATTAAAGTCGGGATTTAAGATTCTTTTACCGGGAATATAACGTTTTGTATCATGAAACATTTGTACTCAAACTGATGAATCAACAACATCTAATTTCTAACAGCTCATTTCACCCGATGTAACCAATCAAAATGGTTACCAATCTGGTCACACTTCAATTTCTAGACCCTCAGTCATGTTAAAGGATTTCATTTCGAAATTTGTTTTGAATAAGTCTGGAGTTCTTTTACCGACCAATTGGTATTCCAACGTCTAATCTAAATTTGCCATTTCTTACTACTACACATCATGCGATATTTCTCCTGAAATACTAACAGTTACACTATAGCTTCTTATCAGGATAATCTCTCATTAGTCTTGGTTGATAAACCTTCGCTTCCATCTCATACACAAACTGATTTCTCTTTTATTACCAGTTGTAAGTCATTGTGACAGGTTCAAGCCATCCCGGCAGTCCACAGGTTCTCAAGGATACAAGGGATTAGCGAGTGAACTTTCCATCACACATCCCTTAATTCGTTCATTCAATCTAGTTTTCGGTTAAAGGGTTTCACTGGAAGCTGGTCAGGATTTACCTACTAGTTGTCAGAGTGTGACTGTTTGGTGATTTATAGGAAGTGCAATATCTAATAGGCTTATTTCAGAGTAATCCTCTTTAGTTATGGTTTGTTTACAGCGATGCCCGGAGATATTGACCACTTTTGTCCTAGAAATCCGGATCGTAAGGACGTACAGTGATCTCTTGTAAAGTTTAAATTTTATTACCATATTTGCACCCGCTTTGAAGTGTTTAGCAACGCTGTGGTTCATATCACTCTACCATTAGGATCTTAATGCAATTATTTCTAATCCTTTGTTGCTACTATTGAACTTATGTGTTGGACATTTTGTGTACTCAGTCATGCTGACAAATCCAATCCCTGTAAAAAGAGGAGGAGCAACTGGATGGAAACATAATTCCGTAAGATATTAACTGATCACAAAACATAGAATTCCAACAATTTTAGTACCAAATTGACTGCTGCAATTCGTTAGATAGTTAACAATTGATTGTTGGCCACCAAACCTAAAATATATCTAAACATCTCCAAACATTATTTCATGATCTAATCACATTTTTCTCTGATCATACGGAATCAATGTTATCAATGTAACTCTTTCATTCTTAAACCTGAATTTTCCAATTGTGTTACTACAAATATTCCAACTATGACGTATCGAGAGGATGTTATTGATGAACCTATTCAGATGCTGCTGATGTGCCTTTCTTAATCGTAATGTTATGTTTATTTCACAACTTGTAACCTTGTATCTGATTAGATACAATATAATATATTCAAAACACTTTTAGACATAAATAAAAGTTGCATAGGAGAGTGAGACAGAAACAACTCTAACTTAAAGAGATCAATATCAGTCACTTCTTGATGGGGTCATTCTGCATTGTTTTGAATGAATCAAAATCATATGCTTCAATATCAATACCAAAGACGAGGTAAAACCTAAGCATAAGCAGAGAGCAACGAAGTTAAAAAGTTAAAAGTGATAATTATTTTCAACATTTATCGACCAAAGCACCACAGTTCCAAATTACAGAAACTCAAACAAACCTTACAAATAACATAAAAAAAAGAAAAAAAGGGTTAATTTTGAAAAAATAAAACAACAAAGAAACTGAAATTTTTTGCCCGTAGTGAGTGCATCAAACTACCCGTCAAACAATACACAAGTATTACAACACTCTCGACAACGCCAAAACTGAATGAAAACTTTCGCAATAGTTGAATGATGAGGCTGACGTTTAACAGTTTGTGAAATATAAAGCTGAATAATTCTTATTATAATTCTTATAATTATTAATTTTACATAACTCAGAAATGTCATAAGAACTTTTCAAAAGGTGCTATACATTCTATTCGACATTTACGACGTTGCAAAACCCCAGTGCATGTAAGAAAAGAGTGTTTATGATTGCAACCTTTAAACATAGTTAACGTCAGCACTTTTAATTGATTCAGTTTGAAAGTTAATCTGAATAAAATGATTGCATAAAACAGATAAGTTTTAAGGAAAAACCTATCCGCAAATGATATATACAGACAGTTAACAGTTAGTTTCATCTTATTGATACAAAGAAAACTCATAACTTCTATTTCTCAGTGCTTGTTTTTGATTTTCACAATCTGATCTTAAACTTTTTTTGTCTCCTTGTAGAAAATGCCAACACTCTTTGCAATCAATCTACCTTTGAAATCATTGTCTTGTCATCCGCTCAGACATGTTATTTTGTAAATGCAAAATTGATAAAAACTCACTCCATGTCACATTTCACAATCTTCTTATCAATTTTGTTGAGTGTGTTTTTACAATGGTATAATTTAGTGAAGTTTTCTCTGACAAACTGGACGTCCTTAAAACTTTTAATTTTAATTTTTTAAAGTAAATAAATCTTTGTAAGGAACTACACGTTTACGTATTGAGGACCAATTTCATATGAATTCAAATACAAAATACAGCAACCGATAGAGTCCATGTTAATTTCATTATTGTTGAGCTTTTAAAGAAACCACGATTGATAGATAATTTCATGCTAACAATATCTATAATAAGAGGTTGGTTTGGAAAGTACGTGTAAGCTGAGAACTGCTTCCGAATTATGTTGATTTCATAAATCATAACTTTCAACATCATCCTTTCTTGAAATATCATTAGTGATTCTTGTAACTACAGTTACTGGTAAGATTATGAATATGCAGGCGCACACATTAACAGTAACATTTTGCAAACTTCATACATACTTCAACTAATGTTTGAAATTAGATGATTTGGTAAACAGATATTTAACTATTATTTATTGCACTTGTTCGGCGTGAAAAACTTGCAACCAGTTACGGAAACTGACTTTTTCATGTTTAAAAGTAATTTATCAGGTCTCGGAAGTATTTAAATTACCATCACCTACCAGGAACTTACATAACTTTTATCAGGGCATTTCTAAACCGTTTTTAAAATATTCTTGTTCCTTTAGATCCATTATACCAATTCATTCAATTGTATATGCATGTCTTAAAAAAACGTAATTTCCCCACTGGAAATTTATAATGAACTTCGACAACATGCATGCTTGCACTTTATTGATTCATTTCAATGATAACATTTTGTCATCATTTTAAAACAGTTCACCAGCTCTTAAAATTGCCATTTGTTTCTTTTCATTCACACGAGGAAAAATCATTGTTTCTTTTCATTCACACGAGAAAAAATATCTTCCAACATTTTCTTCTGCTGGCAGAATTTTAATTCTCACATTTACAACTCCAATTCTTAGACCAGATGTCATGTTGAATCTGATTTTTTAATGTATAAAGAAGAATAAAATATTACCAAACAACACATCTTGAGATATAGCTGTATTGAAAACGAGCTATCATGTTGCCACAAATATCTAACAAGAGGAAACAAAGCCATTTCATGTACAAAAACGATTAAAGAGCCACTCCGTGATTTTCATAACCAATTATTTACCTTTGATACAAACCTAAATGTTATATGTGGTGATATAAAATCAAAACAACTTAACTTTTAATGTTCAAAAGACATATATATGACAAATACTGGTTTTCAATGAAACTCTAAAAATAGCCTTATAAATGCACATAGGTGATGATATCAAGTCCAATATACATGGATACTAGTTATATAACCTAACAAACGCTATCAACTCCCACCTGCCCTGCTGATAAAACTCCACAATTACGTTTGACTATTTGACGCGCGCCAGTGTCCGGTTTTCGATCATAATTGCGACTTTCTCTTTCATATTGTCACTGTTAAAAACCTATAAGCTTTAAAAGGTGTCTTTTTGGTAACAGTCGATACTTCGCGATTAAATGACACCATTGATTAAGTTTGGCATATATGACTCCAACAATGCACGGAGTGGCCTCTTTAAAACTAACCAATCAACTACGACAGTTTTGGAACTCCAAGGGCACCCTAATGACGTTTTGGAACTCCAAGGGCACCCTAATGACGTTTTGGACATTAAGCCACACAACGGTATAGTCTTAAAAGCAATTGTCACCTTTTGGCCATTCATGGAATATACAGAGAATACTAAACGAATGGTAATGTGATAACATTCTTATGCAACGAGTGAATGGAATGTGGTTTCAAACGAACGAAAGTGAGCCTGATACCAAATTCTATTCACGAGTTTCATGAAAATGTTATCAAATTATCATGAGTTTAGTATTTTATTTATTACTCAACCTCACGTAGTAATATATTTTACAAATTAATCGTTAAAACAACAGTCAGCTGTTCTCGAAACCGGCGTATGAATATCAATCAGTCCAAAAAAAACCCAAAAAAAACAGAACAAAATAGTTCGCTAATAGTTGGTTGTCTACATAATTGACTCGCCTTAAAACATATAAAAAGTCATTTTGGTGAATAAGTATTTTATTTTTAAGAAATTCATTTATATAACAAACGCTAACAAGCAACAAAAAATGTCAACAAAAATGAGGCTGGATTTTATGCTATAGAGATAAAAAACATTAACACTTGTGAGTGTAACGGAGAGTAACAGGGAGTAACGGAGAGTAACGGAGAGGGCCGAGGTGTTCCGAATGCGCTGTCATGTGACGTTCGAAAGTAGTTCCGTTTGTTCGCACGAGATGGTATCACACATGTGTGTTACCAACTCATTGTTATCTAATGAGCGATCTCACCACGGTTGAGTAATAAATCTGCAGTACTACCGAGAATTTACATTATATGCTATCATAAAGTACGTGGATACTGATTTGAGAATTTGATCGCGTAGTTATTTCAAGACGGGGACCATAATCTTGCTAGACCTATATTTATTAGTGATTTATCACTTTTTTAGACCCCTGTAAATTAGTGTTGTTTTGAATCTTCTATAAACATTAAAAACCACGATCCTTCTGTACAAGTGCTTAAACGTTTCGTGTATTTTTCACTAAATAATATTTATTGTTTAGGAAATTGTGGTTGATTATATTTGGATCAAGGTGAATGGCAACATGGCTACATGGTTTTCATGTCTAAAATAATAAACATGAAGAACTACCTAATTGCAAACAGTTTAAAATACGGTTGCTGTCAAGGTACGAATACGTTTAAATTTATTTCAATCCTTCAAAATTTAAAGTTCAACTTTGTCATTTCATCAAGGAAACAGAAACTTTGAAATAACTTTCTTAACACTACTGATTGCGATTGCAATACTTGATGATTACCAATGGCCAGCTGAATGTAAGTAGCATAGAAGCATTAATAGTCCGACAACGTGAGGTATATGTTGCTACTGAAATACCAGATGATGTACCTTCAAACATATATTCATAATGACGTTTGGATTATAGAATTAAATTTTGTACCAGAGAGTGGCCGTTATTGACCACGCCACTCTCCTTTTTGCAATTGTTGCCAACGAACCAGATGCCATCTGTTACATCCTTAAGTTACTAATTCTAGGTTTGTATATTACCCATCCACTAGTCAAACGTTATCACAGACAAATTCAGTAACAAGCAACCCTAAACTTTCACATTCAAGGTGGTACATTGCGTCCTCATTATAATGAGTTGACTTTCTGATTCATTATGGTACGTTATGCACGTGTGATGTAACTTGTTGATGCCTGACAACACTATGAATGAAAGGAATCACGTTCCGTGTTTTATTTCGTAACATCCCTAGGCTGAAATCAATTATATCTATTTCCGATCTGTAAGTGCCAAGAGACAAGAAGAGGTAGCTAATGCTTGGTATGCGTGGTTATTGTATGTCCTTTAGGGACTCTGAGGAGACTGTATGTCAGCTTTATGGTTATCACTCGTCTGATGCCTAGGCATAGGACTGCTTATATATGAGATATAGAAAACGAATCCGGAGATGAGTGATTTAAGAGTATATTAGTAAAAATAGTCGGACTCTTAGAGACACGAGGAAGGAAAACTTCAAAATGTCCAACGGCTTGGTGAAAGGAGGAATGTTTGTTGGAATTACCTACAGGTCAGCACAACGTCTAGCCGGAAATTCCATTCGAGGATGAATTTACACATGACAAAGACAGTCACTTCAGATATGCGTCTTCAAACTACGAGGCCAAGGCCTTAACTTCGACATGCCATACAACAAACTCTAATCTAGATTTAGAACCCGTCACTGTCCTCAGGCAATATCAGGAAGACGGAAATTATGGCAATCTTCATTTCCCCTAAAACTAGGTCAAAAGGAAATCTGAACTTGGCATATTATAATAACCAGTGTTGCTGTGACACCATCTATCTAGGTGGCAATGAATGGTTGGACCTGTATTGAGGTATTTAGGAAATATTGTAATATGTAGTGTGACTCATTGACAAATATTAATGAACTCAAGTTGCAATCAAAAACAACAACACATCCCAATACTGTTGGCACATATGATAGAAAATGAAAACTCTTCAACAACATTGCCCAGTATGAGGTCTTACTATGAGGTGAGGTGAGGTGAGGTGATTTTGGGCTTAATGCCACTTTCAAGAGTATTTTACTTATATCGCGGCTGCTAGTATTATTGCAGGGAGAAAGCCCGCAACACCATTGTGGCTATGCATTGCGGTGAAACCTGTGAGCGTCGGCTGGAACTAGCGAACCATAGGTGGTACTGCAATAAAATTCAGTGAAGCATTGCACCCAAAACTTATTGCGTGTAGAACAGTTCTCTTCTGCAGACAAAGTTGCCGAGCCCCTGGCGGGATTCGAAAGGTCTTTCTATATATTTGAATTCAGTCACGAAATTTAAATGATAAGTGTAGTTGCAGTTTGTAAAAACTTTGAGAAACTTTGATTTAGGTGCTGATGAGACAGCATCTTCTTTACTGTTTGCTTCTATTCCCAATGATAGAAAATCTTTTAAAAACATTTTGTTTATTATGCATTTCAATGACGTAGAGTTACACTATTGATAGAGCTCCAGTGTCTACAGCCAGTCCTGACATCAGCAGTAAAATATAGCTTTCTGCATCATAAATATTCATCACTGTACTTCGACTAATGACAGAAACTGAACATAACCAGGACGAAAAAGACATGCGATGTGCACGAAAACTGAATCCAGTGAGAGATTCTTGAATAATTTGCATGATAACGACAGAAACAGCCTTCTTTATGATTATGATGGTATAACACTACATTAGCTCTCTTGGTGCCTGTAAATATTGATTTAGTAAATCCTAAGTTACGACAGTTATAGTTTTTATGAACCTGTTCTTGAGATTTCATCATACCTTTTTTTAGCAATTAGGGTAAAACGTCTGTTTGATTCAGGTGCTTAATCCTAAAAAGTTAAAAAAAATCATGGATTACATTTAACTACATGTATTGCATTTTGTTATTCCTTTTTGGTATATTTCCAAATGAACAAGAGAGGCCAGGTATGTAAATCTACCGAGTGTAACATATCATCGCGTGTGTCAACACATTTTAAGAACCTGGGCCTGGATTTTCGAAGCTCTCTTAGTGCTAAGATAGTAGTAAATGCCACACATTAGCATTGACTTACGACTATCTTAGCACTAAGAGAGCTTAAAAAATCCAGGCCCTTATCTGCTGTATACTTATAAAACAATATTTGTGTTAATCAGAGACCTAACGTCAAAGCTGAGAAACATATGGGACCCTGAGATCATCTGAACATTATCTACAGTTTAGTCACTCTAGCTCCCGTTCCTATGGAGACCGTTCAATCTATATCGCAGGACCAACTTGATGGAATGAACTACCCCGGTTTCTTCGTACAGTGCGACAACTTGAGAGTTTTCCAATCCATGCTGAAAAATCACCTCTTCGTTAATGCATTTAACTTGTGACTATCCTTTTTACCAGAAGTGACTTACTTAAAAGAATTTGTGATTTATCTCACAATTTCAAAGTGGTTATGGAACTCAAGCGCTTTTAAGTAGTTGACACTGGAGACCAGCGCTCTACAAATATATCCATGATCATGACATATAAGTTCTTATAGATATATCTGATGATTATATGTTTATGAAAATATTTGTTTCAAGTGTTTATATCTTAGTGTTTTGTAATTATAAACGTATAAGAAAGGGAAATGAATGAAATAAAACTTGACGTTTGGCAAATATTTGAATCAATTTGATTTTTAAAAATCTCCTTTTCTTTCTTATGAAAGTTCATATGAAACATGAAATTTTAAGTCATATAATGTGTGATAATATTTAAGTTTTGTAGGACGTTTTAGTTTTTGAGAAGACGACGACATAAGTATATGTGTGTTCGCAAATGCTCTTATAAGGAGAGTTAACTACACTACTTTATTGACAGACAGAAGAGCATGTACACAAGCATATAGTTTGGAAGAGCAAAAGGAAATGTAGTTACCTTTCATTCACTAAATCAACTGTTCATAACTCTCACTGACCAAGGTACCTTTGCAAACTATTTCATCTCTTACAGTAATAAGTGAAACGTTTACTGATGGTAAGATGAAAAGACGGACAGTTTGATAGTCAAAATTGGAAAGGAAATATACTTATTGATAAACTTTAAATTGTTGACGGTAAGAAATCTACCAATGAGAACTACAAATGTATTGGAATCAGATGGATAAACTAGCTGTCTTCGTTTAGCTCACTTATTCAGTTTCACATGCTATTCTTCCAAATTACACTTCACTATTTATATGTGTAATAGAAAAATAAAAACTCTCATATTTAGATAATTAGATCTTCCCCGTTATTACAGAGCACCTGCCGTTCTCATAAGTGATTTTCTGTTTTTACCTGTGATTTACAAAGTTGATATCATCAGATGAAGCCAAATTGTTATCTAATCGTTTTGAAGTTATCGTTTTGCCTTTTTATGCGTATGACAATTTTGTTGAATATAATTTGCCAAAGTTAATCTTATTTGATGTTGAACGAGTTGAAATAAACCTTTTGAAATGAAGTTAGTTAATGTTCGACTTAAACGTTAATGTTTTACTGACCTTAGAAAAATATGAACATGTTAAACGTGATAGGAGAAGGCTTGAAATTATTTGATTGATGTAGTTTTAACTGTTAAATTTTTCATCAGATTTAAGTTACTTTTAGGAAAGCAACGGGAAATTCAACGACTTTTTTCAGAATTTTGTTTGCAAACTGAATACCATCAAATTACTTAAAACAGTCATCAGGATCATTTGCGGTAGGCTTCAGGAGAGACACGCTCTGTATTTTGGGTGAATTTCTTTTTCTAGTATATATACTTCCATGGATTTTATCATAAGTAACTCTACAGGACTACATGGTTTGACTGAAGAAGGCAGCTTGAGGGTTTTGAGCAGTTCAGATCTATCTATAAACCGTATGAGAATATGAGAACCTCTCAATGCTTCCGAGTTATAAAAACCGCCAAGAAACGGCTTGATTATTTTCGCTAATGAGAAATACATTTATTTTCCATGACAAATAGAAACTTGAGGCTTTTTTTTCCGGCAGAACAGAGTACCAAAGAACGAAAAATATGTCTTGCGAAAGCACTTCAGATTAACGTCAAAAAAGGTGGGATTAAGTTAGTAAATACTACGATAATCGGACAATTTCATTTTCACATTTCTTGATTGAACACAAGTCGTTAGATGTCTGCTATTTAGATTAGAATAAGGGGTTATTATTTCAACATAACTATTTTGAAATAAAGTTAATGTTTTCTTCCCCTCGATACGTAATATCTTCCTGTAAACTAGTCTTTGTTGCCGATTAATTTCACATATATTCTTCACACATATTTGAATCAGGTTATGGAGAATTGTCATTTGAATATCTTACAAATTACCGTACGCATTGCTGTAGACAAATACCAAACATACAAAACAGAAGCGTTTAGTTTAGATTCCCCTTCTTATTTACATCAACTCGCAAATGTTATTTTCAGAAAAATCTGAATGTTCTCTATAGACAATGAAAAACAGGTTAACATTCATATAAAGCTGATATGGTCCACAAACTCACAAGGTTGCAATCCACGACGTTTGGCGTATATTGTGTTCCATATTAGTTTTGTGATTCAGTATAGCATACTCGTATTGCACAACTTTTCATCTGTAACATCCTCAATTTTTCACAGAGAAATTAAACAGGGATTATATATGTATGATTAATAATTGGAAACATTGCTAATTTAAAGAAGTGAAGTCAATTTAATAACAGAAGGTTATTAGCAAACACAGCGGTATCGAGGTCGGTGGCAGGTAGAGGGTGTACGGGAAAGGACTTTTCGCGTAAGAAGAGGTTTTTATAGTCAGCAGTAAAGAACTTGTTGTTAATCAAGAACGCGATTATAAAAATGATAATATCATTTAAAGCTATGTATGAATGTTATCGTTTTTAGCTTTATACTGTGTGACATCAAATCTGCCTCTATCTTAGAGGCTGCAGTAAAATCTCTATGATGTATCGGAGTATTAAGAGATAGACACTATACGATTTTAAAGTATAATTTCTATATAATATTAGGATAACAAGTTGCAAAATCCTGTGAATTTCTAAATTTTGTCATTGTATACTAAAAAACGTTAGAATACTTATTTTGCCAAAAGAGCCAAATAAACTCAATAGTTTAAAATGTTAATATTTTGAAATAAGGAATAAATGACCAACTTAACACTGCCTATTAGTCCAAATAATGTTACCAAATCTACATAAAAAATTATATTTCATAATACATGATTTTCTACTTCATGAGATGAAATTTACATGGTATTCGACGATAAATGTCAAATGTTCTATTTATCATATTTCCCAAAACCTCGAAATGACCTTTACTATATGAATGGAGAAGCTAAATCGCATCGCTAGCTCGGCCGTTTCATGACATCATTCAATTGTTTCTTGACGTCACAGACGACGTCATATGATTGTTGCATTTTTTCACTGAGTAGTATACCACTTATTTCACTCAGTGAAAATACGGATTTTATTTTCACCGATAAATGCCATATTTCACCATTGGAAATATAATAAACAAGTGTATCATAGTAAGCAAAAGATAAATCATGGCGAAGTCGTAGGTCACGTGGTCTAGGCACAGTCTTGATTTTTTTGCACATTTTAGAAAAATATAGTCATTCCAGAACTCCAAATACAGTGGTTATGCAAATTGAGAAATGCCTAAAAGTGTGAGTTTTTTCACAGTCTTTTACTCTTAGGCTTTATGTAAAAGTAAATTGAAATATTTTGAATTTAAATATGTGACCAACTTGATGTTAAGGTTTGCAATAAAGATGATATAATTCGGGTCGAGTCACTTGCAGGACAGGCGAGTTGGTAAGAGTACATTTTCTTTTATCCTTAGTTCTGAGGCTTGGTTATAGCATCCAGTCATTCCCGAGGGTCGTAATTATAAAAGGACTGACCAATTAACGGTAGCTCGTGTGAAGAACTGTAGATCATAACTCAATTTCAAGTAATTTCCTCTTCATTCTCGTCTTAGATAATATTAATTCGTTGGAAGACGTCTTCGTAGACCTACACTTTTTAGACTGGGACTGTTTGATGATGTACAGGATGTGACAACTGCGGTATCACAGAGTCACCATCTTAAGTAAAGGTTTGTTTACAGTGATGAATGAATTTCCAGGTTTTCTTAATGAAAACATAATGGTTATCTCTTATTTCACACACAAACAAACCTGACCATTACCCTAATCCATGTGTTGATATACAAGATGTAACAACTACAATTGGCTAATCTCAGAGTTCTTCTCATCAGTTATGGTTTGTTTGCAGTTCTGACTGATCCAGTGGATAGGTATCCCAAGCAGGCTTATCTTATGTTGTGTAACTTAGATAATGTTGGACGAAAAACTTGGGTGTATCATGTAAGAACAATTTTATTTACTTATGGTTTCGGTTCTGTTTGAGAAAATCAAGGAGTAGGTTTCAAGGAGGCTTTTCTTTTGAATTTTGAAACAAGGATTAAGCATTGTCAGGTTCAATCACTAAAGGCTGAAGTTCATGAACTCTACATTTATGCTCTAGAATTAAAACCGTATTTGGTCTTGAACCTTACCTTGTTACTGTTAATCTAAAGAAGCAAGGCGTCGAATTACTTTGTTAAGAATTGGTGAGCTACCCATATACAGAAATATTGGTAGACGAGATGGTATTCCTCGTCAATTTCGCTATTGTAAAGTATGTAAATCTAATTGTGTAGAGGATAAATTCCACTTCCTTTATAAATGTCCAATGTATAATGATATACGTGTAAAATATTTTGAAAATATACCTTCGTACATTAATGAAGATATAATGATTCACAATCTCCAAAGCAGTAATCTATCATATGTATTATCTATCTCAAATTTTGTTAAAGATGCCTTAATTTTACAGAAAACTTTTGATTGACAACATGCAACTCTGTAACTTGTTTTATATGTTCATTTTGTACGTGGGTCTATTAAAATGCACCAAACATGTCAGCTATATATACATATATATATATATTTATACATGTAATTGAAACCTTGTTAATTCTAAGTTAGGGTGGTGGCAGAAAAAAAATATTCAATGAAAGGTAATGACAATGGTTGGTTGTTCTTTTCAAATCGTTTGTTCCTTTCTTCACAGTATTGTGTTCGTTAAGGTTGAGAATATAAAGGGCAAAGCTGCTGTCTGAATGTTTATTGATAACATTGAACTGTGTACTTTTCACACTGAATGTCCAGTGAAGTATTCGTATTAAGGATAGTGAGTGACAAATGGTACATGATGGACGAGTTTGTTGGAAACATATACTTATATATAGGAATCCTATTATATCAGGGAAATGGAATGACTGACATTATGATGGTAAGCTACTGAACAAAACCAAATCCGTTAATCTACATATCACATCCAAAATCTATAAAATATCATATTAAAACAGTTTTACCAAGTTTTCTCCTTTTGATTTACTCCAAAACAAACAAGGTTAACCAGCGAGTGTACTTTTTTCTTTCCAAATCAGTGACATGTCATTAATATTGTTGTATTTGTAAAATAATTGCTTTATTTGGTTTCAAAGATTAATCATGACTCGGAGGTATATATTTGAAATCTTACCCAATCGTAATTGTTACTTGATATTTTCCTTAAAAAGAGCCCTGTGTTTATTTTTGTATTAAACACATATTCGACTGTGATTGGCTAGGGATATGGGATTATAGTAAATGAATTGGTGCCACGTATTTCAATGAAGTGAGAAAAACATTTAAGAAAAGCCACAATGATTTCTGAATTATGAGGAGAATATTACATACTTTACTAAGAATTGTGTTCCATTAAGATGAGCTAAAATGTTAAGAGACTTAACAAAATAGTTCATATAATTTTCGTCGACATTTCAAGGCATGGGAAAGCTTGTATTTAAGAAACACAAAAAATATGATCCGGTGTGATCAAGTTTACTCTTCAGCACCTGTCAGTTGAGAATGTCAGAATATATCATCTTTCAGATCATGTTTAATCTCATGTATTCATGTTGAAACAACTCTGAAATAATTTGAGGAAAAAAATATGATCTTTTCGTTCTTGGCATTTCTAGATTGTCCTAGTTTAATGGTCTCGGTCATTGGTAACTGAGGGACTTGAGATTTTTTCAATTTCTCAGGAAATAAACCTTTTCTGTACCCCTCTCTAATAATTTTCATTTAAAAAACATTAAACAAATGCATTAAAAGTTAAATTTAAGATACGCATTACAAAATACAAGAAATGCCTTTGAATTTAATGTAAAAATGAATACATGTGCACTGTACTCGTTCTTCGGAAGCTAATACTGCATCATTCACCAAGATGGAGAAAAGCTTACTAGAAACAGTTATACGCATGACAAAATAAATAAATAGAACTTACTTAGCGGCAATCTGATTCGCTGAACACTGTCATAGAAATTCAGTTCATACTTTCATAAACTTAATTTCGTGACGTCAATTTGACATGGAGTTACACAGTTTGCACATTGATTTTTAAGTTTATACCTCCGTGAACTTAATACAAATTTTGAAGTAAATTCTTAAATATACTCGAAATGCCTTTGTTTTTGTTCATCAGTATATGATATATCTTGTTCATGTTTGTCAAGAATGAGTGGTTAAATATTCACAAAGATGAGCAATATCTTTCAGGAAAGAACATGACAAGTAATTACATTTAATTTTACCTGAGGCTTGTCGAATTAAACCACTATTAATCACTGATGTCTTGTTTGCTGCGATGCCCTTTTAAAAATAGAAATCTTGTTGATATATGGAATTTTGGAATAAGAAAAAAAACATTTTGTACTTATATTTTTTAATAAACTATCAGAAAGTTCAAGTGCCTTATTTTCAACTTAATTATTTAAACCCAATTTCATATTATTTTGTATTCTAAAGTTAAATCTAAGTTTATCCCTTATGCTTAATTATGAAATGGGAACCATTTTTAAAAACCAAATATTACTGTGTTTTTTTATCCAGTTCAGGAAATTAAGAAAAATGTTAGACATCAGCATTTCAAAACATTATTGCTAAATGCAGAGGTTAAGAGATAGTGTTCATAAAAAATAATCTGAATTAATTTAGGAGAAATCCATCTGTGCATGATTGAATATCTTTCCAATTATCTCCATGTAAGCCTAGTCTAATTGCTAGAGAGTTTTGGGTTAAATATGTTCTTTAAAAAATCTTGAGGACTTAATCAAGGAATAAATCCTTATTGTTGTTGTAATTCCATAGATTTTGTTGAGCATTTTTAGCAAAAACGGCTGATGCTATTGCAGCAAAACTTTCTGTGCTTGTAGACCTTATTGAGGAATGGCGAAACTAAGCTTTTGGGCCAACTCGATTATTGCATCAAGAGGCTCAGTTCGACCCAAAAGTTTTTAAATTTCATTTTTTTTTTCAAAATACACATAGTTACTTTAAACTTTTTTAAAGATGCGCTGTAAAAAATCTTGAAAAAAGTAAATCTTGACGAAGTCGTAAGTCACAAATCAAATTCTAAACTGGCAAAATGGCAATACTGTTACAATATAGCAACATTTTATGAATTATAATTTCATGAAGATGAATAAGAAAGTAGACTACTTCTATGGATATATATCTTCTTTATTCTGTTTACATGACGTTTTGGTATATATGTTGATATCAAACAAGTTTGTTTCATAGTGTCCATATTGAACTACTATTTACAGTTAATGGTTGGGTTTCATTCCTACAGAAGCACACATCACAAGTCACATGTCATAATAAATACATTGAATAGTCATGAATTAACATCAACCAATGACAGAATTGTTGCAAGGAATTAACGTTAGCGGAAGAATAATGGTTTTCGAATGGATATCAGTCTACGCTCAATGATAACAGTAATGAATAACTGACAACCAGCAACAGATATCAACTTTGTATCATTCATGTAGCTATTTATCAACGTCTGTGGAGTTTTTGTTGAAAAACCCCTCCTTCCATCGTAATAAGGTTTACTAACTGTTTCCACAGTATTTAATATGTTCTTGTATGTTTAAATCTATTTCATTTAAATGGTATGCATGCCTCATATCAACTTGATTTCCGATCAGGAAATTGGTAATTCACTTAGTAAACATTCTAGCTTGCAATTGAAAATCTGATGAAAGTTAAACTTATGTTTAGTCATTGTCATTAGAATTTCAGCAAAAAGATTAATTCTAACAACGTAGAAAATGAATATGTAGCAATGTCCATCATTAAGCAGAGAGAGAGAGAGAGAGAGAGAGAGAGAGAGAGAGAGAGAGAGAGAGAGAGAGAGAGAGAGAGAGAGAGAGAGAGAGAGAGAGAGAGAGAGAGAGAGAGAGAGAGAGAGAGAGAGAGAGAGAGAGAGAGAGAGAGAGCGTGATTAATGGTATGTCTTTATATTCTGCACTGAATGATATGGCGTCATAGCCATTGCTATTCTTCTCCCTGTATTAATAGAAACATATTAAGGACGCGTTTGGTGCAATCGATTTTAACACTCACCATGAAGTGTATACATTTCTTTTGCAAAATATTTAATCACTTACGTTTTAAAAGCATACCAATATCAAATAAACATTCATCACCAAAGCTTTACACACAAACACAGTATACTACACAAGGCCTCATTAGGGAACGAATTACACTAAACGACGATCTGTGAGGCCTAAACAATACCATGGTGTCAAACGCAGATGATGAAGAACAGCTTTCATGCTGGACACTAAATAGGAACGTATAGTCCGACGAAGAAGTCTATTGATTGTGTAGGCCGGTTGTTTACATACAGCAAACAGGCCACATTGGAATTGCACCAATTACCAGTAACTGAGTTTTATGTGAGACGCAGTTACATTGTTAAGAAGCACAATACTGTTTTTTCAGACAAATTCAACAAGAGTCCCCATAGGTTATCCCATTATATATCCAATTCTGGAAGGCTTCAAATTTTTAATTGATTGGAATAGATTTAATTTTTCTATAATTTCATCATTCAAATTGACTTACCTCCCTATTTTTGATACTTTGATATTTAGAGGGCTTTCTTTATCCTTGAATTCATTCTAATATATTGCGTCATTTTATAATTTCATTATACAAATTGCCCTCCCTCCTTCTGTTTGATACCCAGTCTGACCTTTTACCAATATAACAGTTCCTCTGATTGCCGAACACATGATGGTCCTAAATTAAGCCAAATCGTATATAGTGCGCTAAAAAGGAAAGAGGATTCAGACATTATGTAAGCTTTTGATTGGTTTAAAGTTATCTTACAAAACAAGCTAAAGGCACAAAATAGTTGCGTCCAACGTAAAGAAAGATTTGAAAGTTTCTTCTTTTCAATTTAAAAAAATACTATAAGGTTGGCAAAGAATACAAATAGTTTAAAATCATGAATATCTCGTGTAAAAAAAACTGTCAGGCATGATAAAAATGTTAATTGGATAATCCTTTGATGGTGCTTTAATGACGTTGAGAACACTGATATGATCATCTCGATTTCATTTAAAGGCACTCTGGCATGAACTGTTAACTATACCTACTTGTAGGTGTCCAACTTGTTTGTTTCCATTTGACAAGTTTGAACCCTATGAAAGGTGTCATCAAGAGTCTGCTTCCAGCCGTATTGTTTTTATATAAATCTTAATACACGTGTGATGTTGCAATAATCGTCGTTTAGGCACAGCTAGACGCAAGAAAAGAATCAATTTCAGAATCTGTAAATAAAGTGTCAAAAGACGACTTGTGATCAATATGCTGTTTTCGCATATAGACTATGTAATCATGTTCTCCTCTTCACATAATTTGAAGGAAGTCATTAAAGTTGAATTTAAAGATAATTGTTTTATGTTGAACAATTAATTTTCGCCATAAAGCCTGTCATTAAACATATGAGGAATATCTGTACTTTTTTGAGAATAGAAAAATCTGCACAAACAACAAAATATTTCTTTATGCTTTAGTTTTGTATGTTTCACAATTATGAATTAAGGATTATAGCATTGTTTTCCAAAAAAAACTTTACAAATTTAAACAAACCATTTCTCGTTACTTTTGTCGTAGCACTGTGGCACTCGCAACATCAAAACAACAAAAGTTCCTTTCAAACATGTGTGTATGGTTGATCACTACCTTTCACATGATCAGAATCACTTGTCAATTTCAACATTAGGTAAAGTACCATCAATCTTTTATTCTATGACACATTCACGTTTACATTGTGCTGGATAAAGCATTGATATAATGAAAAGTTTCTAGATTATAGTTTTTAGCCTGGCAACAATGTGTTCAATCAATCACTTGTTCAGAATTTAATAAACTTTGAAGAATTAACCTTGAAGAAAGATTCATATAACATTTCACACTTCAGTTTTATTATGGCAACCTATCATTGACACCATTTTCTTAAGTACATGGATTATTTGAAATTGCACCTGCAGCATAAACAAGTGTAGTTTAGTTTTATCACTTGCAATACTGTTTACAGCAGTTATAATTCTAATGTTTTAGCAAGGATAATATTACATCAACTGATTACGACTGATACCATACTTAGTGTACTCATAATTTGTAATAAGTTTAAGTTCTTTTTTCCTTAATCTAAGGCATA
Organism: Phorcus lineatus; assembly: GCA_921293015.1. Taxonomy (NCBI): domain Eukaryota; kingdom Metazoa; phylum Mollusca; class Gastropoda; order Trochida; family Trochidae; genus Phorcus; species Phorcus lineatus. Next base: position 53,529,431 of record OV121086.1, on the reverse strand, counting down.
TTCTCTGCACATTGGTCAACAAGTTTTCTAACCATTTTCCATACTTGAGTTTTTTTAATGTTACGTTTTCTGTTTTCTGATATATCAAGGATATATAATTTGACTTACATAGATGATTAGAGTAAAAACATTACATTTAAAACCAGTTGACACACGAGAAAGTGAATATATACCTATTTATGTCTTATATTGATAACACATTTTCCAAGCTTGTACCTATTCCGTTAAAGTTCATTTTCAACATATTTTTCAACAGCATTTTTCAGAATTTACGGAGCTACTTCTATTGGTAGATAATGGTTTGGGTGAACCAGTTCATATCATGTCAGTGCAAAACCATACAATTTGATGAACTATTTGATTTACCCGCAGATAATAAAATCATTTCATTGTCAATTTTGGAAAATCAAGATTGTGCGTGCGTCTGTTTTTGATAAAATGGAATGAAACTATAATGAACCTTGAGAAATTCGTTCTTTGAAAAATGTGATGAAAGACACAGAAAGTGGAGATGAAATGCGACAGTTTGATATAACCTCATAACAACATAATTACGTGTGAACTCAAAGTTGATTTATTAGATTTAAAAGATCAAAGCAATGGTTGGTTCACATCAGCTTATACAAACATAACTCTATATCGGAAACATTTGAGACTATAACAGGAGATTCCAGTATACTACAAATATCCATTACACTAAAACTTACTTGTTACCAAAAATCTGAAAACATTTTTTTTAAAAAGTCGGATTAAATATCAAATGATTATGAAAATAACCACCGTTGTAGCACATATTGCGGGATGTATTTCTTACAAATATTTGAACTTGAAAGAACTTGAGACCAAGCAATGTTGGCATGTTGTACAAGTATTTGCAGCAACACGTGTTGTTGCCTTATGTCCACTTCATATTATAACTCTGGTAATTGTTTCAATTATAGAGAGTTTGTAATTGATGCCAATAGTTAAATTCTATAAAAACAATTTAATAAGAGTAGGGATGTCCAATAAAGAAATTATGACACATTTTATTGTTTCGTCATGTATGCTGTCAAGTGCACCAATAAGTAATGTTGGCAATGATGATTGTACGAGTCATTTATGTCCAAGAGAACAGTTGTTTCTCAGATAGTGGTAAAATAACAACTTCCCTTCAAGCTTTATAGAAAATAAGGAGACAGTGGAAAAGAAGATTAATCAAATTACGGACCATACACAAATCTTACACTATTCAAACTGGTTCTTACAAGTACATTTTGATGAGCATTTTTATGGTTTTTAGCTGCAATTGCATAATTTAGTAGGGTAATAGACGCATATAATTTAAATGTAAGACGTTTTGGCATCCAGTACCAACTAATGGGTAGGATTGCTCAGCATGAAATATTTTGATTTGAATAACAAGAATTTCATGCCATTTCGCCACAATAGAAATGAAAATTTAAAGCCAGTAGATGGATTGTTGCAAATGATTTTCTATTAGAACTAACATAATGATATCATTGACGTTCAATTTGAAGCTTTGTAAAGTATAAAATAAAGTAAATTTAAGGATAATAAAGCTACCCGTATCCATAAACATGTACATTTCCAATCAATGTATGAAAAATATTTGACATTGTTTGAAATTTATCAATTAACTTCATCTTTTATGTCATATGTTTAGAAAGCTAGTTCAACTTAATGGATTCGAAAAAAAGATAATTTTTATTATGATTATACATGCAGAGACATTATATTTAGATTTTCAATAATGTTGCCTCTGAAATAATCTCTAATGAATTACTAAGCATTTTAAATGAGTTATTTGATTTTCATGATTGCCTTGACTACCTCTTGACCTTGAAAGTTTACACAATGGAAAAGACAGTGAAAGATGCAAGATGCTCTGGGTAGTTCAAAGATAAGATTATTATCCCTGGCAAAATCGTTTGAATGAATTTATGCATAATCAGTAAGGATCATTAAATAAGCAACCTGTAATACAAGGATTGTGAAAAGCTGCCTGAACCTGTCATTTGTTGTTATATGACAAACGATAGAAATTAGGCTGTGATAATCTTGATTTAGTGTCGGAGACAGCGCTTTTGCCTCAGCAAACTATTAGATAACTAGGTCATAGATGAGTTAAGACAATCTTTACATGACATTTTGTAATTATTCATAACTAACAAAATTCAGTTAATATCACTTACCAGTCTGATTTCTTTGACAGAGAACACTGTTGTTCAGCAAACCGAGGAAACTGCAAGCCATAATGCCGAAGTTGATCCTTTAACCAGGAACAGCGCAATTGGATGCCTTCAGGAGAGTCCCAGACATGGTTGCTGAGACTTCAATTTAAAGCTATTTCTTACGCCAGACGTACTTCAAATTATCGATGCAATGATGTCTTATCAAAGTTTTAAATAAAAGAAAAGATAAGAATCTGCGTCAACACACATTTTTCTAGTCATATGCCATACTCAGCAAGGTGACGCGCGGTGTTTATTCTTAGACCAATGACAAGCAATAATGGTGAATTAAATGGATATTTGTCTACTGTGTGTGGTAAACAGTAATGAAAAGATTGAAACCATTCGAAGGGACTGAATTTATAACATGTTGAAAAGCAGTTCATGTATGTCTGATGAGAACGTCACCTTCTATCTGAACCGAATGATACAACAGCATTTCTGTAACTTGTTGACAAGTTCCTGTCTGTTTGAATCAATATCAGTCAAATGGTTTAAGCTTACCCTACATCAACGTAATTTCCAGACAGGAAATTGCTAATTCACTTAGTAAACACACTTGCGTGATTTAAGCATTTCAAAATTTATGAATATATTATTTTTCTGTAAGATAAACCTGATCAAACATATTTCATAAAATATTTAATTTGTCATGATTACGTATTTGAAATTATCTGACTTAATTATAATTTGATATAAATTCATCTTAGTCACAAGTGGAAAATTGTGTGAGCTGTTGTTTGCAATCAATACTGTTTCTCATGAAGACCTTATATATTAATGCGTACCTTATATAAATTGGCATTAATTCATTTGGGGATGAAACTCAGTTGGAAGAGCATCACCTGGGAGGCCGGAGTTTAATCCCAGGCTGTGTTATACCAAATGGTTTTAAATGATTAGAGATGTTACTTCATTGCTTGACACTCAGCATTATAAGGATACAATACCGCTTGAAGTGGTGCCACAATGTGGTTGTGGAGAGCACATAATTCAACTTTGTAACTTTGGACAATAAATAGATATTTTAATGCTTTTCAAAAGTATCATTCGTTATAGAGGTCAGGCTAAGATAATGCCTGATTTTAAACTCAAACTTATACTTGTCCAGTTACTTCCGTTTGTTATGTTTAAGCTTATATGTTTGTTCTAATATTCTCGTAAGATGTAAATACAAAGTTTTTTCATATAGATTAACTAATCATAGATAATGATATTTTCCCAGACTGTTGTCAAACCAAAAACAACCATGTCTGTGTTCTCCTCTATAAAAACACATTAACGCAAGGTCGCACGACTAAGACATTCTTATTGATAAACACGACCTGTTTACGTTAAATAATTGTATGACTTAAAACTATTTTTGTTTACTATTACCAATAACAGACGCTTTATCTCAACATCACCTCAAACGACCTTCTCTCAACCGGATACACCAACATCAAATGTATTCTGTAAACCAAATCACAGAGGTAATATTTCTCAAAAGTGACGAGCGAAATCTGTTGTAAGATAAATTTTATATTTTGTTTATACTTGTTATCATTCTATTCTGCTTTCATGACATGAATACACAAGTGATTTAGTGCAGTAATAGTTTTTTTTGTAATTTGAAGTAGTGTACATGCTAACTTTTTCTTTTATTCATGCTGACTTAATTTAATTAATTCCATCTTTGGCTGATATAATCTTTGCTTCAGTTTATCACTTACGGCGAATCGTGTGAAATTTGTCGACAGTAGTTATCTGTTAAACAGTGGGTCTCTAAAATAGTCAAATTAACAATCAACACAATGAATATCCTGAAATTGCAATCAAATGAAGCTACAGATTTAGAAATACATCACAACATTTTCAATCAAGTTGACACTAATTCTAAATATAGAAGTAAAAAAAGTTCTTTCCCCGAGAAACAAACTAAATAAAACAAGGAATATGTTTAAGCAATACTGTATATTGGTATGTCCTTTCATATGTTTGAATTTAATCACGAAATACAAATGAATTGATATGACATTTATTTGATAGATTTTAATTTAGAAATTAGATACGTATAACTTTACCTTTTGGCTAACATTTCCAACGCTATCTAATAAGATTATTCCATTATGTATCATAATGAGATAGTGTGAGATTAGGCTTTAGTTTATACAGCCTGTTATAAGACTTTTAGTAACCTGGAATTAAGATAACCTCTTTCGGACAAAAACACAGCAAGAATAGATAGAATTCTGCTTCATAAATGTTAATTAGTGTACTCCAGATATACTGAGCATGGAATTAACAGTGAAAAACAGAAACGATGTCACGAACGCCTAATAAAAATTATGTCGGATGAGAAAGTAAATAATAGTTTTCATGCTATAGACTGAAACAGACTTTAGAGAATCTAAAAGCAATTAATAGTCAGTTATTAGCGTCAACATCAACCATCATTCTTTTAAAAACCCACCAACTGTATAACAGTATATGGTGATGTTAAAACATAAATATGCCCCTTTCGTGTCGGTATTAATTGATTTTAATGAATTCGGAAATGAAAGTTTTAGCAAATTATCATTTTGACGGTATAATTCAGTTAAAATTGCGTTTACCAGGAACCTATTCAATCGGTGATCTATTATGATATCATTTTCCAGATATTGGCGTTAAATTGATTTTAAGGCTTGCATTTAAGTACAGTTACTTTTTTGTTATGCTATTTTGATATGTTTCAACATTAAGAAGTGAGGCCACTGATGTGAAAACATCATGATGCGCTTTGTCTTCAAAGACACTGAGCAATTTCATATCAGTCGAACAATCTCAATACATGTAGAAACTTGATTTGTTTTAATCACCAGACACCTAACGTTAAAGCTGAGACACACAGGATCTTGTTGGTAGACACACGAGATGATTTTAATTGGTTGAATCTAGTTATGGACATTTTTTCTTTTACAACATACACTTTTCAACAAGATGAGTTGCAAAAAAGACATTTGACTTTCATTTTCTTCTGTCCTAGTGTCTTGTAAATAAAAAGGTCTTCATAAGGATGAAAGAAATCATGACAATTGGTAATGTCATATTCACAAGTATTCCTCGAAACGTCTCATGATATTAATCTATATAACTAAACATTTCCACTTTTTTTCTTATAGTAAATCCCATTTGTCTTCTCTTCTTATAATTGACATTGTCTACAATTCTTCATTCCATTGACCAAACGTGCTTAACACAATCTTATAGTTTTCTGGGCTTACTTAACTTAAGGTTAGGATATGACCCGTCATTTGGGGCAATCTCGTCACTAAATCAGCAGTTCATAATCGACGGTGTCCAGTGTTTCTTTACATGGCATTTCAGTGTAACAGATACGATGCTTCTTGAGGAAAACGGATGGGCGAATGTATAGACATATGAAATGCCATGAAAAAAGTTCAAGGGAGTTAGAACGGCAAATAAGATGAGGTTTTTGATTTATTTACAAATCGTTGCCGATGGTACACTTGCAAATAAAAAGAACATAGAACTTCTTATTTCAGTATAAGCTACCAAATTACTCATTCCTTATAATAAGTTTAATATCAAAATTGCTATCATCAGAAGAAGCCATATTCTTATCTCAATCGGTTTGAACATATCAGTCTGACCTTTTTTATGGCATAAGTGTTCACATTACATGTATATCATAGAGAAAACATAATTGACAGACCCATTTAATTGAGATTCTTGATGTTGTTGAGCAAGATGAATCACTGAGACAAAGCAACTTTCCCACAAGATCAAAACATATTTTTGTGTGATGTTTCATCTCATGTAGAGACAACATCACACAACATGTGTGATCACAGTTTGGGTTAGATGAAGGCCATTTACATTACTATGAATTAAGTCCTAAGATAAGACATGTCCAGCTCTTTTTGTACATTTCTATTTGTAGTCATTTGAAAATCAGTGTTGATAATGTAAAGTGTTCATGTCAATGTACTTTTGATTAATGTAACTCTCAAGGATTGCATGGCTTGATTGAAGAACACAGGTGAGAGTTTTAGGCTTTCACAAGCAGTATGATCATTTCTCAATGCTTCGAAGATTAATAAAAAAACGACAAGGAGCTAAACTTTAAGCTTATTTTCATAAATATTTGGATCATGCTATGAATTATTAACATTTTGATATCTAACAATTTTCTGTACTTTTTGTCATGAAGTTCACATTCACCTTCTTATTTACATCATCGCAAAAGGTATCACAAATGTCGTTTCAAAATAATCTGAATTCTATCTTCATATGAAACTGATATGATTCAAAAATTCACAAGATTGCATTCACGACTCTTAAAAATACTTCAGAAAGTTTTGGCGCATTTAATTTTTCATATTATATTTTTGATTTATCATAGCATTTCGCTATTCCGTTAGTTATCATCTGCAACTTTCTAAAAGCAAAGGATGGGAAAATAAAACAGTGATTATATTCGTATGAGAATATTTTGAAACATTTCATGAGATTGTTAGTTGTAATCATTTGCTAATCAAAAGCGAGATCTAAAGTGATTTCTTGTAAAACATGTAATAAGAGAAAGTTAAGTGCAATGGCGACGTTACTGATGGCAGATGGCAGGAATGGATCCCCCACTGTAAGAAGAGGTTTTCATAGTCAGCATTAAAGAAAAATGGCATTGTGCATGCATTAGATATGTAAGTTTTATGTTAGACGCTGCAGTAAAACCTTTATGGTGTTAACGGATGGTTTATAGAAAGGGATCATATGATCATGATACTATTTTAAAATCCAATTGGTAAGTGTTGACTTACAGTTCTGATTTTCAATCTCGTGAAAGAAATTATTCCTCTCAAAAGGAGGTAGTTTTTAAAGATAATCATTTATAGTATGCATAATACAGTCCCTTTGGATTTGAATTGACGTCCCTCGATTTATGAATAAACTGGTCTGATCTAATCCACGATATACAAGACGATATACAAGATTTGACAACCACAATAAGTTAATCTCAGGGTAATTTTTGTCTGATATGGTATTTTCATAATGGTGACAAGAGATATTGACCAGCTTCTGTCGAAAAAGCACAAATGGTTTAGGACTAAAAATATCTCTTCAGCTATGGTAACATCACCCAAACTGTAAGTCGAATCATATTAAACGATTGGAACTGTCCAAATGCAGTTTAAAAAGGAAAGAAAATGTCCAATAAGTGCTATTTTGGAAATGATAAATCGTTGTTGTTGGTTATGAAAACATACGCCTTGTTTTGGCATTGAACAGGAAGTGGCAATTTTCTGGTGACAGCTACGCACAGTGTCTTGCAACGCTTTTGAAATGTTTTTAAAATTGAAGATTAACACTTATCTCCACTATATATGTAAGTAGAACCTTGTTGATTTTAAATTAGAAAGTGATGACAGAAAAGAAACTTCATTAAAAGGGCACGGGTTTGTTTCATTTCCGTAAAAGAAATTTATGTTCTTTTCTTAACTAGCAATGTGTTAGTGAAGTTCGAGGATATAAAGGGCGAATATACAGTCTGAATGTTTATCTAAAACATCAAATTGTCTTTCACACTAAATTTGAGAGAGGACTAGAGAAGTATTTGTACAAAGAACATTGGGTGACAATGTTCAAATCGTAGTAAGTCAGGGGGATGAAATACTTTGCACGTATGATTGTAACCTACCTCCCATAACCAGCTCTGTTAAAGCACAAACCCCATTCTAAAATCTACAAGATTAGATTAAAACATTTTTACCACAGGAAAGAGTTAAATTCCTTCATTTAACTGCAAGATGTTTATATATATATATATACAACTTACAACTTATAAAGAGTAAACGGCAAAGCCGAAATATTAAACAAATGATAAGCAAAGCTAAATTTGATCAGTCAAGCCAAATTGACAAATCAATAAGCAAGTGTGGAAGACCAAATTGTGGCACTTGCCCGTACTTATTAGAAGGGAAAGAATATAACTTCAAAAGTGGCCACATATTCCGCGTACGGGAAAACATGACATGCGCATCACAAAATTTAATATATGTTATCAAATGCGGTGGTTGTGGCGAAGATTACATAGGACAAACGGGGGACACACTTAGATCAAGAGTGAGGGTCCATAGGCAGCAAATCAGGGACCCGTCCTACCGCTACATTCCACTGAGTGAACATATAGAAAGATGCGCCGGGAATAATTTTAAAATATTCCCCTTCTACAAAGTCATGTCGAACAGTGATGAAAAGAGAAAGATGAAAGAACATTATTTCATTAAACTTTTCAAGCCACAATTAAATGCAATTAATGTCACCTAACTTTGTCCATATCTAAAAACTGCTGTTAGTATTATTATATGTGATTGATGTAAAGTAATGACGTCACCAATCTGTGGGTACGCATCGATTGTCAAGAGTTATGCGTCTGTGACGTCATAGCATGGCAACGTCATAAAGACCCCATGATGATCACTGAATAGTGTGAAACCGGTCGGGGATTTAAATCATTTCCAGACTTTTGTTTTTTATCTATATATATATATATATATATATATAATATATATATAATATAATTATATATATATATATATATATATATATATATATATATATATATATATAGATTAAATATAACATACTTCACATAGTCGTTTGAAGAATCATTTTAATCCGATACTAGTATTTCGTCAATAGTATTGACTCATCAGGGATGAAACGATATATATATATATATATTGATCTTGTAATATCCAATAATGTATTTTATTTTAATAGTGCATTCTATACTCAAATTAAAGGCGTCGCTATGGGAACTAAAGTTGCTCCCACATATACAACCCTGGTGTTGGGATACCTTGAAACTTTCCTATATGAGAAAGTTGGACAATCACTCGGACAAAATATGCAGGAGCATGTTGAACAGCATTGGAAAAGATTCTTGGATGACTGTTTCATGCCATTTATGGGAACAAAAGAGGAACTGTGTAAGTTGCATTGTATCCTGAACTCTTTAAGTCCATCTTTGAAATTCACTATGGAAACAAGTGACTCTAATTTGAATTTTCTTGACGTGACCGTGGTTGTAAAAGAGGACGGTCGGTTAGAGACGGATTTGTACTATAAACCTACAGATACGCATCAATATCTGGACTTTCAATCATGTCATCCAAGTCATACTAAGCGTAACATCCCGTACTGTCTCGCGAGAAGAATTTGTGCTATTGTAACAGATGACACACAAAAGAGGGAACGTTTAAAAGAACTCAAGGAGTTTTTGTTGATACAAAACTATCCTGAAAGTCTAGTACAAGACAGTGTACAGAAAGCCGCTGTGTTAGATCAAAGTCGCCTCAGAGATGCTAAATCTAATAAACTGTGTGATAAAAACATTGTCCCGTTGGTTTCCACCTTTAACCCTAACCATCAGAGCGCTGCTGCAATAATTGACAAAAACTTACCTATTTTACATCAAAGTAAAGAAATGGAAAAAGTTTTGTGTAAATCAAAAATTGTTAACAGTCTTAAACAACCTAAAAATCTTCGTAAGTTATTAACTTCATCCAAGTTTGATTCAAGTGAGTTAGAACCAACTGTATCTAAATGCGGTGATTCACGCTGTCTTACATGTAAAAATATCATAATAGGCTCTTCTGTACATATAAATGAAAGTAAAGTATTTTCTGTAAGACAAAATCTTAATTGTAACAGTAAAAATGTTGTTTATGTCATCACATGCTCTGGGTGCAATGAAAAATACATTGGAAAAACTGAAATGAAGTTAAAATTACGCATGAATTTACACAGATCTCAGATTAATCATCCAAAAAACCGTACAATTCCATTGAGTAAACATTTAGCTGAGTGTGGAAACGGGCATTTTTCAGTTTTCCCAATGTATAAATTAAATTTTGATAACAGTAAACTTTTAGAAACAAAAGAAAGCAGATTTATCAAAATGTTTTCACCAAGGTTAAATTCTAGAACTTAAATGTTTTGCTGTACATGTATCCTATTGTAACCTATATTGTGACGTATTAATGTAATGACGTCATGTTGTACACGATGACGTTGCTCGGCAACGCATTATCCGTTATATGTATGGCCTGAAGAGGCTCGTTAAGCTGAAAGCGCTAGCCATTAAAATGGATTGTTTTTACTTCTGACTTCGTATTTTTCAATATATAACGCCTGGGAGCTGAAGATCAATTTCAAATTGGTGAACTTTTTTCATATATATATATATATATATATATATATAAACTCAGGGGCAAAAGAAACTATACCAAAAAGTTTTTGTTTTAAAAAGTTGAAACTAGCTTTTGAAATGGAATTTTTATTATAAGACTGTGTCACAAGAACGCAACTTCATAATTACTGAGAAAAAAATCATGTTTCTTACCAAATATGGACTTTATCACACGTTTTTCGAGCAAAATGGTATGCATGTGCATCACGTTCATATGGCACCGAACTGTATAAAAACCACGAATATGCATGCTTTAGACCTCAGTCGTAACGAACACAACAAGTGACATGCCTAGACTTACCACAGAGGAACGAGAGAGAGCGATTGGTATGTTGCAGTTTGGCGCACGTCACGCCCACGTTGCTCGTATCTTCAACTGCACCCGCACTACGATTACCAGACTGCACACAAGAATGGTACAGAAAGGTGGGACCCAGGACCGGCCAAGAAGTGGAAAACCCAGGGTCACAACCGCAAACGACGACCGCTACATCCGCACGATTCACCTACGCAATCGTTTCGTCACAATGACGTCATCAGCAGCAACAGCGCTACACCGTGTTATCAGCAGGACAGTGACTAGACGTCTTCGTGAACATGGCAATCGAGCGTACCGGCCCTTCCGCGGGATGATGCTGAGCCGACGTGACCGACGTAACCGTCACCAGTGGTCAAGAATGGTAGAGCGGTGGCAGAACAGGAACTGGCAAAAAATTGTGTTTACAGATAAAAGCAGGTTCCAGCTACACAGAGCTTGGACGAGTGAGCATTTATCGTCGGAGAGGAGAGAGAACGGCCCCGTGTTGTATCCAGGAGGTTGTGCCATTCGGCGGCGGTCGCGTCATGGTTTGGGGTGGAATGTACAGGGACCCTACAACAGAACTTGTTTCTTTGACCGTACTTTGAACGCCTAAGGCTACATCGACACCGCTTTACGTCCTGTGGTGCTCCTTTACCTCCTGAGAAATCCAAGATTAATCCTCTAACAAGACAATGCTCGCCCCCACACAACCAGAGTCACCAGAGACTTCCAGCGAGATCACCGGATTTATCATCGATCGAACACTTGTGGCATCATTTGGACAGGCAGATAAAGCAGAGAAGTCCACCTCCATCAAGTCGGCACAGTGTATCCAGGCACTCGTGGAAGAATGACAAGCCATCCCTAATGACGTCATTAGGCGCCTTGTGAATTCTGTGCGTCGACGTGTGTCGGCCTGTATTCAAAGCAATGGAGGCCATACCAAATACTGACAGTTTTCCAGTGTTTCCTTTGTGAATAAAAGAGTTTTCTATAGTCTCTAAAAAGATTTCTATATTATTGCAAATTGACTTTTAACCCCAGTGTCATTCTTTCCATTCTACTGCATTAGCTGTACGTGCCACCTTTTCTAAATGTCGATCAAATAATGGTCAGTTAAATTGTCTTTAAAATGAGTATCACATTATTTATGTGACATATCTGATAATGTTGATAACATCAAAACAATGTTGGTATAGTTTCTTTTGCCCGTGAGTTTATATATATACATATATATATATATAAATTGAATGTACCTTATTCTCTCAGTGTAATCAGTGTATATTTATTCTATGTAAAATTAAAAATGTATTTTATTTGATGGATTCGGAAGGATATTAATGACCTGCGGGTATTCATTTGAAATAGTATACAATCATGTCTATTACTAGATATTTTCTTTTTTTATAACCCTGTATTCATGTTTGTATGAAACCGACTTTCGACTTACTCGAATTTATTGAATAAACACGAAATCAACTAATATATTGAAAATTGGCTTGTCATATTTCTCATTTTAGTTTCTTTTAGCCCAAAGACATTCGGTCTTCGTGTTGATGTGGGGGTGATTGGCACGGATTTAGATTGTAGTAAATTAACTGACAACACATATTTCAAGTAAGTGAAATGATAAAAAAAAATCAATATGATTTTTTAATTATGAGGTAGAAGTTATCACTTTACTACGAATTGTGTTTCATTTGATATGAGCAGAAATGTAAAAAAATTAACAAAAATAGTTCATATTATTTTCTTTCATGACATGTGCTCCAGTAGGATCAGCTTTACTCTTCAGCTGTCAGTTGAGAATATCAGAATGTATCATCTTTCAAAACATTTTTTGTGTAATGTACTTATGTTGCATAATCTCTAAAATATCATAAGGAAGACATAGGATGTTTTAGTTATTTGGGGCTATCGAGACATTTTCAGAAAATATAACCGGTTGATTACACATATCATATATGTTGTTGTCATTAAAATCTGCATAAACGTTATATAGAAAAATGTGTTTGGATTTAATGTACTAATTTTAATTTACAACTTACAAAATATTACATGTGCCCTGCACAGGTTTTAGAAAAAAATTCAGATCATTCACCAAAATTGAGAAAAGATTGTTAGAAACACTTATATGCATAACAAAATATATAGACAATAACTGACGAGTGACGGGGAATGACAGATTATATTTCCGGAGTTATAGTAATTTCGTAATTCTCGAGCCTTTACGAGAGAATTACACAAGTAATACAACGAGGGAAAGATAATCTGTCATTTCTCGTCACAAATTGGTTATTGTTTATATTACCCATATGTTTTTTGAAATATTAAAACTCCAAATGATAGAAATAATCATTCCTCTATAAAGGATCAGGGTTGCGAATTTCCAAATTCATACGCGTGTGCTGTGGCTTTACTTTACACTTACCTACGCACGACTAAATTGTCATTTGTGAAAAAGTTTCAAAATATAAGCTTAATGTAGTTGTTGTTGAAAGTTTATTCCTTTTTTCATAACCGTCATTTAAATTAATATTACATTCAACTGTTTTGTGTTAATTTGAAGAGGTCAGCGACGCCCTACAGTGATACTACAAGACGGCTGAACTTCTTGTGACATAACTGATGGCCCTGTGACGTCATAGCCGCTCGTGTCTATGACGTCATTACGATAGAACGGAACCAGGCGCTTCTTAGCGACTGTTAGTTTAACGTGATGAGAAAGTAATTCAATAATAGCTAATTTCTATACCTTTGTGCAATGTGGCAGGCTTATTTCACGTTGTTTGTGGCGGCACATCTGAGAATTGACAACTGGCAACTACATTGAATGAATTCAGAATAAGGGTAAACAAATTACCAAGTTGGAAAGATGAATGAAATAGTCCAGGCACAAAGTTCTTTTTCATTGGTTTACAACAACCAATCAAATGCCAAGAATATGTGTAATTCCCATGTGACTTAATGGAAAATTATTACCCTGTGTCCCTCTTCCCATATGGGTAATAAAGTAATATAGTATAGTATATCAGATTGCTTATTTGCTTAGTTCTTATCTGCTGTGATGTCTTTTCTTTATAAATGAGACATGTTGATCTGTTGAATAGCTGAAGTAGAAAATTTAAATGTACCTCATTTCAAGTTTCTTGTAATTATAAAGAGTTAAAAGACTGACAAAAGTTGTTTTTAAATTTTGCATGTTTTTGTCAGGCGCAGTGGCAATAATTCAAACTGAAATGACAGCATAACTACTAAAGAAACTCACTTCTGAAAACATATGTATTTGATCCTTTCAAATTCTAGGATATACCTATTTGACTGAATGCACTGATGTTGGTTTATGCTAAAATTTGAAATTTGTCACTTATAGTTATCCCTAATATAAATTATATATTTATATAAACAAAGTTTTAGTCTGTTTCAGTCGTTTTGTCATGGTTTCATCTTTTAAGGATATGCTCACAGAGAAAATTTACTGATAAAATCATAATTCAATTATGAATCCAAGAATAATTTTCAACAGCCAAATTTGGATCTAATAGTTTTGAATCTCAGGAAATAACAGAAAATTGCTAGGAATGTTGGGCCTAAAACATCATTGAGAGATATATAGATTCGAGATATAGTACATATTGAATAACATTAATATATTTCAGAGAACTACATCTGTGCATGGTAATAATGGAGTTCCATGCTAATCGTAGCAATATCAGTCAGTCTAGTCTAATTGAATAATTTGATTATACAAGAACCTTAACATTAAACATGTTCTCCTAATTTATTTCTTTCATTGAAAAAAACCCGTAAAATTTATTTGACAATGCCTTCATCTGACCCAACAAATTGCTATATATATTAAGATGATTTAATACTGGATAATAATTTGAAAATGTAAAATCTGTTTATTGATATACATGTTTTGTACAAGCTGCTTTTCTCTTTATTTTAGAGTTGTTGTCAAGCAAGCTTGTTTCTAGTAGTTTCGACATTGAACTCTTGTAAACAACTAATGATAAGGTTGCAATGTTGCAGTGATACACATGTCCAGTCATATTGGATATTGAATACATTATAACGGCATGTATAAACGTTAACCAATGAAAGATAGTTTGCATGGAATTGACGTTTGAGGCACTATAATGATTTTCGAATGTAAATTAGTCTATGCTAAATGATAACAGTCATGAATAACTGGCAACTAGCAACAGAAGTTAACTTTGTATCATTATTGTAGCTATTTCTTAACGTCTGTGGAGCTTTTGTTCAAATAAATCTCACCATCATCGCCCGGAGGTTTACTGACTTTTTCGACAGGATTTTGTATCAAATTTAGTCTGTTTAAGTCTATTCATTCATATGGTATAGGCATTCAGGAAAGGATTCAGTGAATGACAAAATATATGTTTATGTCTGAGCTCAACCATGCATTTCTTATGAAGTCAATTGTACAGAAGCTGCCACAGCATCTAGAGACAGAAGGAAAAGATCACGTCACTAAAACCAGCATGAGTGGAACTCAGCATCTTGGATTCGGTCATCTTGTGGAATTTATAGACTTTGCAGCGAGACCAGCAAACGAGCAACTTTTGGCATGATTACTTTCTATGATAAACAGTCTTATTTTCTATCACAAAACTAACGATGCCTCTCGCAATAGGCCACATACAACGAAGTCCTACGATTGTACTACTCGGGTTGACAGCAGTGCTCCGAATAGTAGGGTAACCTATCCTTGTTACTTTTGTAACCAAACTCATGACGTTGACTATTGTAAAGCTTTTGGTAGCAAATCTCTGACAGATCGACGTTCCAACTCGATAGAGTTTGAACAAAGCAGAAGAGTCGCAACTGCTGATGTTTCAATTTTGATTTATTTTGCAATGGTACCGTTGTCATAAAACAATTTGGAATATAAGATAAGATAAAGATTCTGCGTCAACAAACATCTATCCAATCCTATGCATATTCAGCACAAAACATTTTTTTGTAAAAATGAATTTAGGAATGAATTTGAGGAGCAGTAATATTTGAGCGACCAGATATATATTTGTCTACTGTGTTGTTACGAATGGTAAATGGCAATCAATGGACTGACTTTATAGCATGTTGAAAAGCAATTTATGTATGTCTGGTGAGTTTGAAAAAGAACATCACCTTCCATCTTCACCGACAGCATCTCTGTACTTTCTGACAGGTTCCTGTCTGTTTTAATCAATATCGTTCAAATGGTATTAGCTTACCTCACATCAACGTAATTTCCTTACAGGATATTGCTAATTTACTTAGTAAACACGCTTACAAGTTTTTCTGTTAGGTAATCATGATTTGACATGTTTTAGTAAAAAAAGGTTCGAGAATCTTTGCAACTGCTATTTAAAGATGGAAAGTTAATACGTCATAATTATTTATTTTAAAGTTATCTAATATAATCATAATTTGATGTACTTAAGTCCTCTTTACTTTTCCTGCAAGAGGAAAATTTTGATGCAGTTGTTCACTATCAAATTTTTATATTTGATTGTATACATAATGACTGTAAACGGACTTCAGGGCACGGATTTTATTAATGCGACATGCAAAGAGCTTTAAGGGATTGGAGATGGTGCTACATTTATTCAGGCTCAGCAATATAAAATAGAATATCGCTTGATCTGGCGCTGCACCGTAGCTGCTGAAAGCACAAACCGGATTTCAAACAATACTTTGTACATAGGACTATAAATAGTTATAACTATCTTTCAAAAGTTTCATTCGTTATAGAGGTCAAGCTAAGATAATGTCTGATTTTTAAACTGAAGCTTAAACTTGTCACTTCCGTATCATTGATTTGCATTTACTTCCAATGTTGTTTGTTTGGTCAGATGGCAATACAAATTTATTCATATACAGTAACTACTCGTAGATAATGACATATTCCCAGACTGTAATCAAACCAAATATAACCACGTATGTGTTCTTCACCATAAACTCACATCAAAGCAAGGGAACCTGCCAGACTGATAAATTCTTATTGATAAACACGACCTGTTTACGTTAACTGACTGCATGACTTAAACAACTATTTATTTACTATTTACTGTAGCACACTGAAGACAGTTCATTTGTTATTATAAACATTGTGCTCCAAATTGCGTCTGTAAGGAAATGAACGAACGAAAAGATAATAGTTGACAAATGATTAGATTGATATTTTGAATAATATCATTTATTGTTTTATCTTCTTATTTTCGGTCTAAATATTCTAGATAACACTTCAACTCCACCTTTATATTATAACTCGCTTTTAAGTTGTAACTAAATATTTGATCGTGAAAAGAGTTATTTCAACAGTGAATAAAGTTCCATACCTTAACCTCACAAGAGGGGATTACTATTTAACTAAACTTCCAGACATAATCTTTAAATCTTAACAACAGACAATAATTAAACGTTAAGTATCGTTTGCAATAAAAATAACCAATTTTTGCACACATCTTTACCAACATGTAATTCTTTTTCTTCCTAGAAGTCTCCATAATATTATTTTTTTCAGTCATGAATGGTAATAACTGTCGCACATGGCTTTGGTAACTATATTACTAATAACACAAATACAACATTACCAACTTGATATATATTATCAAGAACAAAAATGGAAAGGATCAAGAAGTCTTGACACCTTTTTTAAATAAAATAAATGTGTTTAACTAAATTTTTGCCAAGAATAAAATTAACTTTGAAATTTGAAGATAGCTTCACAAAACATTTTACAGTTCACTTTTCCTCTGACAACCTATCATTAAATCCCCTTTTTTAAGTACATCGATTATCTGAAATTGCAGCTGCAGCATAAACAAGTGTTATTAGTTTTATCATTTGCAAATGCAATTATTAGTCATTAATAACGTAAAATATTACCTTATTATTATTTTGAGTTTGTGAAATTAGACATTTCAGACCATAGACAAAACGAAATTCATATGGGCATTTCTCGAAGTGTTCCTTTAAGTTCACGGTTATTTTTTTGGTTACAAACTCATATGAACAAAACTTATAACATATATCCACATTTATTTGCAATCATGATGACGTTTTATACTTAGCCGGCTTAAAATATTTTCAAAGTATTTTTACTCAAAAGGTGATACAGAGGATAGATTTAAATTAAAGTTGACAATGTTTTATTATTTGGATTAATTTTGACCTACAGTCATTTTTTTTACCAAACGACTATAATAAATAGCAATGAGGTAACGTTTTAAGATAGTTTTTGTGTATTTGAAGTTCTGATTGCTTCATTGAGACATTACAATGATTAACATTGATGAAGAAACAGTAATTTTGAGAAATCACTAAATTTTGTCAAGTTTATTTACAAACTATGGTTCATCCTTTTGGGGAAATGAACCTGTTCGGGTGGTTAAATGTTAACACAATTATGCTTTGATTAGGATTTAACCAAAAACAATTAGGTAAATATTTACTATTATTTTTGCATGTAAATTTAAGACACAAGTGAATGCAACCAGGAATGTCAGAAAAT
The DNA here is from genome assembly GCA_921293015.1 of Phorcus lineatus. NCBI lineage: Eukaryota > Metazoa > Mollusca > Gastropoda > Trochida > Trochidae > Phorcus > Phorcus lineatus. Next base: position 53,511,135 of record OV121086.1, on the reverse strand, counting down.
GCATTGAGGAATCAGTAACGATCACTTTGATTTTACTGATATAACATTCATCTTTGATGCAGTTTTTACTTTTGACTCTCATTGGCTGTGACTGATGTTATGAAATACAAACTATCACAAAGTCCAATTCCTGGATTCAAAACCCTTTATAAAGAACAGAAAAGTAAACAAGCACTAGCATTTGACTAGGACAAAGCTGTCCCACTCACAGAATATACATCATTCTTTCATTAAACGGTGATTAGTGGGAAGGGCAACCCCTTTCTCCAAGAAAATTGCCAAATTTCAAGCAATATGATTTCAAATCCTGACAATGAGTGTTTTTATATGCTTTCCTTTTAATATCCTCATTCACAACCAGCATTTTGAATTATAACAAACTGATCGTCTACTCAGAACAGCCTGCATTTCAACAAGTTTGTAGACGTAAACTAATACTCTTCAAACCCATTTAGAATACATATTTCGCTTCTATAGCAAACCGTATTTATTGACGTGAAGGATATATGGCCATAACTTGCAATACTTGTAAAAACACTTCAATCTGGTGTATGATACTGTTGGATATAGCTATCACTATATATATTCTTTTTTCATCGTTAACTCAATCTGGTTCAATCTGGTGTATGATACCGTTGGAATTAGCTATCACTATATATATTCTTTTTCATCGTTAACTCAATCTGGTTCGTTTCCGAAGCAGAACTGAAAACAATTTTTATATCTTACTGACATTGTTATGTGCATTACCAACAACTTATTTACTCTTTGATTTAGATTTTTTCTAATATTTAACACTCCTGAGGATTTTAGAGACTTTGGGATTCACTCACGTTTGCAATGTAAATGATGCATTAGCTTCATGATATGTGTTTGGTATTGCTTGAGAAAAGTAATTTGATACTTAATACTGATGGGTTTGTTCTTAATACTTTTTTCATCACATGATAGTTTGGAAAATGGCAAATAAGCCATTTAATGGTTACACGAATGCCACATTCAAAACAACTATTAGTTTTAATAGTAATAAACTTCATATTCATAATTAATTCTGGTAATTTTATCATTCACAGATAGCAATCAGTTCTAAAGACGCAACGTTTTACTTCACAATTATGAATTCAGAACTATCTTCTTATAATGTCGAACATGCTAAGCAAAACAAACACTTTTATCAGGGAACTAAGTCATATTGTACATTGTGCATAAAAATTGCCAATCAGGATTCTATCTAAAAATTTGGAATACGATAACCACTTTCAATTTTCTCTCTGATAATTCTAAAATTATTTTATAATTTCTGTTATTTCTCCCTCGTTTAGAATGTGTTGATTAAACCAAATGCAAAATGAATTGTTATAAGTTTTTTGTCTAGTAACATTGTGTTCAACTTAAATAAGATATCCACATTTAAAGAATTTTCAAATTAGATACTTCTCAGTGCAGATTTTTTCTGACGACCTATCATTAATTCGCTTGTCATGCAGCTGCAGCACTAACACACGTTAGTTGGTTCTATCATCTGTAACAGTTTTCACTTCAGATTTAGAAAGAGTGAAATGACACAAATTGTTAACATAATTATTTTAATTGTTATATCAATCAATCTTTATTCTGGTACTTAAGAGGCCATAGGCCTATAGTACATGAAATACATTGCATACATTCAAGTAACAACATGCGTTCTATGTACAAATGCATAATATATATACATGGACAGATTTTTTAGTTCTCGAGTGCTCGTGCTGTTTAATAATTCCTTAAATTTACATTTATTTGGATTGACATGATATTTGTTTTTTATATATTCGTTTCGAATATTAAAGTAACTAGGACAAACGAGTAGGAAATGGTACTCATCTTCAATAGCATTCAAATTACAGAGTTTGCAAACTCTAATTTCCCTACTTATATTTACATATCTGCCTTTCTCAATGAATAGGTCATGCGATGAACATCTAAAACGTGCTAAATTTATCCTATACTTTTTCACATTTAGACAAGTTAGATATAATTCGGTATTCATACTGTTCTTATACACAGAGTGAAGGTTGCATTTGCTTGAAGCATTAATCTTTTCTTGCCAGTTTTGAAAATAGATATCTTTAAGTCTTTGGGTAAATATGTTCATGAAGTCTAAGTTCACACCATCATTTTGGCTGAGCCATATATTTCCAAAACCAATTGAAAATAGTAGTTGTTTTACATCAGTTACCCAATTCTTATGTCCATTTTTATCATATAAAATCATCATTTTATAGCATTTCTTAGGTAGTCGATATGATGGCATATGTAACAGTTTTATCCAATACCGAATTACTTTACAATAGGAGTAGATGTATAAAGGATATCTGCCACATTCTCCATAAACCATAATGTTTGGTGTGTTTTGTTTGACACCCAAGAACTTTTTACATGCATACAGATGTACCATTTCTAGATTTGCAAATGTATTTAGTCCCCAAATTTCTGCCCCATATAGAAGAATAGTGTATATCTTTACGTCAAATATTTTAAAAAAGGAGTTCATGCTGAGGTCCCCTACAACAGTTAATTGACTAAGGATCCCTAATAATACTTTCTTTGCCTGAACTGCTGCATAATTCGCATGCACAGACCATGATAACTGGTTACTAAAATATACTCCGAGATATTTATAACAATTTGTTGTTTCAAGTTCACATTCTTTATAATACCATTTTTCTTTTTTTGAGAGTTTTCCACCATTTTTGAATACTAATACCTTTGTTTTATCCAGATTTAGTTTCAGCTTAGACTTATCACAAAATATTTCTAGTTCATAAATTTGTTTTTGAAGACCTATAATAGTGCTTGATATAAGAACGATATCATCTGCAAAAAGTAGAAGAAATAGTTGAAATACATCGGGGTGTAATTGTACTCCATGCTGGCAATTATTCTCAATCTGTGTAGCCAATTCATTTATGAAAAAGGAAAATAAAAATGGACTCAGTACACACCCTTGTCTCACTCCCACCTGTATTTCAAAAGTGTCTGAAAATATATTATTATTTCGGACGCAAGCCTTGACATTTTCATATATGCTCTGTAGTAGTTTATTCATTTTTGGGCTTACACCACCTAAATTCATAAGGTGCCATAGTTTGTTTCTTTGGACAGAGTCAAAAGCTTTTGAAAAATCGACAAATAGAGCATAAAATTTTCCCCCTTTCTGATTTTGATATCTTTGTACAATACTTTGTAAAACAAACATATTATCAATAGTTGTATAACCTCGTCTAAAGCCTGCCTGGCATTCTGTCAATTTATTCATTGATTCTCCCCAAAATACTAATCTCTTATTGATAATCGAAGTAAATATTTTACTGAAGATACTCAAAAGTGTAATGCCTCTATAGTTATTTACGTTGTTCACATCACCATTTTTATGTATCGGCACTATAATTCCCATTGACCACTCCTTAGGGAAATTTCCTGTTTCTAGTATCTGATTAAATACTAAATCTAGATACGGTAGTATAAGGTCAGCAGAGTACTTAAAAAATTCTGGTATCACGTTGTCTATTCCTGGAGATTTTCCACTTTTTAGACTTTGAATGCTGTCTGATATTTCTTCTCTAGATATAGGCAAATCAAGTATTTGTTTTGACAGTTCAAGATTTGGATCTACGCACTGGCGAATATTTACAGAATCATCAGTATTAACTGAATTATCGCACGAAAATAGGCTTTTGAAATGTTCAAACCAATCGTTTGCGTGAATTTCATTTCTTTCCACAGGCCTTGCATTAAGGAGTTTTAACTCATTCCAAAATCTTTTAGAATCATTAATGCTGTTTTCTATCAATTCTTGCTTTCTTTTGTAGTATTCCTTACGCTTATGATTACACACAGAATTATATTTATTTCTTGTCTTGTTATAGTTTTCAAACGATTTTCTATCTTTATATTTTCTAAATCTGTTCAGTGATCTACAGCGTTCAAATTTCAATCTCCGGCATTCTTTATCAAACCAGTCATTTTCATGTATACTATTACTTATCCTACGTTTGCTCTTCATATCTGATGCCGCTAGACAAAGTGCCTCAACTAATTGTTATAGTTTTGCTACATCAATTATTTTTTTAATTGAAAAATGTAAGACACACCAGCCCATCAACATAGCTCATGGTATTAGTGTATAAAATGTTTCTTGTTAGGTTGATAATTTGAAATGTCATACATTATACCGATCGAGGATTAATTGCATGTTATGAACATATGTATTCTTCTAATATTTTAACGAGGTAGAGAAATTCCTAATGTCAAATAGGTTCTCACTCAAAAGATAATTAAATGATACATAAACAATAGTACGTAATTTTATGCTTTGCGTTACAGGTATTTAATTCGAGAACTTCCTTGTACATTCTTTAAACAATGTAAACGGTTTTGGAACATTATATCCTCGTTGTCGTAAAATATCTATTTATTCAAATTATTCTTTAGAGTCGTGATTACGACGTACATTGATTTTAGTACTCCTTCTATAAACACTGCCATACCTAACGGGTGAAACCTTTCAAGGAAATGACAAAAAACCATTAGAAGTCATAAAACGAATTTTCAGTACACGTGATGCAAATAGCTTTTCACATGGATGAAATTGTCAGAAGGTGCTGACGTGAAAACTTATGAAGTCAAATATATATATAAGTTTTAGTTTGTAAATAGCGATCATGACATGATGCAACCAAACAGTTTTTAAGGAATAGCTTTTAAGTGGTAATGAAATGACAAAAGGAAATGGTGTTAAAACCGATTTGTAAAAAATGGAAGGTCGTCTGCGCACACAATAGAAATTAGCGCCATCGTTGACTTCCCAATAACAAACCAAATTACACTTCGCTGCTGATATTGTGTTTCGAGACGATTTTAGGAATCAGTTATCGAAAACGGACCCCCTCCCCGCCCCCATGTGTCGTGCGTTCTGACACGTGATCTATGATTATTGTTGAATAATAATCACAATGACTTGCTTTATGATGTGTACGAACCTAACAGTGACGGATAACGAATGTTCTAGTCGAATTTCCCGAAGTCGTTCAGAGAAAGAAGTTTTAATCTCGGTCATAATTAGTAATAGATCCATTTGAAAATGTCCAATAAAGATTATCTCGCTCTGATTTGAGATTGACAAATAAACAGAACATAGCTTTACTACACGCAGATCCAAATATAACGTAAACTGACATGGTTCTAACGGATAAGATTTCAAAATGCCTTATTGAATAATTAACATCGGTCACAAAATTAAATCACAGTTTTCTCCCGAAAAATTTCCGATTTCTCATGATGTTGGTTACTTGTTTACGTCTAGCAAAATTGTTTCGAATGTAAAGTTAGTATGCATGTCTTTCACTGTAGTTTTCAATTTTAAAAGAAAATTTATTTTGGTCGCCACGTACATCTTTTTCCTTAGTTTTGTATGCAACTTTGTGAACGTCAAATTTTCCTCCGTATATGTAATATATATATCGTTATATTGTAGGGAAAATGCATTAAAATAAGCATACATTTGCTTGAGTGCTCGCCCCGTCACTTTTGTCACCAGATGTTACGTTTATCATAGAATTAATTTTCTTCACCATCGAATAGATAGGTAGATAATAATCAATAATAACATGTGACATGAAGGTGGAGTAAAGAACAAGTTATACCGGTTTAATTTAACAGGTAATTTTCTGGAAGATATGACTTCAGTTAGATGGTTTGTGTTAGATGATAGATATCAATATAATAATTTGTCAATGATTGTTATCTTTTGGTTCTGTCCTTCACCGACAAATACTGAAAACATGACAAATTTTAAAGCTCAGTGTTTATAATCATTCATAACCTGTTTTCAATGTGTTACAGATGATGTTTATTCAATAATCCCTCGTACGTCTTATTCTCTAATTCTCTTAGATATACCATAAGCATACAACATTACCGACCAAAAACAACATTTATTTAACTTGACCAAAACATATTGAACAGTTTGATGGTGTACTTTCAAGCGAAGACGTTGGATCTCTTAATGTTTAAAACAGTTAGAACCAATATTGCTTCCCCTCATTTTCAGTATCGTTGATAAGGCTGTGATGACATGATGATAGTCCGATGGTTTCGAAACGACAAAATACCAAGAAGAAAGGTTTGTTTTCTGAGTGGAATGAATTGTTTTCATTAAACTAAACAACGTAGAGATCAATTTCGCTTTATGTAAAGCTTTATAGGACGATCACAAGATACGTTTTGATCAATATTTTGTTTATGAATATTTCAATTTTTGAATGAATCTAATTTTAAGGCGTTTAATAAAGAGAAGTATTACACTCTTCAGAATCATTTTGTTTTTCAAGCGCAAAGCGAAGCTCGAAGTAAATTATCATTTTCCTGAGGGGAAACTAAGTTGTTGAGAGGCATGTCTAGACCATTTGAATGAATTAGTTCTAAACAGACAAGAACATACACGTAAAGTAATGCTGTGATAACAGCCTGTTAACTTCCTGGCGATGATTGCAGGTGTTGATCCTGTTAAAAGCTCGCCAGACATACATGTATTGCCTTTTACACGCAAACAAGTTACATCTCTGTTTCTCCTTGTAAGCCTTTCATGACTCCATGCCACTTAGTGCATCACTATGTATACAGACCATTTTTGTTATTTTATTGTCTTTACTTTTCATTGTGCTGAATATGACATATGACTGAAAATGTGTGTCAGCGCAGATTTATAATTTGATCATTTTCTGTATGCAAGATCAACTCAATGAACAATGTTTCAAGAATACACAATATTGCGTTTTCCAAAATGTATAAACCAACCAAACCAACTGCCCCTCCTACTCTAAAAGTAGTTTATCAAGCGCCAGTAACAGTGTTACTAGTTGTATGACTAGTAGTATCCCCCACTCAACCTCTCTGTTTTGTATCTTTCACTTCCGGGTTGAGTAAAACCACGCTTTACCGAGAAGACGTGTTTGTTGTTGTCTCTGATTGTTGTGGCCATACTGGCGTGGTGGCAGCGCTTCAAATACTCACGTCTACTTGCGCTACATATCAACAGCCCGTTACGGTCTACATTTCACGCATAGGTGAGCGATCAGCCAAAAAAGACAATTTTTGGTACGGACACAACACACGTGCTCGTATCGTTCGGTTTTCGATCACCCGAAAAGTTGACATTTTGTGCCTTACTGAACACGTGAATTACCTTTGCGACCACGATGGCTCAAACACACCGAGCCCCCAAGCAGTGGTGCCTGGGCAAAAACGAAAATGTGAACTCTTTTGAAAATTGGAAACAAAATCTAGTCTACACCTTATCACTTGATCAGAACTTTGCTCCATTTCTCGTTCAAGGCACAGAATGGGGTAAGAAAACTAGAGCGGATCCTTTAAGGGGATTTGTAAATGATGGAGAGGATGTACGACAGGCTCGCAGACAAACAGCTGAGCAAAAGGTCAACATGCTCGAACTAATGCTTGGACAAATAGCCAATTATTGCCCAGTTATTTCAAGACAAACTATAGTGAAAAATTCTACCTCGACAGATAGTATTTGGCAAACTATCAGACTACATTATGGCTTCCAGTCCACTGGTGCACATTTTCTGGATTTCTCCGACATAAAACTCCAGCCAGATGAACGGCCAGAGGACTTGTTTCAGCGACTCAATGCTTTTGTCGAAGACAATTTACTTGTTCGCAATGGAGGTATAACACATCATGAAAACGTTATTGCGGAAGATGAAGAGATGTCCCCAACCTTGGAGAACTTTCTTGTTCTTACCTGGCTCCAACTCATTCACAAGGATTTGCCACGTTTGGTGAAACAAAGATACGGTACTGACCTTCGGTCTAGAACTCTGGCCTCTTTGAAACCGGAGATCTCGCAGGCATTAACATCCCTATTGGACGAGCTTCACTGCTCAGAAGAAGTCAAGGTTATGAGGTCGGCCACCTCTCGGTTCGATCCAAGATCTCATCGTCAACAGTCATCTCGTTTCAAGACCAAATCACCACCCTCCAAAGCTTGCCCTCTATGCAAACAAGCAGGAAGAAGCAACATCGGTCACTTTCTTAGTCAGTGCCCATTCCTACCAGATCATGACAAACGGTACATGGCAAAAGCCCGGAGAATTGCTGATATTCTAGATTGTCCTGACAGTGACATCTCAGATGAACTTGACGACATGGAGTTACAACACGCTATTGAACCTACCCCCCAGGCTGCCGTGATGCGAATTCAAGTTGGAAATTCCCCATCCATGACGGCATTCTACGGTCACCGGGTAGCAAACATCACCATTGATTGTGGAGCTACTGGCAATATGGTTCGCCTCTCAACAGCAACATACCTAGGTGTCAAGATACAGAGCACTTCCCAATCAGCCAGACAAGCTGATGGTATATCCCCCCTCAAAGTTACAGGTGAAACCCGCTTCTTACTCGTTCGAGATGAAAGAGAGTTCCAATTCGAAGGTCTAGTAGTAGAGGATTTAGATGTTGACATTCTTGCCGGAATTCCCTTCATGGAATTAAATGACATAACTGTTCGTCCAGCAAAACATCAGGTCATACTGGGTGATGGTACCACTTACCTCTACAGCCCTTCAAAAGACTCCCCTGCTCAACACAGTGTCAGAAGAACGCATGTCCTCCGTTCCCCAAACCAAAACACTACAATTTGGCCAGGAGAGTTTATGGAAGTCAGTCTACCAGAGGACTTGAGTCAGGTCGATTCAGTCTTCGCCATCCTTCGCAGTACAAACAATAAATATCTACATGATCCACAGTGGCCAAGCTTTGACATGGTGACTAGTGTAGCTGGTAAGTTACGCATACCCAACATGACTGCCAATCCCATGATAATCAAACGCCATGAGCATTTTTTTCAGGTTCTTACTACATCAGTCATCAGTCCTACAGACCCCAAAACATCAATGCAGAACAATCCAGCAATTGTTCAGAGAATCGTGAGTACCCCATCAGTCGCTCATTCAACAGCTGTACAAGTTGATCCCGACAGCACCTTTTCTCCAGAAACCAAAGATAAGTTTAACTCACTACTGCTGGATTACGATGACGTGTTCAATCCCACAATTAGGGGCTATAATGGCGCCTCAGGTCCTTTCAAAGCCGTTGTCAACATGGGTCCCGTCCAACCTCCTCAGCGCAAGGGTCGATGTCCTCAATATTCTAGAGACAAGCTGGTAGAACTCCAAGACAAATTCGACACCCTAGAGAGCATGGGGGTCTTCGTCAAGCCGGAAGATGTGGGGGTCACTGTAGAATATGTCAACCCTTCCTTCCTTGTCAAGAAATCCAATGGAGGCTATCGTCTTGTGACCGCTTTCGCTGACGTAGGGCGCTACAGTAAACCACAACCTTCCCTAATGCCTGATGTGGACTCTACATTGAGATTGATTGCTTCCTGGAAGTACATTATCACCACAGATCTTACACTAGCCTTTCACCAAATTCCTTTGGCAAAGGAATCTCTCAAGTATTGTGGTGTCTCAACCCCCTTCAAAGGGGTCAGGGCTTACGCTAGGTGTGCAATGGGTATGCCAGGTTCTGAGACCGCCCTAGAAGAGTTAATGTGTCGCGTCCTAGGTGACCTGTTAGCTGAGGGAGTGGTCGCTAAGCTCGCAGATGACTTGTACTGTGGGGCAGATAACCTTGAAGACCTATTCAACAACTGGCATTGTATGCTTGAAGCCCTCCGACGGAACAATCTTTGCCTTGCAGCACACAAGACTCTCATTGCACCAAAGACGGTAACCATTCTAGGTTAGATATGGCAAGAAGGCACGATCACAGCAAGTTCCCATAGAATAGCTACGCTATCGTCGTGTACTCGTCCAGTCAAGGTGAAAGGGCTGCGTTCATTCATAGGAGCATACAAGGTCCTTGCTAGAGTGCTACCTCATTGTGCTGCTGAAATTGCGCCGCTTGATGAAGCTCAAGCCGGTCTGTCTTCCCAAGATGTCATCAAGTGGTCTGACTCACTCATAGCGGCATTCACTAACGCTCAGAACGCCTTAGTGAATACCAAGACTATAACCCTGCCAAGACCAGAGGATCAACTATGGATTGTCACTGACGGAGCTGTCAAACGATATGGTATTGGCGCTACCCTCTACATCACCCGAAACGAGAAGCCCAAAATTGCAGGTTTTTTCAGTGCCAAACTCCGAGGTCGTCAAATCACATGGTTGCCATGCGAAACCGAGGCCCTATCCATCGCTGTAGCAGTGAAACATTTCTCCCCATACATCATTCAGTCAAGACACAAGTCATGTATTCTAACAGATAGTAAACCTTGTGTACAAGCCTATGAAAAACTTTGCCGAGGAGAGTTTTCTGCCAGCCCCAGGGTGTCTACCTTCCTCTCAGGTGTCAGTCGCTACCAGGCTTCGGTGCGTCATCTATCAGGTTCTGCAAACATCTTGTCCGACTTTGCAAGCCGCAATGCGGAAGAGTGCTTTCATCCCACATGTCAGGTCTGTTCCTTCGTTCAGAAAACTGAGGATTCTGTTGTATCCCGTCTCTCAGTCCAAGACATCATTAAAGGTGACACGAAACTACCATACACCAGTCGTGCAGCATGGCTTGCCCTGCAGGAGGAATGTTCGGATTTACGACGCACTCATGCCCATCTTACCCAAGGCACCAGACCATCCAAGACGCAAACGAATGTGAAGGACGTCAAAAGATACCTCAACGTAGCCACTATCGCCAGAGATGGCCTCTTGGTCGTTCGCAGGTCCCAACCACTCGTGCTGACTAGAGACTGTATCATAGTGCCACGATCAGTATTAGAAGGTCTCCTCACTGCAATTCATATACAGCTCGATCATCCCTTCTGTCATCAAATGAAACAGGTGATGCATCGCTACTTTTATGCACTTGACATGGACAAAGCTATTGAACACGTGACTTGGAGCTGTCATCCTTGTTCCTCACTTGCTAAGGTGCCTCATTACCTCACTGTCCAGTCAAGCAGTGACCCCCCAGAAGCCATTGGGATACTCTTTGCAGCCGATGTTATGAAGCGGGAACGACAAAGCATACTTGTGGTACGCGAATGTGTGACTTCCTACACCTCTGCATGTATCGTGGAAGACGAGAAACACCTCACCTTGCGCGATGCCCTCATTAAAATGTGCATCGAACTCAGGCCCTTGGACGGTCCTTCCTCAGTCATACGTGTTGATCCTGCTCCGGGTTTTGTGGCCCTCGCAAATGACAATCTACTGAATCAACATCGGCTAACAGTTGAGATTGGGAGATCCAAGAACACAAACAAAAACCCTGTGGCAGAGAGAGCTATTCAGGAGCTTGAACAAGAGCTCTTACGCCAGGACCCACTGGGTGGTACGTGCTCGTCTTTGACACTCTCGTTAGCCATCGCTAGACTCAACACCCGTATCAGATCGAGGGGGTTATCTTCAAGAGAGATGTTGACACAACGAGACCAGTTCTCAAACACCCAGTTACCCATCTCAGACCGTGACCTTGTAGCAGAGCAGCACCAACAACGCCTTCGGAACCACGAACACAGTGAACATTCAAAGTTCCCAGGCGGGAAAATGTACTCTCCCAACAACATATCTATTGGTGACCTTGTCTATCTATTCAGTGACGGATCCAAACTCAACGCCAGGAAACGTTATCTTGTCGTTTCTGTCGAAGTTCCATGGTGTAACGTGAGAAAGTTCACAGGTCATCAGCTCAGGAGTACATCATATCGGGTGAAACTATCTGATTGTTATAAAGTCAACGACCAAGGCTTGTCACCTCCAACTTATCCGCAAAACTCTGCTGACCATGACTCCGATGATGCCCAACTTACTCCCGTACCAACTCTACCTGATGTTCCAGCTGAGATCAATTATCCCGATACGATTCATGAACATTTTGACATCACAGAAAACCAACCCCCTGACAACGCTCCACCGGAGACAACTGAACAGCTACCTCACACAACCGACATGACCTCCCTAACTACAGAGGATGACAACGCCGGTGATCATCCGTTCAGACGCTCCACTCGAGGAAAAAAACTTCCAGCCAAATTTGCTGACTATTACATGAACTTTTAATTGTCTTTTCAATATTTCTCATCACTAGACATTAGTGTTCATGTTGTTCGTTTCATAAGTTTGCATTACAATTGTGCTGGTTGCACTTAATATAATTCTTTATCCTCAAATAGTTATATTATAAGTCCTTCCTTTTGACACATAAGAAGAGGTCACGCCAGTAACAGTGTTACTAGTTGTATGACTAGTAGTATCCCCCACGCAACCTCTCTGTTTTGTATCTTTCACTTCCGGGTTGAGTAAAACCACGCTTTACCGAGAAGACGTGTTTGTTGTTGTCTCTGATTGTTGTGGCCATACTGGCGAAGGTATAATGTGCGAACGTGTTAGCTCTTAGTATGGACAATGTTTAACGTGTCACCTTACCCTGAGGGCGTAGGGTCTTATTTTGAAAAGGAACTCGACCCGACAAAGTAAAAACTCTGTTGTATAAAGCAATGTTACTTTTGAACCCTATCTGAACATCAAGCACATGTACAGTATGTATCTACTCAGAATTTTCTATTTTCAAATATATAAGTTCTTTAAGTTTGTTCATCATGCATGTTTTCCGTGCAGAAATAATTTTCTGTTGGCCAGAGATATTGATGCTATAGGACTGGAGCAGAATTTCGATGAGCTATACTTTAGCTCATTTAACAGTAATAAATCATGGAATTCACTTGATATTTACAACTAAACTGACAAATTGACAAAACATTTCTCATAATCATCCTATAAAAGTAGACATTCATTCAAAATGCTACTGCATGACCTGAGACTGTTGACATGTCAATATATCATTGTTAATAATGAATATGCTGCAAACACACCCACCCACACGCACACCCACACACATTCACACCCACCCACACCCACCCACATATATATATATATATTAACACAAAAAAACTTCTTCATAGTTCAAGTAATAAATAGATAAAAAACAAAAGTCTGGAAATGATTTCACTTTTCTTTGTGAAAGACCCCATGATGATCACTGAATAGTGTGAAAGACACCATGATGATCACTGAATAGTGTGAAACCGGTCGGGGATTTAAATCATTTCCAGACTTTTGTTTTTTATCTATATATATATATATATATATAGATATATATATATAAAAATGTAAAAGTTAAATGTTCATGGTTTATGTATCAAATATTCTTTAAAAATAACAAACTGAAGATTGGTCTTCACATAAGTTCATTACCAACCGGTTTCGCAACATAGTGATCATCAGGGTAAATTATACATTGTGTTGCTATTGAGTTCCTAAAGGTGAATGAATTTAACTCTAAAATGTGTGTACAAGTGCCGCAATTCGGCCTATTACATTTTGTGATCCTTCCACCTAATTCAGGTTTTTGATCTTTAAAGCACGCTTTAGATAACAGTTGTTTCAGGCTTTTGCTCTGCCGTTTACTGTTTATCATTTTAGTATCTTTTAGAGCGTGCTTTAGTTTTGGACATGCCTCTAGCACCTGTACATAGTTTTTCACATTTGGATAGATATTTGGATTGCATGGTAACTTTTCAGATAAAACGCACATTCAAGTTGTGAACGTTGAGTAGAGATTGGTACTTAAAAGACAACTGCACTTATCTGATCCTTCATTAACTCTAGATATGCACCATCGTTCATTGCCTTCCTTTTTGTAATTTATATGAGATCTCTTTGATTCAGGATTAGCTGTCTTAAGCTGGAAAAAGGGTTCACTCTCATGTCAAACAAACAGCGGATAAGTGATTATCATGATAGTCAAGAAGACGACCAGTACAAAATATGACATTAATTCAAAATTGGCTGTATGATGGATTGTTTTGAAACGGATGAAAGTGTTTATTGTTTTTCTTACTGTGCTCACAGGATGAGCTGCCTAAAATGATTGTAACATGCTGAATAAAGAATACGAAATGCCTACTGTGCTTATAGGATGAGCTGCCTAAAATGATTGTAACATGCTGAATAAAGAATACGAAATGCCTACTGTGCTTATAGGATGAGCTGCCTGAAATGACTGTAACATGCTGAATAAAGAATACGAAATGCTTACGGTGCTTATAGGATGAGCTGCTTAAAATGACTGTAACATGCTGAATAAAGAATACGAAATGCTTACTGTCAGCCAAGGATTTATATTCGCACAAGTATGAATACAATACAATCGTAATTGAAAAATTTATCCAATGTCTGACATTTGATAATGCTTTGAAAAGAGAATATTCAGCAGTATATATATATATATATATATATATATATATATATATATATATATATATATATATATATATATATATATATATATATATATATATATATATAGTGTTAAAAGATTTGATAAAAAACAACAGAAACATTTTCTCGAAGAAAATGTTGTGTGCTGTTGTTTTTTATCAACGCTTTTAACTGTACGCTTGGTTGAACTTTCACCGTAAATATATATATATATATATATATATTTCGACTCTATAACAAGCGAGTTAACATTCGCAGTAAAGTATCATGGGCAGTCAGTTTCAGTGTCGGTCTCCTGTTATGTTCACACAGAGCTCAATCGAAAAAGGATATGCATGCTTCTCGTTATTTGCACCTTCCACTCTGTCTTTGTTCTTTGTACTTCATTCATTTTATTTTTCGAGGCTATACAAATTCCACAGCGCCAATAATTAATTCAAAGGAGCAACTGACTCTAGCTTCTTAAATGTTCATCTGCGTGTTCGATTGGGTCTACAAGCAGATGAGTAAGCCTATTGATGGTTTAGGGACATAAAAGTTTACATACATTCAAACACGCTAATTTTGAACATGAAGCTATTCAAGGCGACTGGGTCTTGTAACAGACGCAGACACATGGCAAACAAGCACAAACAGTTTAAACATTATCTGAATTCAACAACGTCAGATAGCTAATTCTTATTACTTCATTCAATTAATTTCAAACCATTTTCTCATCAATCCCAGCATATATCCAATGTATGCACAAATCGTGCAGATTTAACGTAAAGATACAATGAGGCGTTTCTAAATTATTTATTTTGACTGGTACTAATGTGTTAAACGCGAATCATACCTTAATTCACACATGATATCTCTTGAAGCAATTATGACACACATCATGCACACCGACAAGTGATTCACAACGTTTGGTCTGCTTTTCTAAATGAAACAGACATTTCTGACTCAGGGAACGATTGTTTCCAGATAGTGGAAGATACCATTTTCCCTAGTTTGTGATCTTGAAAGAAGAAACAAGAACTTTCAGGGTATCATAAAATAGGATGAATCTCTATAAAGTTTTAATTCAGCTTATGGTTTGTAGTTTTCAATACACGATTAGGTGTCTGATACATTTAGCTTTGGCATCCAATAACACGCTATTACCTCTTTGGTTCAACATTAAAAAAAAATTCGTTCGACAATTTCGTCACGATATCATCGTATTTCAAAGAACTTGATTGTAGTTTTCACCAATATTTCTTTGAGCCTAGAACATTATTTTACAATTGAAGCTCAACATATTCCGTTACATTACGTTATTTTCAACAATATTGTAATTACATGTAATATGGCATGGCATATTAAATAATCTATTGGTTTTAATCTTTTTCCTGTAAATGTTTTCTCAACACGCTTTACTGTTGATAAAACCTTCCGACCCTCGAACCCCTAAAAGAAAAGTGACTTTATATTGTGAATGATAAAATAAAATCTCAACAACTGACTCCGCTCTATATGATTTAAGTTTTCATTCATTGTGTGAAACTTACATTTTTTGCAAGTCATATCTCAATTTCTTTTGCACTGACATCTTTTGAAACTAAAAAAAAGTCATTTTTTTAGGTAGCCTTTTTTTAAAGTAATGGAATGCCACAAAGCAATGATTCGTAGATTTGATGGTGTCAAGCCCTCTGACATTTCTGAAACGTAAAGTGGCATACATCAACTCAAACTAATTTAGTACTGCAAGGATTTTCGATTCAGGTTATTTGAGTATCATTTTCAGATGAAATTGATATTCGGGAAATGATTAATACCTCAACCATATTTTGAAAAGGGAAATATTCCAAAAACTGAACTCTGATACTGAATCAGTCGAATTTATTTCGGAAATATCTTATGAGAGGAGTTTGAGAAAACATGTTCATTGACAAACTGATCTAAATAGGTTATCTTTATGTCTTCTAGTTTGAAAACATATCTCCTTATGTGTAGGATATGGTCCTCAAAGTCTCCATTAGTTTGGCACAAGCGACTCGTCAAAGGCCGTTAGGCCGCGGACGAGCCCGCGTGCCAAACTAATGGAGACTTTGAGGACTATATCTAACTTAAAACTAAGTCACTTTCAACTATTGGAGGTCGCTACCCACTGCCATATTTATGTTAACTAAGTGTCAAAACCCATCAAATTCATTCAAAAATCTTATTTTGCTTTCAAGTAAAAGATTAATGTATCTTCTTTTACTTATTCAATGTATTTACCACAAAACATTGGCAACCTTTGAATAGTCAATTGGAGGTTGGACATTAGTTGAAAACTATTGGAGGGTATCTTTTCACTTTATCATGTCTATTGGAGGCAATGCAGGGGCAAGATGGAAATAATGTGTACACAACTTAGTTTTAACTTGAGTTAAAACAAAGTTGTGTAAACATTAGTTCTATTACATCATGATATGATTTTATCGTTGTCTCCAATAGGTTACGTATTGTCTTTTTACCCTCCAATAGTTTCAACCTATTGTTCAACCTCCAATAGTATCGTGTGTTGTAGTTCTGGGTACATCACCAAAACGCAACCGTTGTTAAAAATTTCCATTGCAATAGATACCTTTTTCAAATAACTATCTTCATCAAAGACGTACAGAAGAACAAAACACAGTTCAAAATGTTTATTTAGAATGATAGCGCCACAACTGTACCATCAGCCAAATCGAGTTTTATGTTCCTTTTCGTAGTCGCGGCGCTCGATGTTGACGTCATAGGAGGTACGACATCCGTCGTATTGGTGGCTGTGCAGGTGGCACTCGCTGGTCTAGTGACGGTACAGGGGATCTTTCTCCTAATCACGTCACTGACACGATCTTCCATCCCTGATGATGTTCTCTATAAAGGGGAAATAATATAAGATGCAAATGTTTAACAGGGTTTTAGAATTTATCATTACTTTAAAATACCATACCATAGGTCATCCTTTGCGTACTGAAGCGGCCGAAGATAAAATGCTTGGCACTTTCCAGATCTTGGCCTGTAAACATATTCCAAATAATTGTCTTGAAAGGAAAGGAAAGGCTTCTTTCTAAAATGAACGTGTGATAATGAACATCATATAAGTGATTGCTTTCGTGTGGTTCCAAAATAACCATTTTTTAGCAAAAGCTATTGAACTAAATAAATCATGTGTGTTACTTGCTTGGAAATGGAATAATTACCAACGTTTTGGTTTGTGTTACTTTTTGTAATGGTTTGGCTAGTGCATGAGTTTATAGATGCTACAAACCAACATGTAAAATACTGCTTACGAGAGAACATATCGTCTTATTTTGAATGGATATGTAAGATTCACAATTTATTTGAAATTTTATTATTCGTACCAATAAGACATTTTATTATTCGTACCAATGTCCATTACATCAGTTCCATGAAATGAAAACTTGCCGGTAAATGTAGACGCGAAAATAAGATTATGTTCGAATTGTTATCAGATATATGCTTCTGAAAACACGAATTTTCCATATAGGAGTATAATATTATGAAAACTTCACCTTAGTGACATGTATTTTTCGTAGAGTCGAACGAGACAGCTCTCTGGCTGATCCTTATTTTCTGATACCCTAATGGACTTCTTCTCTATCTTCCGGCTGTTGAGCCCTCCTCTGTTGGTTTTGGATATATCCTCTGTGTACTTCAGAAATCTGGAATATATAAGTGAAAAGATACCCTCCAATAGTTTTCAACTAATGTCCAACCTCCAATTGACTATTCAAAGGTTGCCAATGTTTTGTGGTAAATACATTGAATAAGTAAAAGAAGATACATTAATCTTTTACTTGAAAGCAAAATAAGATTTTTGAATGAATTTGATGGGTTTTGACACTTAGTTAACATAAATATGGCAGTGGGTAGCGACCTCCAATAGTTGACAGTGACTTTGCTTTAAGTTAGATATGGTCCTCAAAGTCTCCTAACGGCCTAAGATATGTCCCTCGTGCCAAACTAATGGAGACTTTTCGGACCATATCCTACACATAAGGCAACAATTTAGAATGATTCTAATTTTAAGGTCAATCATCATCGTAGGTGCGACGATACTTTTGGTAAAATTAAGATACGTTATTTATGTATGACGTGTGCTTAAAATATCTTAATCGCAGTCATGAAATAATACTTGCGCAGTAAAACTTTCAAACAAATTATTGTAGAAAACATTTTTCTCCAAAACCTATTTCTTTAAAATTTATCCAAGTATGATAAAACTATTTTAAAAGCGTTTGTGCTCAAGCACAGATAAATTTGTAATATTTTGCTATCATAAAGTTATATTTCTGAATAAGTGGAGTTATTTTGATGTTGTCCTATTAGCTGAAAAGTCATGATGTCTTCTCTGATATTTGATAATCATGGATGAGAATACTGAAGGACGCTCAAAGTGATTTGATGGGAAACTGACTCTTCTGGATCATTACTATTCATAACTTCCTTTCTGCTATTAATGCAAAAAACTTTGATTAAATGTCCTTCAAGGCTTTTCCCTTGACATTTTTATGAGAAATTTAAGAATATGTGATACATTTTAGACGTTATTAATATGTATTAAGATTTAACACTGCCTTTGAATAAGGATTTTTCTATTCAACATTAATTATCATTTCAAATCGAGATGACAATCTAATCTCATTTAAATCAAATCACTGATTCGCTCCTTAGTCGATGGTCTGAAGAAATCCCGTAGACATCCATATCCACATGAACTGTGTACAAGAAATGACCGCAAAATTGAAGGACAAATTGTTACAAATCATTAAATTTTGGTCACTTCTTCTTGATAAATGTTATGTCGGATGACGTGAATCTCACTTATAAACCTAAACCTGGATGTACATAAACAATTTCACTCCAATCATGTTCCTTATGGTTTTTGGATAGGTATGTTCATTTCTTCTGGAGTCATTTACGAAGTGAAGGTTCATGAGACGGACATGCATTACATCTTTGTGAAGAAAATCGATTTTGGTCATCTATGTTTAGAGAATGGTCTTATTCCAGCATGATTAGAACAAGACTGATTTATGATGTATGAACAATCAAATTATGTTAACTTTAAAGAAGCGTATCCAGGTAAACTTCGTGTATTATTGCAATTGTCAACGCAAGGTTATCTTTCGATTTTAGAGAATAATGATCAGTTATTGACAGTGTCCCAGCATGCATCCTGCTAAAGCGTATCTGAATCCACTCTCGCTCCTTCTTAATACCCTGATCTCTTTCGGGCTAAATCCCTTGTATGGCTGGCGGTTTGATATTCGTGGCTATACTCACATGATATTTTTCAGCCAATGAAATGTCGTTAATTAAAGAACTTGAAACTTCTAGCTTGAACTCAACGGATTTTTCCATCCGGGTTGTGCCGCTGTTTCTGAATGCGAGTCCTCTCATTGGGTGGTTGGATAGCTAACAATACGAGGTTTTGGCTTGAATGAGATCAGGGTATGAGGAAGGAGCGAGAGATGAATCATATACGCTAATTTAGCAAAATGCCCAGCATGTCACAACTGAGTAATCAGTATATCTGCAGCGTCGACTACTTGCTTCATTAAACAAGTTGGGACATTTCCTTGTCAATTTTTCTAATTAAAAGACTTGTAAATACCTTTTAAATTGTTTCAAGAAGAATGGATTTTATTTATCGATTGTAATAGAATATCTATGCGTTTGTGTTTTCATTTTTACTTGAAGTACTAGTATTCTAAATAATTATAACGCTTTCGCAAGTAAAAATTATGAAGAGTTGATTTTAAGGACATTATATGCCACAAGATATTTTAACAATTTTTTCTTGAAAATGATGTTTCATCAGATTGCGTGATTGATAACATCAAATCTAGAAATCGATTTGCTTTACTGATTTACTATGGGCACTGGCCAACTCTATAGTAGTGTAACTGTTTAAAATCAAACATAATAGATACCTTAATATAATGTGGAAAATGCTTTAAGAACTATAATTTGCACATTTAAACACGTTTTAAGGGATAAAAGGTGAATGTTTGAACAATTCTATTGAAAACATGAATTGTGTTAAAACTATATATACTATGTCATTGATTTTACTCAAGAATGGAAGATACCAAGCACTTCTGAAGGTATTTAGGACTGAAAATATATATCTTCACTATCTAAATTTAAATCGATCCTTTACTAATTGGTAATATTTGATTTTGCAATGGTAATATCTTAAAGATACATTAGGAAACACTCAAAGAAACACAAGTTACGACAGTAATTGTAAATTGTTGATAGAGAATGAGATTCGCATGTCTCTTGTAGTAGGCCAAGATCAAGATAATGAAGATTTATACCCTGCACTGGACTGTTGCATGGAACAGATTCGCCGACTGTCAAACAATATTCTTTGATCTGTCTTTACCATGTTAATTTGAAGCCTCAAATACAATGAATTATCACCTGTCAAGTAAAGGAAACCTTTTGAAAATAAAAAAGGATGATACATTCTATTACTTGTATCTAATCCTCCACTGTAAACAATATCATTACATCAGTTTTAAAGGTGTCTACACTTCAGTATAACCTAAATCAATTACTGCTTACATGTTAGGAACTTGTATTCAGTGCTATCCTACCAATACGTTTTAAATTTTTCATTCTTATTATTTACGGCATTTTTTAATTTTTACTTTTAAATAAACTTCAGGAAAACTCTAAAACGACGTAAACGAAAGCATATTTAATTCGTTTAGTTTTCTGTATGATACTTTGTACTTATTGACTCATTTTGAAATTGAATATTTAAAGACACGTGTCTTTGGAAGACTCATTCTTTAAAACAAATGATAACTGTTTCTGAAGGAACAGAAATGTCAATGTCATAACATGCACATAAAAGAGCTGAGACATAAACCGTCAATAAACGAATCGTAGTTAATTGATATAAGGAGATGTAATTCAGAATGATAGCAATATGTAATCATTTAATATATTACATAATTTAAATGCATAAAAGAGAGCACAGATTCATATATAGCTAAGATAATCTACTTGTAAAATATTTTGTTTAGTTTAATTCATAATTAGATTATTTACAAAAATTGAGACTAAGCAAGGGATAAGAGATGGTAAATTGGTATCAACGTTACTCGTTACATCATATACATGTAAATGTAGACTATTGCTATCAATTATATTCAGACTGTTGACAACAGATAAGCTTCTTAGCAATCGAATGGCCTCAGATCTCTCAGTTACCAAATAAGATGTCATCCGTCCTATATTTGATAAATGGAAAACATCAGTTAAAATAGTTGTATCCCTATATAACTTTCAGTATGGATCTGAACCGAAAAATAACCATAATCTGATTTTAATGTCAGTTCAATTTTGTCAATTGTTGATGCATTTATACAATTCAAAAAGGAATTTAGAGCAATACTGAAGCCCTTATTTGACACTGAGTTTAACATCGTTTGAATAAATCAATCTTACCAAAACAATGATAAAGTATTTAAAAGTATTACCGTGACTCAGGACCATCAAAAATCTATTCCTACAATCTATAATACAATGAATTATAAATTATGATTTTTACATTGATGAATATTTCAATTTAAATGAAACAAAACTGTAAACTGTAACACTTATTGTCTGTCAACAGAGGTTAACTTAGTTCAGGAATATTCTTTTAAAACATAGAAACCTGACAGCGAATGTATACAGTCGAATCAAGATGGCACCTGACTGGCAGGAGTAAGCGTCGACCAAGAGAAGATCGATGAATTGAGAAACTATCTGAAGGCAGCGGAACCTTGGCTTCGACGTATACAGGCGTTAACCTCGTGGTGATAAGATCATTTGTTTGTGAGCTATCTGATACAACTACTGATTCTCCACCTTACTTTCTCCAACTTTCTCCACCTCACAGCCTGTCAAAGTAATTCGGGAATTGTGAGTTCAAAAGCTCATAGGAAGGATGAATGATAAAAGACATATAATACACAGTATCAATAGTTTCAATTTAATCTTAGCAAGTTCAATATATATATATTCAAAAGGGGGAACGTCTAAATAACTCAAGGATTTTTTATTGATACAAAACTATCCTGAAAGTCAGAGATCCTAATTCTAACTAACAGTGTGATAAAAACATTGTTCCATTGGTTTCAACCTTTATTCCTAAACATCAGAGCACCGCTGCAATAACTAAAAAAACCTTACAAGTTTTACATCAAAGTAAAGAAATGAAAAACGTTTTGTGTAAATAAAAAATTGTGAACAATCTTAAACAACCTAAAAATCTTCGGAAGTTGTTAACATCATCCAAGTTTGATTTAAGTGATGAAGAACCAATTGCAACTAATTGCGGTCATTCACGCTGTCCTGCATATAAAAATATAATATTCGGACCTTCTACACATATGAATGTAAGTAAAGTATTCTCCGTAAGACAAAACTCTTAATTGTAACAGTAAATATGGTGTTTTTATCATCACATGCTCTGGATGCAATGACAAATACATTGGAAAAACTGAAATAAAGTTAAAATTACGCATGAATTTAAAAATAATATATCAGATTAATCATAAAAAAAACGTTTTCCCAATGTATAAATTAAATTTTGATAAACATAAGCTTGTAGAAACAAAAGAATGAAGATTTATCAAATTGTTTTCACTAAGGTTAAATCCTTTTTTTGCAGTATATGTATATCCCATTGTAACCTATATTGTGACATAAGAATGTAATTACGTCATTTTGTACACGTCGTCACAGGCTATAGTATTACAACATTAAATGTGCTTAAACATGGCCATAATGTACTACTGCCGCAAAGCACATATATGTGTTCAGTTCAGTGGCAAAATTCAAATCCTCTACACACAGAAGTCTAAACAGAAGTAGACCCACGATATACATAAAATACCTTCACAAAATAACTCTTTATATGAATTTGTAATCTCCTAAAAGTGAATAAGATATTTTCAAAATTTCTAAAGGCGCTCGTTTTCATCGGTTACATTTTGATGTATGTACATCACATTTATTTTTATATTTTAATTTTGTGGTATGATTATAAAGGTAAATTATGATAAAAAGAACACACTGGGATCCAATAGGAATATAGGATATTGATAATCTGTAATTTCAAATCTGGCGCAAAAGATTACCTAAGATTTGTTATTGTTAGGTTATTTAGTAATCTCAGTAATGATTTCCGTACCCTTTGTCAACCAAAAAAAGTTTTTAAACAGCTTTATTTATATTGCTAATTCAGGATTTAATTTAAAATATCGCATAAATATATCGATTTATATCTAAACAATGTATGTCTGTAAAGCAATTATCTCAGTAATGAAAATTTCGTTTGGTTACAACTCTACCATTGAAAATGTTTGAGAAAATGAAAATTATATTGAAAGATATTTCTTCTTGAGCAAGAAAAACACATATCTGCCATTAATGGTTTCAATCTGTACACTGTAAAAGTTCTCTAACACTCTCACATTGGAAAAAAATATAAAATGTTTTGTATTTCCCAAAAGGTTTTTGATCGTTTAACTTTACATTCAAATCTAATTTGAAAAGAAGATACTAGGTCTTCCACTTCGCACATTACTTCTGTTCTCTGCCATAAACGTGACGCGGAAACCAGCTAGGACATGGAAATGGTGTTCTTCAAAGCATGCATAGTTTAATTACACATTATATTTCACACAACTACTTCGAGGATCATAAAAGTGATCTTTCACACACTTTGGAGAAAATTTTCATCTACTCAAAACGGATTTAGAATACTTTAATATAGAAAGTAATACAATCGAAGACTCTTAAGGTTGAATCCACTCCCAGTCATGTAATGAATATTCAGATGCCCGAAAGCTAAAGAAATTCAAGTCAGAATTGACAGTAGTGATACAATAATCGTGCAATATGTGTTTTTTTTTTAGATCATATCAATGTCCACTTTGTTCACGTAATATCCACTTAGTTCACGTAATATCAACACTTTCATGTGTGCATTTAAGGATTTTACACCTTTAATAAGAGCACCGCACCTTTTGTCATGTATATCTGGTTTCACTTTGGCAAAAAACAACAACACAAAAGACCCCTAAATGCATATGTATTCGAGTCTAATTGCAATTTTCCTTATTTCCGTCATATGCTATTCACGTAGCTAATATACATTGTTGTTTATGGTTCAGTTTATCTTATCTGCTTGACACAGATTACCTAATGTGTATCTATCATTTTGTCATCTGTTACACCAATGCATTGCACTTAAATTGTTAATTGAATTTAAGTGTTAGATTAAATGTTGATAGCCATTTTGTCAATATCATTATTAGGGCGTGAGTATATATTCATGTATGTCACCATCTAAAGTAAATATGATTTATTTATAAAAAAAGAAGGAGCTGAAACTTTACATGAATATAAGAACAGATATCTAAAACAATTTGAGAAAAACGAAGAAGTTAAACTTTTCAAATTTCAAATTGTTATTTTCACTTTGTTCTGTTAATAAAAAAATCACTTGGATCAAAGTCCATTTAATCATTTCAGAATAACAGAAAAATAACATCATTATTAATCATAGCATTTAATCCTGACATTTCTGACCATGTAAAAGCTAGATATCAAATGATGATATCTAACGAGCTTTGATATTTCTAAATGTAAGCTAAAATATCACAATGTATAATAAAGCGATAATAAAAATTTGCAAATCAGCTTATATATCAAGAAAATTGATAATGCCAATTACATAAAAAAGACAAAGATATTGGGAGTTGCCAAACAAAAATTTCCTCGATAATATCCAGTTACGAAAAACTTATATATATATATGATTGCTTAGATTACCCTTAAATAGAAAAAAATAAACCAATTTGTAAAAACTCAGTAAACATTGTTTTTATGTTGTAACATTAGAATATACCTCACACCATGACTTTGAAGTATTGAATCATTCAATTGTAAAAGCATAAGACACAATTAGAGGTTCAGTTTGTGAATGATTTAGTCTCCAAACTTTAACTACTTTAGCCGATCAGATGAAGATATAAAAGTGTAGCAACTGGGGATATAAGAAATAGAAACCTCTGAAACTTTATTGTATCATTAATCACATTTCTATATTATGTGAAGATCTTTATAAAGTTGAAGGTGATTAAATAGACTTTAACTGATGTACAAATGGGAAGGGGAAACAGTTATATTGTTCGTAAAAAAATTTAAAAAGATATGCAATGCATAAAACTCGGTATGTTTTCAAATATGTTTTATTTGATATCATCAATAAATACTGTTTGATTAATACAAAGGGTAAAATCGTTTACCCAATGAACTATTTTATCAATAACATGCTGTCATCGTTACTTTGTAATAAATGGCAATACATTTTAAGTGTTGGTAAATAGTTTTGCAGTCGAGAACTAAGGTACATAAAGAAATTTACTCACATGACATATTAGCCCAATTCAAACTTTATATTTTAAACAAATGCTTTTCGAGAAACCGCTATATTCCGTAATATGCGACGGAAATATGTTTAAAAATATATGTTATTTTAGTGAAGTATAAGTATGCATTTCCTTTAATATCGCAGACACTTTTAATGTAAGGATAAAACCCATTTCAAAACTTATACTCACCAAATGTAAAACCCAAAAAGACAAAAACTTAATCTACATCTGTGATAACGAATGGACAAACTTACAATACTGCAAATTTAGATTAGATTGTTAGGACAATACACAACTTAATGTACAAGTAAGATTGTTAGGGCATAATACAACCTAATGTTAAAGTAAGATTGTTACGTCAAATTGCAACTTAAAGTTCCTATAAGATTGTAAGGACAGAATGCAACTTAAAGTTCGAGTAAGATTGTTAGGGCAGAATTCAAAGTAAAGTTGAAGTTAGATTGTTAGGACAGAATACTACAAGGCCCCACACAAAAAAGCTTGCTCTGAATTCAACAGAATACATGTACAAATGATAAAATATCAGCATTCCTTTATATCAAAGCTGTCTTAAGCTGCTAAAATGTTTATGAATATATTTTGTTCTTTGTTCGCGTTATCATAAACATATACTTGCTGTTACATACATTTGAAATTTTCATGTTTCTTCTCATGCACATGATGTCTGATGTCATGAAATCATGGATGTATGTTTCCAAATTTAGTTCTAATGGAAATGCTCTTCAGTCAAAGTTAGCTCAATGTTTTTCACGTCATGTAACAATCATAGTGATTGTGAGCCTAAGCAAAGCAAAACCATTGACTCTTATCCCCGGCATCGTAGGTCACTTTAGTGTGAGTAGAGTGAGTGAGTTGGGGTTTAACGTGTTTTGAACAATATTACAGTTATTAAACACGTAGTGTGAGTAGAAGGTGTGCAACTTACACTAAGTGAATAAATGCTACTGGTAGCAACTGTACAGGAGATGATTTTATTTTCGAAATATGAATACAGTTCAGAATGAAGTTTTGCCAATGCTGATATTAAACTTCAAGAACTATTTCATACTTTCCCCCACGTTTTTCATCCCCCTGCATTCCCGATCTCTTCCTTTTCCTGAGCCCTCAAAACTAACTTACATCCACTTTTTGTCCTGTCTACTAATTGACTCTCTAATGGTGATTTGCTTTTATCAAGTCTTTCCTTAATCTGTTCCCTATGACCTTAGGGTTCAGTGCCCGTTTGAAATGATGTCATCAGTTAAGAACCCTCTACAATAACATGTCACTAAAACAAATTTCTCGAAGTGATCCTTTCAGCTATCCTTTTGCCAAATAAATGTAATCTCATTATTGTCCAGCTTAATTCTTTTAACTACAATTAATACCCGTCTAAGCGTATGCAATTCTCTTCCGTACAAAGTATTTGACATATCTTCCTATTATACTGATTTTCTAAGTATAAACCTATCGACCATACTGGGCAGGCACCTTTCTTGTATTGTTCTGAAGTGATGAAGAGTCTTTACAAAATATTGTAATGTAGACATTGAAGCAATATATTTCCTAAAAAATTTATTATTGCTTAAAGCAGGGAAGAGTGAAATTTGTTCATTTGATTATTTCTCTTGGAATACTATTTTCCTACAATGAATATCACTTCTAAACCTTTTTCGCAATTTCTAACTTAATTTTCTGCTAAGGCACTTGTCTGCAGGCCAAAACTTAAAGAAATCTCTGTTATTTTTCTACTTGCCATGTAAAGTCATTAACTTCCATTTGGCAACCGTACATTCTTCTCTTGATTTTGCCTGTACCCTTTCCTCCCAAGCAATAATTATTTCTCTCAACACAACAATATCAACTGACTTGTTTGTATTATCTAAAACGAGCATATCAGTCCGCGCTTGGTTTCGATATTGGCAAACACGAAAGCCAGTATTCTAAATCTGACTGGTTTGATGTTTATCATGCAAAGCTCATGAACAATTAGATCTAGATTAATTTTGTTCAACACATAAACATGTGACGCTCTAAAACTTATAAACCTCATACAAGTTATCGAGAGCTGATGGGTTGTTAATTATGTTGTTAATGGTGTCAGGTGATATTTGTATGTTTCATGCACTGTTCTGCGGCTGATAGATCTCTTAACAATCAAATGTTCTCACTTTATGTGTGCTCTAAGAATAAAATGAAAGTATATATAATTTTGAAACATGACATCTAGTTGACTGATTGTTGGCTCAGTAATAGATTAGTTAGGAATTGTACTTTCAAGGAGGCTATTCAGCTCTGCCTGCGACGATATACAACTTCAAGTAAAGAAATATATTTACCTTTTAATACTTTATAGATATTACCTTGGTCAGAATGTTTGATATGAGATCGTTTCACTATACCATATGAGGGGTTGTTTACATTCGACCTAACAACACAATAGACATTCGTGATTCTTATGTTATGTGAAGATAAAGAGATGAATGAAATAATTTTAAAAAGGAAACAAAGCATGGTGTTGAACCTGGCTTAGTTTCAGTTAGTTGTTCATTCATCAACTAGGAGGGACTGTTCAACATAGTACATACTGATGAAATGTTTGCATAATAGAGACATTCAAAACTAGTGGCGATTCTTAAACATAAACAAAGAAGCAATATAAAGCATGACTGTTGTCACCTGCTCTTTCAAATACAAACTTTGTATCTTTAGAAATAATTTGCTGTAAAACATTGCTTACACATCCTACTTCAAATGTCACATCACTATTCACTCTCCTAAAAGCGTGTGTTGTTTGTCCTTACCTTGAGATAAAACTTTCTACTAATAAATGTTATCAAGCTGAATCAGAAATCGATACAAAATCAATTCATACTTCGGACAGAGTAACGACCACGTCTTGCGTTGGACATTTAAAGAACTATTAATGTTTGTAAATGGTCAGACTGTAAGCAGCACAATTAGGAGTGTAAACCACTTAGTGTAATAAAATTACAGAACTAGGCAAATTATACCACTGTATTAAAGGTTTAGAGTCCTACAATCTAAACCATGCAGGTGAGGGAATGAGGTATATGTGTATTTAGTACTGACATTGTATAGTTACGATAATGTTAAAAACAGTCTAGTTCTTGTTAACCTTGTAACAACGTCTGAGGCAAAGCCAGTAATTTGTGAGGTAAGTGTTTTTGATCGTTTGCAAACTACAGTTCCTACAACAGTAACGAGCATTTGGAGGGTTATCTGGCTGTTTGACGTATTTCTGGTTGTATGTTGTAAATAAATAGATACTAAATACACTATAGCTACTACTTGTACATATTCTTATTATGCATTATCACTATATACTAGAACCTGGGTTTCCTAACTAGATTAAAATACAAATGAGCTAAGTGATGGGATCAAAGAACAGAGAGGAGAAAAAAACCAAAAGGAGCATAGAACCATCTGACCAATAGGAAGGTGTAGAACAATGGCTTAACTGTCGTACAACTACATATTAAACGCTTCTCAGACAGTCTGTTATCACAACGTTCCTGGTACTAAATATATTTAAAAGCACACTGACTCACTAGAGGTATACGTAGAAATGTATTACGTAGAACTTTCTACACTTTAACCGTTATTGTGAAACTTAATGCCATTCATACATGCATTTTGTGATACAGCCATTTTGTAACACCCTTCTGTCTAAATGACCTATCGAAATTACAAAATAAGTTAGTGACTAAAATTGCTTTTAATCCGTAGAAACTTACAAAAAGGAAAGAAAATTCGCATTTGTGAAGAAATATTCATGCATTCAAGACAATGTCTTCACGTCGAATATACTGAATAAAGATCATTTTCAAGTAAAGGTCTTCAATTTTGTGGTCATGATGACTGCCTTAACATATACTATTTTCTCTATCTAAAACACTCATTTAAAACTATATTCAATGTTTAGCAAACATTAACATACTTTTAAAATGACTCCAGTTTTTGTTTTTCTTTATTTATCAAACTTATGTAACTTAGGCTAATTAGTTTTATCACCTGTTCAATAATTGTGTTATTAGCTTCTAAATTCGCACCACAGATCTAGAAAAGAAAGAAATAATTTTGTGAAACCCGCCGTTTCGTTATTAGAGGCGATTTCTATCATTTAAGCCTCCAGTCATTTAAAATAATATCTTAAGAAATTAATTTTAAGGAAATCATTTCATCTTATTGTCTAGTAGGATGATGCTACCCTGATACCTGAAACAATTATTATGTCGAATTGTTATGTGAATTATTTAAGTTACCAAAGTTAATTGATCAGATTTATAACTAAACAAACCACACACTTCATATCAATATGCTGGTTTCGTAACTTTGCTGAATGAAGTCATCCGATTTACAGTTTTGAAACAAAGATGTTTAGGTCATGAAATGCGTCCCTGTCACTCTAATTTCTTTTCCTCATATTACGAACTATTATCTAATATAGTTGTTCACATTAAGATACGTTGTAACATTATTATTAATAAACAGTTAATATCACACATTAAAAATTAAGTTTTTTTATGATAATGACATGGATTTTCTTACATATTATTACACCCATTTTACGATACTTACACATAAGAAATGGAGTGAAATTCGGTTGCAATTTTTGAAGATAATGTATTTTTATTGTAAAATTACTTTTGAATAATCCTTCGGTAGCGTGTTTCCTTAGTGGAAACACTCGGAAGAATAATCACAAAGAAGAAGTGAAGTATACATGTCCTAGGCGATGTAATTGTTTAGGTTTTCTGAAGAACATCTATTTAAGCCAATTCTTGGAATGTTCTACATAAACGTAGACATCTCTAATATATATAAGAACCTTCTAGCAAACAACTGTTATTAGTTCTGTGTATCTAACTTGCAAAAACAATTTCAGTAAAAAGGGGATGCTAAAGAATGAATTTGCTTCAGACAATCAAATGGTGAAATCGAAGACTCTTTTAACTGTTCAAGAACAGCCATTCTGCTTTAAAAAAATACTAAATTTATTTCTTGATTTATCAAATGAAAAAAGTTACAACAGTAAGAGATGTTTGTTTTGCAATTATTTAGCTTCAGTAGAAAGCTTCACGTTGAAATACTATTAGTCTGGAGAGTAGAGAGCCAGGCATATGTTCAATTAATGTTATTTTTGTTTAGGGATTGCATATATCAGAATGAAGAATTGCTATGATTTAAATGAGTCTGAATTTAATAAGAATTAAAAGGTTTCATAGCTATAAAAGTCTTAATCCTACAAAGGTATTTCACAGTGTATATTATCTGTTTTCTTCACCCAAGTACTTTTCATATTATGAGTTCATAGACAAATGTCATACATACTCATTCTATAATGTGGTTCTATATTGCCTATCTGTTTGCCATCCCATCCTCCTCGTCTTCATTTGACTTATCCAGAAGATCTTTTAACTAAATATACACGCAGTCAACTCATCATATGAGATGATACACTTCAGTATTTATTTCATCCTGAGCAAGTAATTCAATATAAAGAATATACCATAACATCACTTATCTACCAGCAATCCCTGATAATTCCGGGCTTGTGGAAACTTTCTTTCTTAACCGCCAGTAATTAAAATACCTCTGATGACGATACGATTCGTTAAGCCCATGGCGTGAGTGTTGACTATTCTATTTAATATGTAATCATGTGGCTATTCTAATCATATGGCTTCAAGTTTATGATGACATACCTTTTTTTGTCATACCCACTTTCGTCTCTGCTCGTTATTCGTTTATGTCTGTTATGTTATAAAAATTTCATAAATATGACTTCAGCATAAATTATTACTGTGCGTATAATTTAACTATACATTGAAATGAAAAACCCAGGGAAGTGGGAAAAAATTGGAAAAGAAAAAACTAGGGAAATACATTCTGCCTAAAGGTAAAGCATAAAAATGAACTATATAAGTGAATAGATCAAGGATAGGATTGTTCCCACGTTAAAAAAATAATAAGGCATGTTTGTTGTCAGATAAGGAGTTCATCTACCCACGTAACCTTTGGTTTAATGTAACATTTTTTTGTGACCGGGAGAGAATAATTAGTGGTTGCAATCAGCGATGTAGTTTTTTTGTTGTTGTTTAGTGTAAGTTATAATTGGGAAGGGGAAGACAACAGTTCCTTCAACTCGTACATAGTCAATCAAAAAAAAAAAACGAGCTATGAGTGTAAAGAAGGAAAAGGTTGATCCTTGATGCGCAGTTAAAACCCGTAGGGAACTTTCGGAAAGCATGATATCCATGACACAAAACAAAGGTTACATGTGAAGATATTACTTGAATTACCTTTTAGGGAGATAATGAGAGGAAGTAAGAAGTACGGAGGCGTTGATTCTATTTCACAAACATGACATAATGACAGGCAGGTGCTGCGAACAACAAAAGAATCAAGATGTTACTTTAAGAGATTAGTGTTTGGTAATTTTTGATAAACTGTCAAAAGTCAAAAGGCATTCAGCAAACAGCGATCTGATGAATGTATTAGGAAACTATCAAAGGGATAGAAACTTTCACACTCAGTAGAGTGACAACAATGGTTATCGCCATTGTAGCAAGATAGAGGGTTTATTTCGGTGATGGAACAGAGTATCGCAATCTTAATCATATAATAAATGGATTTATTCTACAAGAGGACAATACGTGTGAACAACAAAGGAATTTGTAAATCTTCGGAAAAACAGTTTTATGAGTGTGTTGAAAGATAACATCTATAGGTTCTGAGAGATTGACATTATATAAACAAACAACATTGATGCAAAGATTTCGGTTTGTAATGTGAAAAATATGTAGGAACCGTAAGCTAGAATCTCCTACAATGTGATATGCCAACGTTTACTAATTACAAAATATCTTAAGATATAGGCATTATGTGTAGTTATAATCAGTAACTGATATGTAAGTGACAAGGGACAAACAAAGGACAATCTCGGAATGACTCTAAACTTGCTACCTTCCTTCTTTCATGAATGAGACATGCTTTGATCAAAGATTAGCTGCCATAATCCGACAAGATCCTCTTCATATTGTCTTACAGATGAATAACCTGCAGATAATTTGCATGAGTATGAATAGTTCGCTGGCAAGTCAAACAGGGGATAAGGGATTATTGTGTTAGTCTTATCGTGGCCAGTGGAAAAATAGGCATAAATAATGAATCAACATTTATTGTAGAAACCATCTCTCTGATATACAGAGTTCATGTTTTGACTTTACTTTATATAAATATATATCCTTTTGAAATTTTTGGGAAGTTCTATGTAATGATCACTTTATTATGCCGCGATTCATCAGGTTAATTTTTATTTCAAATGAATCATTTATTTTTACAAAGTCCCAGTCATGACGCGTAATTGTACACAAGTAGAAAAACCCTCCTTTTGCATTGACCGTAGCTGCTTTAAACTATCTAGAAAGTTTTGATTTGGAGAAGTGGAAACAAGCAACATGCACTTAAGTAGGACGAAACTATATTATTTACAATAAAAGAACGTTCACAGTTCTCTCGTATACATACGTTCCGGCGGAATGTTAAACACTTATTGTCCCAAATGATTTGCCAAATTTTACAAATGTTTTCTGTGGTTCGTCTGCGATAGGCAGCCGGTTTATTTACAATGAAAAATCTGTTAACCTATGTTTTCAAATGTTTCCTGTGGTTCGTCTGCGATAGGCAGCCCGTTTATTTATAATGAAGAATCTGTTAAGCTAAGTTTAAATTCTTAAACTTCAAAAACATGTTTCGCTTCTGTAGAAAACAAGATTTTTATGTGTAAGAAAATATAGTTTTGTTTGAAATGGCAATTTTTGTTCAGACACGATTGTTCTAACAAAATCAACAATGTATAGTTGTTCAACAACTCCTGCAGTACTTCTTAAAGAACCAGTTATACCATCTGATAAACTAAAGTCCAAAAGAAACTGTACACTTTTTAAAACTGAAATATCAAAAACCTCATATTATAGATATTGTCACATAGTTCGCCACAAAATTGACACATTGATTTTACATCTTAAAAGAACAATATCAATGCATTGTAGTGAAAATTGAAAAAAAAATCACGTGACAAACAGTTTAATAACTGTCCATAACGAATTTCAATCAATGCTATCTTTGCGTTTGTATTGGTATACCGATATGATACAGAATACAGAACGGGTGTGATAGTTGAATCAAAACGCAGTTGATTCTTTATAGTATGTTATCTGTTTACATCAGACCACCTCCAGCTTTGTCTCTAAGTGACGTAATAGATGCTGAGTAGCTTGGACAAATTCATCGGATGCATAACTTTGGGATTGGCAAATACAAGTAAAATTTTAGTCATTGAGTCTAATGGCTGGTCACAAATCGAACTTTTCATACACGTTTTAAAATGACTTATACATCTCTAACCACACGTTTCCGTTCATGAAAAACTTTCAAATATTAATTTATATGAAGATTTAAATATCTGACAACTGATGTCATTTTACGTTTGACATGTTTTTCATTACAGAATGTGTTTTGTGGTAGGTAGGAAAACATAAGTTACTCATACATAAAACTAAAGCAACTGATTTTTATTACTTATATGAAATCATTATCTCAAAAACGTAATTTTGACCTCTGCTCACTCTACATATCTACAGAACAAAGTGGTTATTGCAAGTTGGACTTTTATTCGTTGGGTATTTTTAGAATTACAAGAGTCACTCTATCTTTTTTTTTCATTTGAATGATTTTATTGTGGAATAAAGTTTCTGTTCGACCTCACATAAAAACAAATTAAAGAAGGTACTCAAACTACCTTTGATGGGTTTAACATA
The DNA here is from genome assembly GCA_921293015.1 of Phorcus lineatus. Lineage (NCBI taxonomy): Eukaryota > Metazoa > Mollusca > Gastropoda > Trochida > Trochidae > Phorcus > Phorcus lineatus. The sequence goes on along the minus strand of OV121086.1, from coordinate 53,476,488 downwards.
TCAAAGAAATGCCTAATTCGACTTTAAGATGCGCTTTAAGACGACCATTATTCTACATTAGCAACATTTGAGCCAATTGCAAATGACAGAAGAAGACTACAAAATGCCCATTACTGTCTAATGTGCTTATTGCTAAAGTGTTCTCTTCAATACAGGAAAAGAACTGCAATATAAGCATGTAATAAACCATGCCTTGAAGTTATTAAGTGAACTAAACACGTGTAATTCAAACCCGTAATACACACACGGCAGCCTACATCCCTAAATAAAGCAATTTTAAACTTGAAAAGTATTATTTGGTGAAACAATTTTGACACTATGTGCAATTAAAGCTAGGATAATGGATATTGCAGCAATACGTTTTGTGATTAAAATGCACTAATGTGCTATTATTACTCTGGAAAAGCCTTCTTTTTTCGTAAAAGAAAATCGATTTACGTAAAGAAAAGATTCCCTTGAAGGAGTTTAGACACGGCTTGTAATTACATCACTCACACTCTAAAGAGCAAAAACAATTTCAGTTTGCTTTATTAAATAAAAGAGACGTTTATGTCAAGGGGAACGATGGTTACATTGAAAGTGGAAGAACTTTCATTACTTGACATAAGATGCAGCGGATTAATCTGTTAAAAGTTTCTTTCATTGATAATTTTTATGAAAAAAACCCAGCTCAACACAATTTAAAACGAAATGTAAAATGGATATGAATATATATGGATATTTGATAATGGGCGGATGAGTAAAGTGAAAAAGAAATACCTTAATGTAGTGAGGTTAATAAATTAATATTTGCAATTTATTACTCGCCCGTGTAAGATACTGCAGTATAATATTTGTACGACGATAATTAACTACTGTAATATCGCTTCACGTATGACGTCATAATATTGTGTAGTTGTGACCTCATAGTGTTAGCATCGCCGTCACAAATCTTTTCAATGTTGCTTGCCAACATTCATCTGCCAGGAAATAGTCTGTCTGAAGAACGTTTACTCAAATAGTTAGTAATTTATGCATGTATGATTAGAAGCTACTACAATTGTTTGAACGTCTTGACAGATACACTCCTATTTAACATGTACAATGTGACATTGTGACATCAGTTGAGGAGATAATCGTGTTTTTTCAAGTATTCAGTATTCATGTTTGAGTTTAAAGAACCCTCAGAGTGATTTGGTAAAACAGTGCGATTACCACTTGATTGCTATTTATGACTTCACGTTTGCAATTCATTGCATCAAGTTAAAACTTAAAATATATTGTTAGGTTCTCAAAAGGCGTATTTTTCATTTGGAAGTGAAAGAGGAATATATATGATTGGCTTTGGGAAGAGGTATATGTCATGAAAAAGTAATAGAGTATACAGTTATTTCTTTCTTTACAGCATTCATCATTTCATTAACAAACAAATTAGGACGGCACACTAAGTGAACCTCCCTCTAAATGTGATATAATTGCTGGAGTTACCATGCGCTATCTATGCAGTTGGAAAATCGGGTTTCCTCATTTATATTGGCAAATAACACTTGGTCTCAATTTATCATAGCATACGGCTTGAATTGAATAAAATCACAACTGCTATCAGCGGTCAATATCATTATATCTTTAGGAAAAAAACTTTTAGTTTGATAATTATTTTCAAATTCACTTTTTCACATCAAAACATCAATGTGTGTGGATTATGGATCGTCATTTTGACATAGATTGACTTATACTTAAAAGCATAATCTTTAATCCATTTCTACGCAGCACCTGTTTATTCTTTTGTCACGCTTTGGCTATGGAGTCCTCACTTCTTACTCCTGCTACCTATCTCCTGACATAGGTGACTCAAGTCATGATTTGATATGTTTACTGTTTCGTTTCACCTGATTTTTAGGTCTCCACCTACATAATTGCGACCTTGGATAACCAATTTTTTCCCAATTAGAACTTTTTTCATAGGCTTCTGTCTTATAAGCGATTTGAAATGAAGGAACTCTTGTCTTCCCAATTGATACGGAAACAAACTAAATACAGTGTTTTAAAAAAAACGTGACGGATTGCAAACCCTGATCATTCTGTACCAGTTGTGTCCAAAAACACGACTCCATATCTCAAAACCAAAATAACCAGCATTTATCTTACCCTATCTTTTCTCATTTATTTCATACATCTGTGCTTTGAGCATAGGCTATTCCGATCAATATCATAACTATGTGATTAGATTTAAAGTTTATAATTTTTTACGATTTATTGATCTTATTTTTTCAATCAGAACTCTTTTTTGTGTCAGTGACTTCGATACTAAATACAATCTGGGGCGAAGGAACCAATTGTTATGCAAACAAACCAAATACAGAGTTAAAAAAGATGTGACTGAGAGGAACCACTGATGATTTTCTACCGGTCACAAAAACTTATTACGTGGGCTCTGACTCGTTGTGCTTCCTTTCCTTAAATTCATGCTTTGAACATGGATGTGTTCCAATTAACGTTTTTGTGAACGATTTTAATATTTTAGTGTGGGTACCATACTTCTTTTTAGGGATATAATCAGTTTAGTTATTTGATAATTCTCAAACCTTTCAAAAGTGTTGCCAAATACCTGTATGAACATCATGTGAACGAAATGAATACAAATAGGTATGATAAACGTGATGTACATAATACTGTGTTGTGTGTTATGTAATCTCTTGTAGCAGAAAACAAGTTTTCATATAAAAGGAGAAACTTTAACTTATAGGGGTGTCACAAACGATTTATTCCTCACAAGTCAGAACTTATTCCATCTGATAAATCAGGAGAGGAATCCGGAATTCAGCAGTGTTCCTGTAAAATTTCAATGATGTAATCAGCCGTTTGAAGAGTATTGAGTAGACCTCTCCACTAAGCCTGATAGAAAACAGACCCACTTCTCATCATCCATTTTAACATTAGTTTTTCACCGGCTTGATCCGTCCTGGATAAACACTAATAACTGTTATTTGGTGGAATTCTTACACATGCTATACATCCAAGTCTGTGTTGGACACCCCAAGTACCATTGTAATTCATCGTTCGACGGGTAAACTAAACTAACTTAATCTATTTTAACAGCTGATTACATGTGTGCTTAACCACTTATTGCTTTGTGTGTTGTAATGTTTTTATTATTAGATGAAACTGGTCTAATCAATATCCATGCATCCAACTGACTTTTAAAACATTTATTACAATGGTGCACATAGGTACGATTAACAGCACATTTAGCAAATCAAGTAAATCTAAAATTTGTTAGGCAAAAAAATTTATAGATGACCTACAGTGCATCACCAATATCCGAAAAAAAACCCCCAGATATATATAATGGTCATAAGGAGCAAATCAAGAGAGCAAGAATTGTTGTTTTGGTGTGATTCGCCCTGCAAATTTTCAGTATCACATTTTTAATGAAAGTTGGGGAAAATAAACTTGAACAATCAATTAAACGCCCAATGTTATCGAAAGCTACTATTACGTCATCATTATTCGATTGTTGTCGACATCGTTGTGCTCAGCGCTTGTTCTGCGGTTTTTGTTATTTGAGAGAAAATTTAGGAAAAAATCAATCCATAAATCATAGCTATAATAATGCTGTTCCTAAGGGCAATATCATTGGCAGAATACCACAATCTTTTCAACTGAACACCTTCATCGGGCAATTAATTTTAGACCTTCGGTTTAAAAAACCTGAGCAGTGCCTCTTAGATTTAAACCTAATCAATGTTCCACTTTATCTGACATTTTAGATTTGGGAACTTTGAAATGGAAACTTATCGGACAAACTATGTTATATCATAGTTTCTATACACGAAGAACTTATTCAAGCACCACCTAACAATTTTGGTTCTACTAAAGTACATATTGATTAATGTAAAATTGTAGCTCTAAATTAGAATCAAGCTGCATTTCAACAAAACGGATTACAGGTTTACTGTTAAATCAAGAGCAGAAACACAACCCAGCATGCATGTGAAACACACCACCGAAAAAGCACTTTCAACTCGTTGATAGAATCCGTATAAAATTGGAAATTTTCAATGATTGTGTCATTACCTTCCAACATGGCTCTAAGGAGACTAATTGAAGCAAGAAGATGGCGAATTATTGGCATACGTTCTCTCGGCATGTCTTGTAGAGCTAATGCATGACAGTTGGATATTCACCATACTGTTGTAAGCCGCCTTGTCCAGAAACATCACCAAACTATCTATGTAAAGGACCGACCAAGACCACGTCAACCGCGGAAGACTTCTCAAGTTGAAGACTATAATTTAGCATGTCTTGGTCGTCGTCAACCGTTTGGCACAAGTGCTCTTCTTAAGATGCTATGGCCCCCCAACAGGCCTCTAGGCAACAGAACTGTCAGAAACCGTTTAAAGGCAATTGGTCTAAAGGCAAGGCGAGTGATTAAGCGGCCATCTTTGACCAATCTCCATAAAAGAGCTCGTTTGGAGTGGTTTGAGGCCCGGAGTCATTGGAATCTTGCATCTTGGAGGAAGGTTCACTGGTCGGAATAAATTTTTTTCTTACACGTCACAGATGACCGCCAGCGTGTTTGAAGAAACAAAAACACCGCATATGCTGAAAAAAACCCGTCCAACCATCAGCCCCCTACGATGGAGGATCGGTTATGGTATGGGGATGCATACCCCGTGACTGTAAACTTGATTTGGTCACTGTTCAAGAAGATCGCAATGACGACCGCTACATCCGGGAAATCATCTGGCCTGTTCTAGTACCCCATATTGGCCACTCATCCTGTGTTCATGGATGATAACGCCCGGTCTCTTTTGACTTTTGAGCAGAACAACGCAATAACGAAAGTGCCGTGGCCTGCCATGAGCCCGGATCTGAATTCGTCGGAACACATTTGGGACATCATTGGGCGTCGACTGTAAGCACTGGACCCTCCTGTGCAAGATTTAGCCGGTTTGGAAGCAACTATACATCGTGAGTGGCAGCGACTAACCCGGGAACGCATCAGAAGACTCACCTCAAGCATAAGGAAGAGGGTTGAAGCAGTCAACAGCACACGTGGCGTACACATCCGTTATTGACGATGTCAGTCTTGTTTTTTTTTTATTAAGATGTCAAAGAACTTTTCCAACTGCTATATAATCACTATCACCAGTTTTAAAGTTCCTACCCCAATCGTTGTAACATAATGATTTTTCATGTGAAACCACTGGCCACTGGTCACGTCAATCTTGCGTTATAACGAGTAAAATGTTTCAGATTGTTTTCAGCATTGTATTTTTGTTCAGCCGAATGGATACACTTAAGAGGAACAAGAACATTTCACCTATTAATTTTACGAAATTTTCACAATATGTGGACATTATGCCATCAATCTGAAGAAATGAGGTGGTGCTTGATTAAGTTCTTTGTGTATATTTGTTTTATATAATCGCATCAGGATAAAGACAAAACAAATTTAAGATTTAATACCTCATTTAGGAATGTTATAAAACACATAATTATAAGAACTTAAACACAACGTAAATGTCATTTTTAAAGCCGGAAGAGCAGAAACACTATAAAACATGAATTTCCTGTTAGATGAGTGAAATAGTGACTGAAATAGTCACCTGCAAAGCGTATACAACTGCAAGGAATGATTAAAGTTTAAATATAAAATTTTCTTGAGACCACAGTTAAAAGATGTTCATGATGTAACATTTCATCTATGATTGGTGGATTTAAAAGATGGAATTGAATTTTGAAAAATGTTCAGAATTGCCCTGAAAATATATCAATTCATATCAAATTTGATCAATTTACCAGGATAACTTAGCGAATTTAAATGTACCGATAGTAATTAAAGATATAAGTTTGTTCTAGCAATGTCAGGAAATCTTCTTGGTACTAAAATGAAGATTGTATTATTTAAGAAAATAAATTGACAAGATTTCAAATAATATGTATATATGCAGGCTTGAGTAACTGAGATCACGTCAATATGAATAACAATAACTATACACGAGAATGACTTTTCTGTCATCTTCAACTCTTTATCCACAACTGTAAATAATTAATTGAATCTCTGACCTTCTATAAACCCATAAATACTGTACCAATCACAACTTGTGATTATGGAAAATATTGTATCGTCAAATAATATCTTCACAACTTAGGAATCCAGTAACAAATACGGTTACAGGCCTTGTAAAGGATTAAATTACAATCACGGAAAATAAAACATTACCTTAAGACTAAAACTGCTTTATATAGTGAAGGTGATATGCAGACAAATCATTTATATGAATCTGATTGACATAGATGATTTATCAAAACAACACTGACACTGTTAAGTACAGGCACTTAAAATGGTTTGCATAAAACATAAACAACAGCCATAGGCCACACAACCAGAGCCCTCTAAATGCTTGTTATTGATGCAGGAAGTGCAGGTTGCCTACATTTAGAAAATACGTTAACTATTGCAAGTGACAGGATATTTCATCAAACGTATTTACATTGTTAACAAGCACACATTTTTCAAAAGCATTTCTTCAATGACGGTGGTAGATTCCAAATAATCTTGTTGGAGGAACTCAAACATGACATTTAACTTTACGAATTGCCTGATACTTTAATGTCATTGCTTAAATTGGTTTACCTTCCTAAATTTGATACTTACAGTCTGACCTTTTACCAATTGAGTGGTCTCCTTCAATGTCAAATACAAGACTTTGCCGTGAAGTCAGAAAGTATTTAATGCTTGATTTACATGCTGAGTCAGCATAATAACAAGGGTTGTTAGACAGAGTCCGAGTCAGCACAAAGGGAGAGTGGTGGGGTAATTTAAACTTATAAGATAGTGTATAATTTGCTACTTGTAGCCAAATAGGTACTTGTGGTGTTTTACCGTTAGTACTTTAAAGATTAAAAACTTTTTGTCGCTCTCAACAAGTCAATAACAAATCCAAGAAATCATTTATTTCACTATGTTTGTATAATTCAAGGGACACCAATAGTTTCCCAAGTTTGGTATGCAAACATTTAATCAACATTTTCAATTGTTTTTTTGAAATTGTCGATATGAACATGACAATAACAGCATGCTTATATTTCAAAGAAAACAATCTTAGTCGTGTTTATTTTAGTGATCTAACAAACCACAAAGCTTCCCATCGTTTTAAGATGATAATGTTTATTTTCCCAAAACTATCATTACCATAAAAAATATCCCTGTGATTAGTTGTTGTGTTTAAACAATTTCATGACCGAGGGGTTTGGTAGCTTTGAAGGCTTTCAAGTCATTTCTAACAAATCTTGAATTACGACCCGTCATAATCATATCTTTTCCAAATTAGATATGAGCTTCAAGATGTCCACATCAACCATTCTGACCAATTGAATATGGGTTAAGTATGTATAAGATCATACTCAGCAAATGTATTATTAGAGCAAACAGCACATGAGTAAATGTGACAAACAGCTGCTCTCGTCAGCCAGCTAAGTATTCATAACCCGGGAGATCTAACTTGCAGCCTTTGATGATAAGAGGTATTGGTAAATAACTTGAAACATGCTAATAGGCTCATATATAACAAATCTTTTCTTGACAGATTTTATGTTTCTATTCATTATATCACGATTTGGGGTAAACAATTTTCACAATGCAGGCTTGGGACTTGAGTTTTGAATAACCCTAGATTTTGTTTTACGTTGGTTCCCTTAAGGACAGATAGAACGATAATATGCAAATTTTCATCAGATATAGAAATAAGAACAAAGTGTGTTTACAATCTATCATATAGATGAGATTACTCCATTTAGAGTGTAAAACACTGATGAGAAAAACACTTACAAACACAAACTGCCAAACCAAACATATACATAGGTCAAATGAATGGAATAATTACTTCACTGAGTATGGACTTATGGTATTTCATCCAGAATATTTTCTTTTGATCTACAACTGAAAGTATGTAATGATTTTCATTCATAATACGTATATGGTTATATCAAAGAGACATTTATTTTTTTCTGAATTTGAATTAACATTCATATCCCTATTGCCGTCTTTTCTTCAACCTTCTGATAACTTTCTGCCAAAAGATTCAAATTTCTTAAATCTCAGTTACTTCGCTTGAAATTTTACATCTAAAAAGGTTTTGCTAAAGTTGTATAGTTATGTAGTTAGTACCAAAACTTGCGATTCCATCTATGCTCTAAAATACTTTTTAGGCAAACTGGGTTTTTTTCATCAATCATGTATTACCCCAGTTGAAAAACACAAGCTCATTCCAATGTAATTAACACTACTTATAATTAGGTATTGTCTCAAAGTATATGTCTACATAGCTTGCAATAATATAATGTATGTTTATAAGGCTGTATGTAAGTATTTTGTAAGTGGATAATATCCTTGTCGTTCTGATAACGATAAGTTTAACTTTATCAGGTTCATTTCTATTTAACTATTCGAATATCAATACACTCTCAATAAACACTGCCATTTTGACGAAACCACTTAAATATACTTATTATCAGAAAGTAATTAAACTCATATCATATCTAATATCTTTATTCTGTATGGACCGATCTTTTTGTAAATGTAACATGATACGTTAAAAGATAGCTTTTCACTTGTAAGGAAATGTCAGAAGGCAATGATGTAATAATATATATGGAACGTTCCTCAAAGTAAATTGAATTTGATCCATATGATCTTTTAAATCACCAGGTACAAAGTGACACATGTATGTGAAAATGCGGAATCAGGAAGAAAGGTTTCTCCCTTTTTCTTTTTATTGTATTTGGTAGGCTTTTCTTTAGAACGCATAGAAAGATTAAATAATGACTTACTTTCTATTTTTACTTTATGTAATGTTATGATATATATTTTGTGAGTTGATAGTTCCTGTTTTCAAGCGTCTTCACGTTTTTTCGAGTCTATAAAACTAGGCAAAAGAATCCCTTCAAGAAATTGCTTATCAGTGAAAAGTAGAGGGACAACTCCTGTTTTATGAATGTTCATCCAAAATATATTACTCCATTTAAAAAACATTCACTTCCACTACTATCGTGATGCTTTAAGAGGCATACATAAATGCTTACATGACGTTTGTGAACACGTGAAATTCATTGTTTAAGTCATGAGACTATTTTACACTCTCCGCCTGGTTGATAGATAAGGTCTTCTTATAAGTGATTGGCGATTTCCCCTGTTTTGGCAGAGCATCAATGTAGCGTCGGGTCGATAATCATTGCATAAAGTGACAAAAGTGTAAGCAATAAATCACTTGTAGATACTAATATCACCACCGGTATTAATAAAAACGTAAATACAACCATCAAAAAATATTTTTTTTAAGAATAATGCAAACGATTAATTTCATGTACATTTGGAAGTCTACAACTCGGATTTCTCTCATTAAGTAGAAATATCAAGACAAGTGACTATTACATTGCAAATGTTATTCTAAAACGTTTATTTTGTGACATGAACTTATATTAAAAGGTGTGTTAATTTAGTTACACATTTTCTGTTCTCTATGATAGCAAATAAAGTACACATCATAAGGCCTCATCTAAAGTACAAAAAGAAAGAAGATTTTTAAAAGTTTGAAATGAAAAAATTCTCATGAGGAAAAATCCAACACATCCTTAAAATAGAAGTAAATTTGTTTAAAATATCTATCAAAGCATGAATATAGTGTCATTGCCTAGATGTTTTGTGAATTTAGAATTCCGAAAGGTGTGTTTTCAAAGCATTCATAGAAAATCCACAGAAAATCTTACATTCCATTCTTATATTACTAGATATATATTTATAATTGCTTATATGAATGTTTTACCCGTGTTAAGAAATTTGTGTTTGTAAAACCTCATGATGTATTTGTTACCTGTGAAAATAGCTCAATTCAAACCATATATAATTGTATCAATTTAATCAATAATAAACAAAGAGTTTAAGGTTCACAGTACAAAAAGTAGTGGAATCCGTTTACCGGATTCCTTCCGGATACCTCCGGATCCCTGCTAATTTGGTATACTGGGATCCGGTGACGGATACCTCAACGGATCCCAGATCCGGCCGGATTCCATCGGATACCTTAACGGATCCCTGCAAATTTGGTATACTGGGATCCGGTGACGGATACCTTAACGGATCCCGGATCTGGCCGGATTCCAACGGATACCTCACCGGATACCGACTTGTAGGGATCCGGTGCCTGACACCTATTACCAGATCCTGTCTTATTTCTAAAGTGGTCAAGAATTGAACAATGAAAGGTTCACACCTCTAGTAGAATTTATTTTTCATACTTGCAAAAAGACAATTTTTCCACTTTTTTAATACTGAAATGACTTCACCATTTTGGGTATTTACTTTCATGACAAAAATAGAGCAGTCTCTGTAACTAATCAGCCTTTGTATTGTTGATGTTCAAGACTTTATTTAAGACTAGATTTATAACTGTTAGGTCTCAAAGAGAAATACATAAAAAAGATTGTCCAATATCAGTACATTAGACAAGCTACTTTCACATAAAATTTGAATAAAATCAATAAAACTAAATATTGTTACGTTACAACATTGACTGTTACAAAAATATTAAAAATATTGATAAGCTAGCTTAGTATATTCACCAAAGTCCTCAATCAACGGCGCAGCTGAAGTCAGATAGCATAGCAAAGTTAAATGTACAAACCAGGCAATCGAATGAATGCCCACTGTCTCTTAGTTGGCCACTTTATAGATAGCTATGTTCCTAGAACTTCTATCTTCTGGAAATATTTCTGTCTGAAATATTTAGGTAACACAACGAAATCCCAAGAATAAGCTAGCTTACATAATCAAAACAAACAAGTGTGTGACCCAATAAACACGTTACACAATATTCAACTTATAAACAATGACCTTCTCCTAACGCATTTTTAACGTTCGAGATATTGACAACGTCAGACAATCTGAAGTGACGTTGCGATCTAGTTGACCTCTTCATAGTTACGAGGTCTTCTGGAAAAAATCAAGGATATGTTGGATTAAATCACATATTCAATACGCAAAATAAATATTACTTAGGGATAAAGAGTAGACACGTGAACTATCTGGTTTGTTTATGTTTGGAACGAGAAAACAACTTACGCGAGGCTGTTTAAAATCTTAACCACGACAAAACTGGTTGATGTAAACCACTTAACATTATAATTTATACAGAATCAATTAAAAATCTAACATGACTTGGTAATAAATGAAATCCAGAATGGGAATTAGATTTTCATAACATGTATAACTTTTATAACTAGTCTCTATACTGACTATTATTACTACTATGAAACTATTTATCTCGTAGCTGATGCAAACACACGGTGCAGAGAAAATATGAACACAACAAATTGCAAAATATTATCTTCCCATAAATTTTAAAAGCTAATTCACTTACAACATTAAATTAGTTTAATAGTTGAAAGAAAGAATCGTGAACATGTGATTACCAATTTAAAAAATACAGTAGCGCGTTTTTTGAATGATTTTGTTTTTAAAATCTCCCCAAATACATATCAGTTTATGCCAAATATATTTTCTTCTTATTTGCAACCCGAATAGCTGTTGTCGTAGATGAAATTACAAGTATCAAGATAAAACCACTAGCGGCCATTTTTTGTGTGAACACCTTTAAGTTGAGGTAGAGGAATAGATTTGCATCCGTTTTGAAATTATTTCTTTTTATTTAAAGACAATCTTGCAATTTATTTTGCAAATATTTATTTTCCTTTTCATGAGATCACTTCGTTTAACAACGAGCAGAACGCAACATTATCAACATTCTAAGTCTAATAAGTGGATACCAGAGAGCAGGAAGATATTTACTGAGTGCATTGTTTTAATGTAATAAAACCATCTTGTAAAATGAGTTTGTGAGCTAAACGAAAATATCATAAATGCAAAAACGAAAGATTACATTTTAATATGATTTGGTTTCAAATTTGATTGGAATGATTTTTCCTTTAAACAATAACACAATTAGAATAAAAGTAGAAATACTGAAACGAGAATTGTTTCGAATAAAAAGCACTCGAATTCTCATTTAAAACACAGGGAAAAGTTTCAATCTCGATTGTATTACTATTTCCATTCGAATTTGTAAGAAAAAAAACTGTTTTAAGTAGAGAAACGATGTTCTGGAAAGACTTTGAAAGCCATAGAAAGGTATAGGTTTTCTTTGGAGTAATTGTGAAAATTTTCATTTGTAATAAAGATATGAATGGTTTTTAGAAGTCCTACCTTTTTTAGTTGAGAGTTCCACGTTAAAATGTCAAAGCAAATAGTAGTAACGAATAAAATGGTTGATTTATGACTTTCCCTTTAAATTTGAGTTTAAGAGAGACAAAAAAAAAACAACCTTTAAGATATCAGTCATTTTCCTGAATTATATCCGACTTTTTATTTAAAGATTAACAACATTTATTAAAGAAATGAATTTTATACACGGATGTTACGCAAGACATATGATAACATGTACCAGGTTATGGAGGACATTCATCAACAAAGCATATATTGACTTTAATTGAATATGCCTTCAAACCGTTTTTGTGGCATTAAGTTTATAACTCCTTACACGTCATTAAGTTTGAAGCTTAAAGATATCTAGGCTTTATATTTGACCAGGAGATATTTATTCAATATTTTGTCTCCTAAATATACTTCAAAGCGTCAAATCTAATGGAGAAGTGCCCCACATTTTGATAACTAAGAGCCATTTGTTTTTAATGGTAATGATATGTTGTTATATACAGATTTGTCTTTTATACATGTATAATTATCATCAAGTAATATCAACACAACTACAAAATTACAATACTTCTTTGTTTTTCACCAGATTTATCAGAATGTGAAAGTTTGTACTCATTTATAGTGTATAAGATTGCACATTTTGTAAAAAGTAGATTTAACTCACAAAGGCACATAGCAAATTTGTTAGAATTATTGACTAAGTTTCATCACGGGAATTTCACTATTGATTAACTGAATGTTTCTGCTACGAGTTAGAACTTGATCGTGTATCATGTAAATGAAAGGAGCTGGTGCCCCAAGAAGGCAAATGTTGTTTTTGGTAATTGTAACTACTGACTACTATCTTGTACGCTAGTATGTTGGTTACGTATGTGTCATGCTTGAAGCTCTGTCGACATGGAATAGTTCCATATACTTAATAGATGTGTTACATTGGGGCTTTGGTGTTCTTTATGTTACGTTATGAAGAAATAAAGCACTCATCTGAGTAGCATATGTTTATATTGATATGTCTATTCACATTTACATGTTACGTATTTACAGTGTTACGAGTAGAATCGCTTTAACGCGAACTGCATGTTGGCATCAGACTTTTACCAACTGCAGTCTGATTCATGGTTAGAAAGTATATCTCTGTACATATACAAAATGGACATTGTAGTAGATTACAAATCATAATATAATGGGGTAGCCAACTTTAACGCCCTTAATCTAAAATATTGGCAAAAATGTTTCCGGTAGATACATCTTAATTAAGGATTTATTCCAGATTGGTGATTTTTGCTTTACTAAAGAATCCGTTTTTCGAACATGGATTTATCGTATTTGAGTATTCTACCTTTCGGAAAAAAATTCCTGATGATCAATTTTAACAATGAGGAATAATACACTGAAAATGTAGAAAGTTGAAAGAAAAAATGTTACAGGCAAAGTGATAATATGTAATAGGAACACGTGTAAAAAATCAATGAACTATTTCAAATTTTAAGAGGTTTCCAATTAACTTGTCAGGTAATGGTTAACTACATTTGAATCATCTCAATTACATTGAGTTATATTTCAAAGATCAAACAGAAGTTCATCATTAGAGAATCTGTTCCATGCTACAGTCTAGTGCTAGTTATAAATCTTCATTAGTTAGATCTTAGCCACATACATGTGACACCGGGATGACAGACTCTTTCAACAAATTACAATTACTGTCACTTGATGTGTTTCTTTAAGTAATATCCAATGGGTGTTCGAGGAAGGATATATCAAATAAAACAATTTAGTAAGAGATGAGATTGAATTGAGACGGGAAGGGCTCAAATATACTACAGAATTTTCAAGTGTATCAACATTATGATTAGCATAAGCATACTCTAAAATCTGTAAAAGAGTTACATACTAAGCTCTATCTATCTATCTCTATTTATCTTGTCATACCATCATTATTCAGCAATTTTCATTCCATACTGTTTAAAAAATATCAAATGCCCAGAAACTCTCATTTTAATTGGATAAACCAAGTTACAACTTTCTTTAAGGTTAAGCAATGTTTCACAGAACGTCAATATAGATAATTTGAAACCTGCAGACTTGGAAACTTTAACTTTTCAGCAAGTTTCACAGGATTTATTTATAATACCTTGCATCAGATAGTAATTAGTTTCTGGAAATTAGCATCTAAAACTTGTCAATTGTACAAAAGTTTATCAATGCTTGGTAAGTTACTTGAACTCAACACCACCAAGGTTTGAAACATAGGGACATGCTATGTACTTTTGAAATGTATTTTGGAATGTATTCATTTCAATATTTCACCTTTTAAATTGTTTTGAAAATAAGCGCTTATAGTTATTTTCAATAGAAATATCTTTTGAAAATATCAATACAAACACAATTCGTTTAAGGTATGATTGAACATTAGTATCAATGAGTTTATAACCATTCATGGATTCATTTGTATTATTTGATTTCTTACATTCCATTGCTGCAAATTCCAAACAGAATTAAAGTGATATAATATGAACAATATTTTTAAAGAAAACCTATAGCTATCTGTGACGAAATCAATGACATCTTTACATATATTTCACAAAAGTATTGAATTTAATGAAAATAGAACTTAACATGACATATTAGCATAGCTGACAAATTTAATCATTTAATCACCTTTATTAATCTTATAAGTGTATGTAAGTAAATTGTAGAGAAGAATTGGCAATGTGTTTGCACTTGCTGAATTACTTAAAATTGAAATATTTATCATCGATTGACATTGTTTTTACTCTAAAAATGTTGTTATGTCAAAATACCTATTTCTGTCTCGATCAATAACAAATAATAACTTAATATATCACCAAAACTATGTCATAAAAGGTAATTGCAGTTCAAAAGACCATTCATCATTATGGACAATTTACTGAATTGGAGAAAATTATTATTAAGACACGTTTGTTGTGTGATTCAGCTTGGGTCAGACTAAAGGCAAAGGTATGGTTAATCCAATATCTTATAGCAAACACTATTTCTAAAACATGTCTCAAAACAATGGTTTATGAACCAAAACAATAAACTAAGAGTTATTTAATGTAAGAAATTACTTTCGCACGTTTTATAGAAGGCGCAAAAGTATATTCTTGACGATAATGTGTTTTTGAAAAAAATGTCAATGTAAACACAGGTGCGTGCAATATCGTTAGTGACGTTCTTTTTAAATCCCTACCCAAAGTTGCTTTGCAATATCTCTCATAGTCAGGGGTAAGTATATTGAAAAATGATTTCAAACTAAAAATGGCAGTTTTGAAAAGAGTTATTCAGTATAATAATTAACTGTTAACATTGAAATACGGCAAGCTTTAGTGCATGAATGTTAAGAAGGTATAATACCCATACTTAAGTTAAAGTCAAGGATCAAGTACGAAATAAAATATATTCCTATTATTCCACCATGTCTAAAGTACACCAGAATACAAGAATAAACCGTAACAATATTACAACCGTAACCTTACACAGTTGAAGCAAATAAAGGTGTGCTTGAATCTGGTCATGTTTTCATGAAAAGCTTTCATATATGTTTGAAGAAATCGAAAGCAGGATTTATGGGCTGTTCGGTCTAAAGGGAAGTGTTTGTGTGTGTGTGAGGGGGGGGGGGGGGGGGGGGGGGGGGGGTGAGTGAGCGAGCGAGTGTTTTCATTACAGTCAATCATTTTATTGGTCGAAAGAGAAGAGGGAATGTTGTTGAACTTGGAACTGTACATATGAATTTGAGCCGAAAGAAATTTTTAAAGAGAGGAAAAAAAAAATATCATTATTGGAAGTCACTTTCTCGTTTTGTTATATCTACAATTGGGTTTAGCGGCTAAATTAAAAATTTTCTCTGCATAAAATTTTCGAGATATATACTCATTGAAAAATATACTTCTGCCTTGATACGTATTTATAGTGTTTAATTTATATGACAGGCAAATGAGAAATCGCTCTTTATTCCGAATCAACTTTCACTTGCTCTATTGATTACCTTTTCTTGTTATTTTGTCCTTATTTGTGAATTTAAAAGATATTTCATGTAACAGAACTAACTAGTGAGAAATCCCCTTTTACATAGAGCTGTCTCTGGTTAATGTTGGGTTTGTAAAGTAAAATATTGTCATAGGGAACTGTGTAGAACTTAAGTTAATTTGTGTTCAAACTTAAGAGACAAACCAGTTTTCGAAATTAAAAGACTATTTCAAGCAAAATATAACTCTGAATAATTGGTTTAAAACACCTCTAATTTAATAAAAATAATTTGAAGGAGGTTCGGAAGATATTTAAATCAAGTTACTGCGGTCCAAATCCGAATTACCTTCCTCAATAATTGTAAGTCAATTTGGTCTCTGAATGAATTTATTCAAGATGCACAACACCAAGAACGGTTTATTGGTTTAATCTTCATTCCAAGACTATTAACATTACATATCTTAAACTAGGCTTGAGGTGAATAAAATGGATGTAGTTTGTGTAGCTCTGTAACACACTTAAATGTAAATCTTAAACGTTTGTAAGTACGTAGATTTTAATGTCTAAAGTTCTAAAGATTTTAACATTATTACAGATTTTGACACTGTAACTTTGTTTGTAATAGAGAATTGTTCTACCTTAAGCAGTTAGGTTCGGATGCAATACTTTACTGAATTAAAGCACAGTACCACCCATAGTTCGCTAGTTCCAGCAAAGCATAGCCACAATGGTGTTGCGGGCTTTCTCACTGAATTGATACTAGCAGAAACTCACCTCACCTTTAAACCCCATTAGACCATAACAGGTTTTAAATACACTTTTAAAACTAAATATTTTTTCTACATGATATATTCTACTCCCTTTCCAACAAAAGAGAATAGATTCAGGGCTTAGATTTAGATTTAGCGGACGAATGGAAATAATTAATTAAAGGCATTCACGGGTGTGAATTCGTGATAGTGTCATCATCATACATAGCGTAAAGTACTATAAAGATTTAAAGTATCACACCATCGAAATCGATAACATATTTTCTAAGATTAATGATTGTCAATGCAATGCAATGAATACACTCCGTGTAGCTTTAGTGTCTTTAGGACATGAATGAAACTTTGTGCCTGAGAAAGCAGACTGCATTTGTTCGAAATGGTTATTCTGTAAGAGTAAAAAAATAATTCTTATAAGCTTTTTTTTTACTACACTTAGCCTCTGGCAAGAACTGTAGATTCCCTAGTATTAAAACTTCAA
The DNA here is from genome assembly GCA_921293015.1 of Phorcus lineatus. Lineage (NCBI taxonomy): Eukaryota > Metazoa > Mollusca > Gastropoda > Trochida > Trochidae > Phorcus > Phorcus lineatus. Next base: position 53,459,000 of record OV121086.1, on the reverse strand, counting down.
CCAAAATATGTATGTTGCGAAAAATAACAATAGCTTGTTTTAATGAAGATTGAAAACTATACACGGATAGATATGCAACACTATTTCTAAGTGTAAGGAAATTTACAGATGTTGTCGCAGTAGGCGTGAAGGCATTTAACACTATTTTACTGTTATCTATAGTATACTTATCTCCTCTGCTTCCTTTGTAAAACCTGCTGTGATTAATTTGCAGCATTATTTCGTTTGACTGAAGAATATTCTACCTTATTACAAGATAAAGATTGTTCTGTAGTATTGACAAGTGCTGTCCCAGCAGCTATCATGTTCCATAGGTCAGCGCCAGTGTACTTTCATGGTATTTCTTTAATTAATTTACTAACGCCAATTCACTACACAGACATAAAACATTTAATTTTTTTATCAAATGTGTATGTTTTTGTGAAATGCAAGGTAAATTTGATAATCATATTTCATCCCATCTGTATTAGGATTAGGAAAAATGAAAGGACTGGATGTTTCTTGTCTTTTCTTGAAGATTGTGAATCTATGAATTGCAATATTCATAGATATAATAATAGATGTTATAATGTAATATAGATGTTAGATGTTTAATAACAAATATGAATAACAAGAAGTTTTACATGTAAAAATACCCTTTTAGGGCCAACAACATTGATCACAAGTAGATCATAACATTGAATACTAAAATGTTGCTGGCTTATCATCTTCGCAAACATAATGCAATAAATCCATATCAAATGCCATATCTCAAAACCATGAAATCAGAAGGATATGTCTCCCCTAAAAATGTTCTAGAACAAATTACACATCTTTCAAACTAAATGGGTTACACATTTCTATAAAGCAGGCAATTGCATATGGTTCTTATTCACATCAGGTAGGAGGAGATCCGTTTAGTTACATGGAGTGTTTTCAGTGACTGGCTTTTTCAATTTCCTTTTTCAAAGTCGCCAATCTGGAACAAGATTGTGTTCAAAAGACCGATGATGTTAAGTTCGGAAAGAACCTAGCACAATTTAATTAATCTTTTGAGTATAAAGTTTCAACTCCAAAAGGTGGGATGTAAACATCTTGTATAGCTACAAGAATTTCAAGTATTTTTCTGGAGGGTAATGTATGATTAGACATATATATGCACAGGAAGGACCTATTGTGTGATATATTGTTTTATTTCAAGAAAATTAAAAAAAAAAAAAAAAAAAAATCCAATCGCGTGGTAGTTCTGTTTTACCTCTTTAATGCTTAGTGTTTGTTCACAGCAATACAAAGTATTACCTTCTTACATGTACCTTTCAATTCTATCAAATATAAGGTATTATCTATGGCAAACTATTCTAAAAAGCTCGTTTTTTTCGTTTCTAATTTTGAAAAGTTTATGACGTAGACTGTACTAAAAGGGTTTTCCTCGAATGCAGACTTTTTGAGTGACATTGATCGAATGAAAATGAATAGAGAGACGTTAAAAATTGGTATTTGTCTTATCACGATTTCTATTTAAGGTCAAATACGTGGAATGGAGAGAATCATCACCATGTTGACAATTTTTATCAACCTTAGATTCTTAGGAAATAGATAGATAATAAATTGGAGTGTTGGAGAACATTGAGACACAATGCAACACATTCACTCTCGTTTAGACGTGACGATTTAATATGTAACGTGCAAGATAAATGTTCAACATTCAAACAATAAAAGTGTCAGTTTTAAGTATTTCATTCATAATATTTATACTCTTTTTCAAATAATACAGTGGTCAATAACAGACATGTCATCGTTTCATCTCATCATAACATGAGTTATGAAATGTTGTAGATATCTATGATAGACAGACAATATGATAACACTGCGCTCCACTTACATGTACATTTCATGTATATAATTCCACACTCAATTTGTGTCTAGCTCATCACACAACCGAGTCACTCCACAAACATTTTGATGTTCTCACTTATCAAAATCACTTCATTCTTGAATAGAAATAATATTCCCTGTTACATCATTACCTTCAATTCATAAAACGAAAGAATAACTATCAGTAGTGACTTGAATGATATTAGCCATAGCGGATTGGGATGGTTTTATTATCATTCTTAGACGTGGGATCTATTGCGTGAGTTTACATAAAACCGAGAACGAGACTCAAGAGAAAACTCATCGACAGACCTGTGCAAGATCGGCTAAGTTGTGATATACTATGTCCTGGCACAATTTATTAAGGCGAGAAGATATTTCATGAAAGAACTGGCATGAAATGAATAATTTATTTTGCAAATAGCAAAAAAGGCATCATTTATTTGAGCATGCGGTTCAATTATACAAATACGCAACAAATAGTAAATTCTATTGTCATAAAAACTAGTGGAATAGATATTATTAAGTATGAAGTAAAAGTTTGTTACTATAGCTTCGAAATTCAGTGTGTCATCCTTTGAAGACATTATCCTTTTTTTTTACTGTCTTTTCATTTTGTTACCCATTTGTATTTTAAATAAAACTATATTTACCTCTGCATTTTCAATTTTTATTGTAAACGGTATAACATTCTATATTATAACATATTCTGAAATTGGGATAAAAAAATGTTAGTTCGGAATGTTGTAAATCTGAAAATTTTCTGCTCAGACCATTCAACAATATTCTTTTTACATGGTTTTGGAGTTTACACATCAGATCACGCATGAAATACATTGTCTATCCATTTGATTTTCTTCACAAAGGCACATGGAGAATGAGGACAATTACTTTCATTCTTGGAATTGCAGTTTCGGTAACGAGTTAGTAGTAGTAACAGTTTTTGTATCAAATAAATGAAAACTTGTGTCCCTAAAATAGTAAAGGCAAATAACATTCTAATGGTAACTGACTACTTAATATGATATACGCTAGTGTCTTTGTTAATTGGATGCAGTGCTTCAAACTTTGTCAAAATGGAAAAGTTTGACATATTAAATATTTACTGTCATATTTGGGCTTGAGTGTTCTTTATGTAAGGTTATAAAAGACAAAAAGCATTTCAGTAGTGCGTTTATATTACAATGACTACCTACAACTTTCTTTTCTTGATTTTCTGTTTAATGTGTTACCAGTGGAAACTTGTAAAACCTTAACTGCCATTCTAGAATTAAATTTTAATCAAAAGCGATTTAATATATAGAAAGTATATGTCTGCGCCTGTTTCATTGTGAATTTACAAATTATAAAAGGCTGCATTTGAGTGAAAAATAAAAAATGACCAACTTCAAAACCCACACATTTTCTGGTAGATACAATAATTATCAGTAATTTAACATAGCTGTTATGAAACCTATGTTATAAACTGCTAATCCCATCCCCAAGTAATCCCTAAGAAATAATCCATAGGCTGTTGTCAAGTCACATTGTGTTGACAACTGAGTCTGTGGGTATATAAGACCCAGGTTTGTCTTAAGAAAAAAGTTGATTCTCAGCCGTGGTCCTGGAGAGAGAGTCGAGTCTCAGCCACGGGACTGAGGAGTCGAGTCTCAGCCAGGACTCAGCCATGGGCTGGTGACAGCCACAGCCAGACATGTGAGCGAAGAAGCGCTGGGTGTCGTGAGGGTGCCCAGGGAAAGCGGGCTGGAAGTGTCGACGGCCAGATTGGTTCAAAGTACTTAGAGGAAATAAAAGCCAAGAAAATCAACGTCTCGTCTTCTTGTTTGAATCTTACGAAGTGTGTGCCTTGTGATTGTGCTACACAGGGGATCCTTTTGGTGCCGTGACCCGGATTCAGCAAGACAGAGGGACTTGGACTTGGTGGTTGGTGAGTACTGATTGTTGTCGACCTTCCCCGCTTCTCTGGGCGACCCTAAGTGTTTGCAATTAAACTTTATTGATAGCGTTAGGTAGGTTAGTGTAGCAGTAAGGTGTAGAGGTAAAGGACATTTGAAGAACTAACACAAATCAGGGGTTTAACAGAGAACGTTATACCGATGGCTAATTTGCTGTTTTGGCGGGATCAGCCTGGTAGTAAGAAAATAGTATGGGCTGTTGAAGGTTAATGTCTTATGAGACAAAATGGAGAGAAAAAAAGTTAAGGAAAGGGGTATTGAAGGGAAACTAGAATTGATTATAGATGTAGGTGAATTATACAAGCAAAGATCATGGGGAGGGCTTGAATTAAGATGAAGTTTAGAAATCCTAAAGTCTGGGTGAGTGGTGGACGAGTGGACGGGTATATTATATGGTAAGCCCACGGGTCATCCAATGGGATGGAGCTCAGACCGAGCAGACGGGCATATAATGTTGTAACCCGAGACGAAGCTCCTGCCATAAATTGACTTGAATGGCCTTGTTCTACAGACCAGATTAGAGGGATTCTTGTGGATTAGCCCTGGGTCTGAAGGCCAAGGATAGACGAACAAAATCTTATCAAGCAATAGGTTAGGCAACGGTGGGTTTACATTTTTTTGAGATGGAACTTATTATGTAACCCTTGTAGAGAAAAACACAACGCAAAGGCTAGGGTTAACTGCAGGCTTTAATTCCTTGGATTAAAGAGATTAAAGCTTAAATGTAATTATTTGAGACGGTCAGATACATTAGCTCTCTTAGGTAATTTATTCAAGGCAATATAGTAGTAAGGAGCAATGTTGTTTCATGAAACTGTAGATATGCAGCTAGAAAGATAAGAAAATATTTCATTGTTAAGTTGAGGTTTAGGTACTTGTAAGATTAAGAGAGGAGAACCCAGAGGAGATAGGGTGGAGAAACGACAGTTGGTGCCTCCATCCATCAGTGGATGCAATGATGCAGAAAGCCAGCACGACTGCGGGAGATGATCGGTTTGGACCTGTGAGATCGAGAACCCATGGAGAACGTCGGTGTGGGAACAGCAGTTGGTCAATCCAGTAACATGGCCGGTGTCTGCTAAAGCAGGGGACGTGGAGAACGTCAGTAGATGGAATGTATCTGTGCCTCCATGTAGGATGCCAATGTTGCTGGAAAACAGTGGAAATCCAGCTCTACCCGACGGTGGGCTACGTTTACCAGGACTGAACCGAGACTCTTCGAACCCTATCTCACCATGTGGTGACTTTGTAAACTCATTGTTAAATGTTAAAAGGGCGCATTAGTATTTCTAATGTATTGTATCATTGCAATGATGTATTTGTGTGCCATCAATGATCGATATATGTTTATAAGCGCGGTGATGTATATTCTCTTGTATGTATGATAATATGATGTACTTGTGCGCTTAATGGTGTATAGATCCTTCACTGGCAATGATTGTTATAAGTCTATTTTGTATATGTATTTATAGATTTGTAATGTACTTATCCTGGGCCAAAGGGAGCGAAGAAATCTTTGTCAATATTTCTTGTTTGGTGATGGAGTAGTGTAACATAGCTGTTATGAAACCTATGTTATAAACTGCTAATCCCATCCCCAAGTAATCCCTAAGAAATAATCCATAGGCTGTTGTCAAGTCACATTGTGTTGACAACTGAGTCTGTGGGTATATAAGACCCAGGTTTGTCTTAAGAAAAAAGTTGATTCTCAGCCGTGGTCCTGGAGAGAGAGTCGAGTCTCAGCCACGGGACTGAGGAGTCGAGTCTCAGCCAGGACTCAGCCATGGGCTGGTGACAGCCACAGCCAGACATGTGAGCGAAGAAGCGCTGGGTGTCGTGAGGGTGCCCAGGGAAAGCGGGCTGGAAGTGTCGACGGCCAGATTGGTTCAAAGTACTTAGAGGAAATAAAAGCCAAGAAAATCAACGTCTCGTCTTCTTGTTTGAATCTTACGAAGTGTGTGCCTGGTGATTGTGCTACAGTAATTTTTTTCCAGATTTATGTTTTTGTAGAATTATTATTTTAATAACATGGATGTATCTAAATCTTAAAATTTTACTTATAAGAAAAATACATGTTTTCTAATTTTTCGTTTCAAAATCTTCAATTCACATCAATTAAAATAAAAAATCGTTGCTGAATGATATAGCTTCCCAATTGTTTTGAAGTACAGAAAAAAGTGATGCAGATGATGTGAACCCTTCAGCCATTTATACTAGATTTAAATGGAAATTTAGTTTAATCAGTACAAAGAAACAAATCAACAAAACCCTCTGCTCTTTCGTTGCAGACCATTTTTTGAAACATATTAAGAAAAAACGTTGTTATTTAAGCACTAGTTAATCTAAGTCAGAGAGTTTGTTGTATAAAGCTGATATAGCCATTCGTAGCATGTCAAGTGCACATAATTTACATTAGACTGAAAATAAAGAAAGTTTGAAACAGGCAAAGTGATAAACATGTGGAAATATGCAACCAACTAATTCAACTGCAAGAGGTTTCCCTCACTATATTTGAATCATCAATTTACTTTGAGTTACATTTCAAGGATCAAACAAAAGTTGTTTCCCCATTAGAGAATCTGTTCAATGCCACAGTCTGGTGCTAGAAGTAAATCTTCATTAGCTAGATCTTAGCCACCTACAAGTGGCATCGGGATGACAGACTCTTTCAACAAATTACAAGTACTGACATATGAGGTGTTTCTTTAAGTGTTACCTAATGCATATTAGAATTATTACAAGAGATCCATCTAGATAAAACCAGTTAATGAGAGAACTGATTGAATTGGGTCAGATCAAAGTTCCCTTTACTTAGATAAACCAACTTCTAAATGCCTCTCGGTTATAGCAATGTTCCACAGAAAGTCAATAAAGAAATTTTTAAAATAGAATTATTGTCTGCAGACTTGGAAACTTTATTTTACAGCAGGCTTCACAGTAATTATTTATGATCATACCTCGCATCAGGAACTCATCAGCTTCGGGAAATTACCATCTTAAACTTGTTACTTGTGCAAAGTTTATCAATGCATGGTTAGTAATTTTACTCCATGATAACAAGGTTTGAAACACTGGGAACTGAACATGTGATGTTCTTTCGAAATGTATTCATTTGATCCTTTCACCTTATGGCATGTTTTATTAACTTTTTAACTGGCATGTTTTATTAAATGCTTATAATTATATTCTTAAATATTTGTATAAGAAAAAATATTATATGCACAAAGTGAAAAGTTTGATTAAACTTAATCATCAATGAGTTCATTACTATGCATTGATTCATTTGTATTATTCCCTTTTTTAGACTTCCTTGCATAAGATTCAAAACATGATTAAAGATGGGATCATCTGAAAAATATTTCCAAAGAAAACGTATCTGTGAAGATATCAATGACATTTTCACATATCTCTAACAGAAGTATTAAACTTTATGACAAGAGAACTTAAGATAAACATGACATATTAGCGCAGCTAACAAGTTTAGTCATTTAAACTATTTTTAATTGTTTAAGTGGATACAAGTAGATTGAAGAGAAGAATTGACAATAAGTTTGCAGTTGCTAGATTCCTTTAGATTTAAATATTTATAAGCGATTTTTAATGTTTGTACTAAAAATGTTAACTATTTTTATATCAAATCAAAACATAGAATATTTTCAAATTTATATCATTTGAGGTAATTACAATTCAAACGACCATTGATCATTATAGATCATTTATTAAATTTAAGAAAATGATTGTTAAAGCATATTTTTGGTATTTGATTAAGCGTCACACTAATGCCAAAGGTATTGACATCATTGACAAGTTTTATGAAAGGCGTAAAAGTGTATTTTTGACCATCCCCTGCTCCAGGGACAGGGGTAAGAATAGTGAGGAAAAGTTCGCTCTTAGTAATTGCAGTTTTTATAATGAGTTCTTCAGTTCGATAATGAACTGATAAGATTTAAATGCTAACACTAGTCTAAGTGCATAAATGTGAAGGCATAAAACATTGATTACCTCAAATCCTTGCTTAAAAGTTGGTCTTTTTCTACGTATACAAATTTATAGTTTCAATTTCCATTGTCTTTTGCTTACGATTAATCCCATGTCTACATGCATGTGAAAAAAGGGCATTACTAAAACAGTAAACCTGTTTTCATTTACATTTACATCTACATGATTTAAGAAAATATTCATTTATGAGATACCTCCTACTCTATTATGAATAAAACAGAAAAAGATCCAAATGTCCAGAACAGAATGGATTGTATTTTGCAGTAGGCTGCAACGAATGACAAATATTCATTCAGGCGTACGCATTTGTTGTAGTTCATCAATATACATAGCATAAGCTCTTGGCGTTTAATAGAATATATAAGTTTCACACGATTAAAGTCAGTAAAAACATTTCGTCCACGATTTGTGACTGAATAAGGAAATGGAAAACACCAAACCAGATAAACTTTAAAAGTTTTCCAGCGTGAAGTGCATGAACCTGTCTGTTATAGAATGCAGCTTGCATTGATGAATTTGGGTAATCAATTGGAAAATGTACTTGATGCAATGTAATTTGTTTCATTTGAATTTACTTAAAGCTGGAACTTACGATTTCTTTGTTTTGAACATTCAACAATTGAGAAATTTAAACTTGCCTGTAATTAGTGGTCAACAAATGCTTTTTATAATCATCAAATTTGCAAGACTTATTACTAATTCATTGTTAGAAAGTTTCAATTTGTTGCTGAAATAGGTATGGAGGTATGTTGTCAAATCTATAAATGAAAAATATGCTTATCACTTCTTCTAGCCGCTACTGACCGGAACCTAAGAGAACAATTTCACTATAAAAGTTTCACATTGCAAAAAAAAAGACGAAAAAGCCGACGGTTAGAGGATTTATCAAAATTTTCAAAAACTGTAGGCATGAAATATATTTCGAAACATACTGTAAATAAATTTTATTTATACCGAGGTATTTAAAAATATAATATACACTGATATTAACATATATACAATCGAACTCGCTCAATGAATGAAAACATAAATCAATACATAAAAATATGGAAATATAGGATAAACATTAGGTTTCAGATGTCAAAAATATTTTTTCCCAAGCTTTGCACATCAAAACATCTTTTATGCTGCAAAATCAGAAAAATAACCTCGCTGTTGTCATTCCTTTTTACTAGAATAATTGACAATTTGTTACAATTCTCCGATTATGATATGATTATGTTATAAAATTTGGATTCTTCAAAGTTCAAGCTTGTATCAAATGACAGCTTAAATTCAACCTTTGCAAATGGTATTGACGTCCAACTGCGTCATGAACTGGTTAGTCTTTGGTTACATCCAAATTGCTCGAACCGACTTCTTAAATTCCACACTGTAGATGATCCACATCATCTTGTTACTTTCATGTATCATGTAAAGAACAAAGAACACCGGTAATGTTCTTCTTTCTTAATCACTGGTTTGATAAATCGGCAATGAAGAACATTCATTTGACTGAGGCAGATGCTATCTAATTACAGAGTTGTTTGCAGTTTGATGGGGATGGATATCTAAGGCAGCAGAGAAGTATTTGATATCATGTTTCGTTAGAGACATCACTAACAATATTGGTTTCTACGAAACGAAATGTCAGTTGACAGACAACTGAACTTTGATCATTTAAAATTCTGTCTTGTCCTATTACATTCTGTCGGTTATTTCTTATTTTACAATTTTAGTAGAGAACAATTATTTAAGTTACTCAAGTTACAAACCATAGCGTCTCATAAATTTATTTGATATATTTTGAAGTGCTATATTGAGGTAGCAGTTTACAGAATACACATTAAAATAGGAAGTTTTCTGACTACCTTAAGAGAGCGATCTACAAAAGTATATAAAAGTATGAGTATTGCACAAATCTTCCCAATCTTGCTAAATCCGAGTATATAAATCCGCTCAGCTCCTTCCTAATACCCTGATCTCTGTCAAGCCAAAAGCCTTGTATCGCTAGCTATCTAACATGCCAATGAGACGACTCGCATCCTGCAACAGCGGCATAACCCGTATGAACAAATCCATTGAGTTCAAGGAAGTAGCTTCAAGCTCCTTGGATAAAGACGTTTCATTGGCTGAAAAAAATAACAGGTGAACTTCGCCACGAATATCAAGACGATCCAGACGTAGGAGGCATTTGGCCCGAAAGAGATCAGGGTATAAGGAAAGAGCTGAGTGGATTCAAATACGCTGATTTAGCAGGATGTAACGGTTAGTGGACAGGAGCAAATAAAAAGGATACAAATTCTTAATCACCTGTTATATTCATGTACCATAGCGTGTCCAACTTGTCATTTTTTACATAGTCTATATTGACACATTAAAACTTTCATATTGTAATCCCATGATCATATGTTTCTACTTATTAAAAACTTTATTAACAGTCCCTTTGAAAATTAGACATGCTCTAAGTTGAAAGATTGAAAACGATAAACATAACATTATTTCTAAAATCGATCTACTGCTGCCGATTTGGTGAACGCTAGTAAAAGGATGCATTTTTGAATGAAATGTGTACCAAATGTTTATGATTTTTTGAAATACAAATTTGAGATATTATGTGGGTAACATTAGTGATCAATACCAGATTCTGAATGTGAATGTTGCTGCTCTTATGTTTGAATAACTTCTGATTTAATAATTTTTCTCTCAGTATCTTGCGTTTCTAACAATACATCTCTAAAACTAACAAATTTAAAATCATGACATAAATTTTAAAACCAAGAATGGCTTTGTCATACTCTTTCAATCCAACATATTTTTTAATGCAGAATATTGCATATGGTTCCATATGGAGACCCATGTGTTTCCTGCCACGCATTCGCTTTTCACACACTAAACACTTTTATATTGCAATCAGTGATAACTAGTAGATAATGACATTAAATACGCAAACTTTGCTCGCTTCTTTCTTGAAAAAGAGTAGAATATTTGCTGTTTATTTTTTAATATTTTTAATATTATTTTGAAGAAATATTTTCTCTCTTGCTCAGCACTTGAGTTCGGTGTAAAATAAAAAATGTTAACTCTAAATTACATGTGATATGTTATATGAAACTTGTGTTTGGGCTCACTCACTTAGTTCTTTGAAAGCATTCAATAAATACATCCTTAAAAATGGCCAAATTTCAAAACCATGTAGTCAGTAGGGTATGTCTCGTAAAAAGTTTTAGAACAAATTACAGCTCTTTCATTCTAAATTGAGTACACGTTTCGTTAAAGCAGATTATTGCGTACAGATCTTATTCACATCAGGAAGAAGGAGATCCGTGAACTTACAAGGAGTATTTTCAGTGACTGAGATTTTCCATTTCCTTATTCAAGTCGCAAATCTTGGATCAGATTGTGTTAAAAAGATCGATGATCTAAAGTTAGTAAAGAAACTAGTAAAATTTGATTATTGTTTATATAAAGTTTTAAATCCTTCAGGTTGAAAGTATAGACAAAAGATACACGTCAACAATGTCAAGGTTTTTCCAGAAGGTTGACATATTAAAAATGCATGTATATGTAAAGGTTGTACTCATTGTGTACCAGATTTTCATATTCAAAGAAATCAAGTCATAGAAAGAAACAAACCGGACTGATAAATTTCTTGAAGCTATCCATATCATGGAGATAGGTCCCTCTCTCAACAGAGATGAAGGATACATGTACTTCATCCCTAGAGCATATCATTACTTATTAATGTAACTTATCAATGTCATCTTCCTATAAAATACATAAAGCACTAATCTGAGTTAAAAATGTTAAGTAAAAGATAGCCAATTACAAAATCTACAACTAACAAATATGCAAAATTGAAAAACAAATGTTTCCGGTAAGTATATTTTGATCTATTTGAGATTGAGATTTTTCTGTAATCCATTTTTTAACAACATTGATTTATCTAAATCCAATTGACAAATTGTCTTTAAACTAATTATTGTCGTTTCAAAATCTTCCATTCCAATCATTTGAAATTAATAATCATTGCTGAAAGTTGTCCAATTATATTGACGGAGAGAAAAAGGTAATGTGTTAGACATATAAACTAGATGTTTGTTTGAATGATATAGCTTTCAATTGTTTTGAAGGACAAAAGTCAGTGATGCTGATGTGAACCCTTCTGACATATCTCCTAAATTCATTTAGAAATTTGAGACAATCAGTAATTCAATTAATTTATCAATTTAACATATTAAGTTTGCTTTGCTCTGTCCTTTTTAAAGATGTTTAGATACAATTGTGTTGTTAATAAAGCATTAGTTAATTTCAGTCTTGGGCTTATATACACATCTCTATATACATGTTTATCAAACATGACATGTTTTACCCTGAAAATGTAGAAAGTTTGAAACATTTATGCAACAGACAAATTGATAAAGTCTTAAGGGAACATATGGAAAGAAAGTAATAAACTAATTCATGTGCAAGAGGTTTCCCGTTAATTTGTCAGGTAATTGTTCGCTACATTTGAATCATCAAATTACCTTGAGTTATGTGTCAAAGATCAAACAAAAGTTGTTTCACCATTAGAAAATCTGTTCCATACTACAGTCTAGTGCTAGTTATAAATCTTCATTAGCTAGATCTTAGCCACCCACAAGCGACACCGGGAATGACAGACTCTTTCAACAAATTACAATTACTGTCACACAATGCGTGTCTTTAAGTGATACCAAATGCGTTTTCATGTTATTACAAGAGTTCTATCAAATGAAACCAGTTATTAAGAGAAGAAATTAAATTGGATCAGAGGAGAATTATGTCCTAAACCAATTCTGACTTCAAAAGTGCAGAAGATATTTCAACATTCCCTTTAACTAAATAGTTTTGAAATGATTCAAATGTAGAACAGATTACTTTCAAGTGTACCAACATTAATTTGATTAAACTATGTATACTCTAATATCTAAAAGGGTTACATTTTGAACTTACTAACATATTTGCATCATACCATTATTATTCAACACAAACTTGTAGACTTGGAAACTATTTTACAGAAAGTGTCACGGGACTTATTTATTTACTTTTTTGGTTCAGGAAAGTAACATCTATGAAGGATACTTGAACTCAACACAAGTTTGAATCACAGGGACACACATGCGAACATGTTATGTACTTTAGAAATGTATTAATTTCAATTCATGGTTTGATCATCTCAAATATTATTATTATAAATATAAATTATCATACAGCATTTTTTTCATTACACTGTTTAAAGAGTTATGGACTGTCCACAAACTTCGTTATCTGCTTTAAAAAAGAAGTTCAAAAGCAATAAAAAGAAGTCCAGCAATGTTTCAAGTGTCAATATAGAAAATTGGTGCAAAGAAATATCGTCTGCAAACTTGGAAACTTTATTTTACAGCAGGTTTCAGAAAAATTATTCATGATCATACCTTGCATTGGAAAGTTATCAAGTTCGGGAAATGAACATCTTAAACTTGTTTCTTGTGCAACATTTCAGTATTTCACCACATGGGCTTTTTAAAAAAAAAACTGCTTATAATTATATTCTTGAGAATTATAGGCAAATACATGTAAGGTTTGTTTAAATATTAGTGTCAATGAGTTCATTGCTATTCATTGATTCATTTTTATTATTCAATTTTGAAGACTTCAGTGCATAGAATGCCAAACATAATTAAAGACTATTATTGTTAATATTATAACTGACTATATTATCAGACAACTTATTTTTATACCGATAAATATCTGATCATAACATAAAATATTATCAAAACTATATCATGTGAGGTATTTGCAATTCAAAAGACCATTTAACATTATTAAGCATTGACCAAAATAATGAAAATGAAAAAAAAGTGAAAAGAAAAATGTTTTTGTTTGTATTAGCTTGCGTCAGACTATCGGCATTGGTAATAAAAAAATTCTTATCAAAACTCTTTCGAATCGAGATCTAAATACAATTGTTCATGAACCAAAACACTTATTGCGTATCAAAAACTGGTATACCTAGGTGTTTCAATTCATTCAATAATTACACTTACTTAGGTACGAAAATTAGAGGGGGGGAGGGGTGGTCATTGTCAAATGAACTATAAATAATATGTAATGATAGATTTAATAAATTTGCTGTGCATAATTTTGCCAATTATCTGTCAATAAGGCTTTTCTGTATCATTATAAAGTGTCATACCTTTGATATTCATTGAAAAATATGTTGGTGCCGTAATGGGTATTGTTAGTATTACTTGTTGAATTGCCTGAATAGAAATTTACGTTTATTAGATTCAACTTTCACATGCTCATAGCTTGGGCTTTTTTATATATTTTTTGCTTATATATGCGTGCAGTCTTCATACTAACAATTGTAAATAAGCAGAAAAAATATTAATTTCAAGTGAATAGCTTTCTTTAATACTGAGCTGCCTCTGGTTAGTGTAGGGTTTGTGCAATAGAAATATTCTCACAAGTAACAGGTCAGACTGAGTTTAAAGATTAAATATTTGTGCTCTAGCTGCACTGCACCAAAAATGATTAATTGGTTTAATCACGATTCTGCGTATACCTCTGAGTTAAAGTTTGAGTTCAATCAAGCTTTTAAAATGAATATAGTTTAGTTATCCTATATAGGACACATTTGACTTAACGATCAAGCATTTTGCACGCATTGTTTGGCTTAATTACAGTGTATTTATTGTAAATGATGTACTGAATGTCATAAACATGTACAGTTGAAATTTCATTGGGTTGATCTTTACTGTACGTGAAAAAGCTAGGAAGCTTTCCTATTCTGTCACTGTTCAAAGAATGCTTGAATGTTTCTTCCCATTGCAATAGTTCAACATGTCAGTGGTGATTCGAGTCTTGTCCAAGAATATCCCATTAAACTCAGCATCTAACTTTGAAAGAAGTCAGTACACGACAAGAAAGTAAACTTTGAATATTAAAACTTCTTAAAGTTCATGACAACATTTGTTTGAGAATTTGTCACTGTTAAGCTAGAAATCCCACGGACTTATACCACCTTCACTCTATTAAAATTTTCTACATGGTTTATGGAAAAATTCAGTTATAAGAAAGCTCCTTCTCACTTAGGAATGAAAAAGAAATATATTCAGAACTCCAGAACAGAATGGATTATATTTCGTAGAAGGCTGCAACGAATTACAAATATTCATTCAGGCAGTTGCATTTGTGATAGTTCATCAATATACATAGCATAAATTCATGGCGTTAAATAGAATATATAAGTTTCACACCATTCAAGTAAGTTAAAACATTTCGTCCACGATTTGTGACTGGATGAGGAAATTGAAGACAACCAAACCAGATGAATTGGCTTAAACTTTGAAAGTTTTTCAGTTTGACATTCATGAACCTACCTGTCATAGAGAGCAGCTTGCATCGATGAGAGTCGGTAATCGTTTGTAAACTAAACTTGTTGTCTCACCATAAACTACTTTCATTTTGTACAAAGATGCAAAAGCCGTCGGTTAGGGGTCATATTAAAATTATCAAATATTGTTTGCATGACATGCATAACACACGTATTGTGAAAAAAATCTGATTTATACTGAAGTATCTAGAAACATTATGAAAAATACAATAACATAATACAATTGAACTTAAAAATATGGGATAAACATTAGTATTCAGATGTCAAAAACAAAATGTTGTTCTCAAGCTTCGCACATCAAACACTGCAAAATTAGGAACTAACCTCGTTGATATCATTTCCGTTCTCTTGAATAATTGACAAATTGTTACAATTATCGAATATGAAATAACTATGATTTACAATTTGGATTCTTCAAAGTTCAAGCTTGTAACAAATAACATGGCTGCAGCTTAAATTCAACCTTTGAAAGTGGTATTGACGTCCAACTGGGTCGTGAAATGGTTAGTCTGTATTTACAACCAATCACAATGCTCGAACTGACTTCTTAAATTCCACAGTGTAGATGATCCACATTATCTTGTTACTATCATGTAATGTATAATGAACACAGAAGACACCGGTAATGCTGCTCTTCTTTCGTAATCACTGGTTTGAAAATCGGCAATGAAGAACATTCACTGAAGCAGATGCTATAAATTTACAGGATTGTTTCAAAGGTTCTGTAATAATGATTAGTGCTGCCCCAGCTGCAGTTGGGATTGGAATTGGGATGGACTCTTTATTCACTCCATTGTATCAATATTGTACTATATTGAGGGCACATTTTTATATATAACACATACTTATAAGAGATGAATAAGAAATGAGTTGACGGCCTCAAGAAGGTGATGAACTGTTTCTGAACTGCAAATGTCAAAGCGTGATTATCCCCTAATAAAGATAAATGCTTATTGCGGAAAAGCTCTACAATGTTTTGCAACAAATTCAAAAGCAAAGTCTGTTATATCCATGTGTCCTAATGTATGATGTTGGATGAGACCAACTTGTTATTTGCCACACAGTCCCTCTTCACACATTAAAACTTTTTGTATAGCAATCAGTGGCTACTGGTGGATTTTGTCATTAAATAACCGAAATTCTGCTGAACTCTTTCTTAAAAAGAGTAGAATATTTGCTTTTAACCTTTGAATATTATGAATATTCTCTTAAAAGGATTATTTTTCTCTTGTGCAGAATTCGAGTT
This sequence comes from Phorcus lineatus, assembly GCA_921293015.1. Taxonomy (NCBI): domain Eukaryota; kingdom Metazoa; phylum Mollusca; class Gastropoda; order Trochida; family Trochidae; genus Phorcus; species Phorcus lineatus. The sequence goes on along the minus strand of OV121086.1, from coordinate 53,442,562 downwards.
ACATTTCATATGTTTATGAAACATGTCTTTGGGTTTGCTTCTTCAAAAAATATATCCTCAAAAATGGCCAAATTTCAAAACCTTGAAATCAGTAGACTATTTCTCTTAACAGGAAAGTTCTGGAACACGTTACAACTCTTTCATTCTAAATAGATTACACATTTCTTTAAAGTAGCCTATTGCATATGGTTTCTTATTCAAAACATGTAGAAGGAGATCCGTTAACTTGCACGGACAGTGTTCGGTGACTGAGTTTTTCCATTTCCTTATTCACAGTCGCAAATCTTGGATCAGATTTTGTTAAAAAGATCGATGATGTGAAGTTGATAAAGAAACTAGTACAATTTGATTTTTGTTTTGAATAAAAGTTCCAACTCCAATAGTTTGGAAGTAAACACCTTAGATAAATTCCAAGAATTTCTGGGTTTTTTTCTGGAGCTTTACCTATCCATAGGTATATAAATCATTACCTTCTTAACTTTCAATTATATGAAGTATTTGCTTTTAATCTAAATCAAGTAATTCACAAAAGTCGATATTTTCGTTTCGTGTTTTCAAAAGTATATGATGTAGACAGCACTTAAAAAAAGCTTTCTTTGATGAAAAATTGTGACATTAATAAAAATAAAAAACAGACAGACAGCAAAAATAGGCCACTATCTCCTTGATCATTGAAAGATTTTTATATCTAAGATCAAACGTGTGATTTATGGAATGGGATGAATAATCACCATGTTGACATTTTTTTAGCTATAGATTTTTAGGAAATACATAGTAATTTATGATCAAAGTAAGGAAATAGTGAAGGACACTGAGACGCAATGCAGCACACTCGCTCTCGTATGTGATAATTTTATCTCTAATGTTTAAAAGTGGAGATAAATGTTCTACATTCAAACAATAAAGTGTCAGTTTTAAGTATAAAACAATTAATATTAGACACAAAATAAAAGAACGCAGATGGTTATCAGCTTAATTTTACAAATATTTAATTTCAGTTTACAAAATGATATGTGACAATAGTATTTCGTGTGTCCACCTTGCTGGCATACTTGCTACCAGGCAGCAAATTATCGCCCTTGGAATCTGTGGCCTTTCTTGCTGAACAGCCTTTTTGTGTTCGTCCAGATTGGTTGGTCCTGACTGACGGACGTAAGTTCTCCTGCCAAGGAAACCCCATAGATGGTCAATGGGAGACAGATCTAAAGACCTCAAAAAGCTAGTCGAGTCTTCTAATGTTTGGTTTGCGGACAAAATTGATTACTACTCTTGCTCGATGAGGACGAACATTATTGTCTTCAAGCGTTATGTGCAAATGAAATAACAAATGTTTCAGTTAAGTTACTGTTCACTTCTGCCCTCTTGCCATAAATTATCCCTGTCCACACCATCCTGCTGCCTGCCCAATATCTGTTGTAGCAGCAGAGAAACGTTCATCACGTCTTCTCCAACACCGTTTCTTTTTATCAGTGAACCGCATACAGAAGCAATACTTATTGGTTAACATTGTGTGGCGCCATTCTTTTAGATGACATTGCACATGACATCTGGTAAACAGCTTTCATTGGTTTTTGTGATAAATCACTCTTTTAGATTGACGAATTGCTTTTAGACGAGTGGCATACAGTCTATTCTTAACTGTTGAGGTGGAATCTCGGGTCCTTGTCACTGCACAGAATTCCCTGATGACTCCCAGTGCAAATTTTAATCTGTGCAATAAGTCGTTGTAATCGATCTTGAGGAGCATCAGTCATCTTTGGTCTTGGTTTAACAGTCCTGTCTGTCTGTGTCGGTTCTACTTTCTCGAAATCAAGAAATTCTCAAGATACCCGATTGTCATAAACACTGGTTCAACAGATTATGAAGTATTAACATTGTTATGTGTGAATTTATAAATATGAAATTGTCCAAAATCATACCAGCAAACTAAGAAAAAAAATTTGAATATATCAATGATGACAATTTCATTAATTGATAATAAACAAAGACATTAAATTCATTCAAATAAGACAGTGGAGAAGAATGTAGTCGAATGTAGAAAAGCAGGTTGATCAAATGTGTGAGTAAGTGTTTGTTAACAGCTGGCCATTATATAAAGAGCACAAGACTCAACACAGGCCAGTGCAATAACTGTCATAAAATAAGACGTTTGTGTTCTGTAAAGATGACTCAAGGTGCATATTCGAATAAAGTTTAGCTTTTGGAAAGCTTACGGAAAAACTTAGGCGTTTGAACGATAACTTTTGAAAGGGCGTCGCTGATTGCACAACTAATTTTGATTGCATCCAACCAGCGTTCTACATTTCTAGATCAAGAAACGTTCGTATTCAGACAGAGGTCGTATAGGAATTTATGACGGAGCTACCTCTGTTGGGAGAGAATGCAGAAAAAGAAACATTTACAAATAATAATATACATTTATAATCTACATCTGATATTTTGGCTAAACAGTACTTTTTCTATGACAGTTTGTATACAAATACATATAAGCATTTTGCATTCATTATAACTTTCAAAAAACAAGCCGACAGTTCTGTTCCAATGTAGCAAAGAATGACAAAGTTTAATATTTTTTCATATTTTACATTTTGATAACTTGGACAGAGTTGTCACGGTCAAATGATTTCATGCCTATTAATCATATGTAAATTTCGTTCTCATAAACCCAGATAAGGCAAGGGCAACAATGTTCTTCATGTCCAACTAATTATTAATAACATTAGACTGACGTTGTTATTCATTCGTTTTCCATCGTATCGTTTTTGAATTGAAAGAATTTGCAACTCTGATCTGAAAGGGCTTTTGTCTAATGTGTCTCTTATTTGCATTGTCAACTGTATGTAAACCTAAAACAACAAATAAAGAGTCTTCCAATTCCCTAGAGACATCCAAGTGATCAGGAGGTCGGGAGAAGTGACAACTTCCAATTGTAGTATTTGGGTCAAGTTAATTAGTCAGACCTTCTGTGGGCTTAACTGTTAGTTTATGTCGGCGACATAGACAGATCCTAGTTGAGTGACCGCTAGTAGCAAGGCGTCTGCTACCGGTGATTACCAAGATGTCGTTTAGTTTTCGACTTAGACAACAGTCGATTTATCATATTCTTGTATATTTACTATAACGAGTTAATACATAAAATCTATTCTATCAAAGTTGCTACTCAACATCGGCATACCTAACTATTGTTTTCCAATGTGACCAATCTATGTTTTAAACTGTGTTTTAAATTGAAATTGCATGAAACATCATTTTGGTGGTACTTTTTGTTTGAATTAATTTCAATTCACCTATCACCAAAAACTCAAATTGTTGTCAAATATCAACATTATACTCGTATTCGCTATCAAATAACTCTGATTAAAAAAAAATAATAGTAATTTTCGTCTTATCATAAATGTAAACAGAAGCATCCTAAATTGATTAACATGCATTAAGTTACTTACATACAAGTTATTTTTGGAAACATTCCAAATTGCCCAACAGTTATAAACCTGGAATTTTCCAAGTACTCTATTATATGGGACCGAAATCTGTTACATTCTTTCCATTTACGACTGTTATTTGCTTACATGATTTCCAGTATAAATATTCAATTTACTTTTCTTACAATGGTCGTACATAAAATTCTAAGCTACAGTATAACGAAGGTTAATCCGCAGGTCATCACACTGTTTTTGGTAATGTCGAAACAATATGCAGACACTTTTGCCCAGGGATATTTACCTGTTGTTAAAACCAGAAACAATTACCTGTTACTTAATCCAGGGATTATTTCCCGTATTCATAAATCCACATGTAGTAGTCTCATTCAGTTGTAAGTCGCGATAACTTAAGATATTGTGTCAAAACTATTTGACAGACGATGGCCAAGCGTGTTTTCTCCAATTATATATGCAGATATATAGAATTCCAAGAGAGTATGGTCACCAAATATGCGCTGATAAAGGTCATGTGTGTTAATTCCAAATTGACTAGTCGATAGATGGTGAAAATAGTAATGACCATTATGTCTTCCTATCTTCCTTTGATGAGCCTAGATATCCGTACTCGTATATAACAATTTCCCAAACTGGCCTATAGATGTTGATGTTTGTAGTCTACTCTAGGGACTCTACCCTTGGTGATAAGATTTTGTTATAATGACTTTGACCTTTCGCCTTTTTACATAATTTGTGAAATGAAGTTATATTATGATAACATATTTGTATTTTTCAGTCATATATTTAATTTGTGTTCATCCTTTCTCACCCAGTGACATGCCAGAGAAAGGCAAGATAAAATAATTCATAATATTAATAGAACAGACCGCAAGTAAATAACCTTATATCCACATCTGAATATCAAAAGTCAGATATTTCAAAGTCGACTAATCAAAAGCTATCTATATTAAATACAGTGAACTTTGAACAAAATCAACTTGACAACATCAGTCTTTTACTACAGCGTCTTTTCGATTTATTTAATTGACTTATTTGACTTATGAAACAGCGGATCTGTAGTTATTTCTATCTATGTTATAATGCACATGTTCGTATATAGAGGATTAAGACAGCTTTTGAAACATTTCAAATTATTCTAGTTCCTAATCTTCACCGAATGGTAACAGGTAATTTTTAATTTACGCAAATGAAGTGCTATTTCGGACATATATATGCGAGGCGTTCATATGTGTGATTTTTAACGTCTCTACATTTTGAAATAAGTGACAAGTTTTTAGAACCATGACATGTGACTAATATATACTATTTGTAGGAAAAGGGGGATTCAGATAAGAGGATTAGTTGGGTTGGTTTGAACCCTACACCAAATTAATGTTGCAATAAGAGCAGTTCACTATGGCATTAACTGGACCGGTTGTATTTGTACACAGTGAATGGTGATTCAGACAGAGCATTCAGCAATGATGCCTTTCTAATGGGAGCGATGTGCTGCAATCAATGTTTGAAATAACATAATGGCGAATTGCTTGGAAAGAATATTGTAATAATTATTTGTATCTAATATTTATTCTATATTTTCGGAAATCGAAATAGATATAATTCCAACATATCAGCCGCCTCACAAGTACAATACCCATTGAACAGTGTAACATTGTTAGTGTTAATGTTCCACATGTAAAATCACATTCTCATACCATTTGTGATCTTAGTAAAACATTCTTAAACTGTTCACATGCCATTAATATATACAAAGATTATGTCACGGATGATTTTTCGACTAGTTGTACATGTAACATTCCTAGTGTCTTGATCAATGTCCTTGTCAGTGAACTTGACATGCTGTCGTAACTCTGCTGATTGCCAGCTGTGTTCTCACGATGTTTCTGTAATATGATGCTAATGGTTGTCAGCGTGGGCACCCCCCAATTGGAAAGGTTTCTATGGCAATATTTATTATCTTTCAAAGGCTAATTCCCATCTGCCCGTTCTGTCAAGAGAATAATTTCTCAATAATTGTCTATGGACGGGTTATTCTTTATCAAGAAGTGATATCGATGATTTTATGCCTCAATTCAGAACCATATGTAGATGATATCAGCCCTATCATGGTTTGCATCATTTATTCAAATATTTAAAGCTGAAAATTTAAAAAGTTGTATTATATGTGAGTATGGTGAGATGAATGAAAGAAATATACAATTTTCATATATTGAATTATTGATGTAGAATTCAATATATTTTGAGTGATGTAAATATGCTTGCTTTGCTTTCGTTTAGACGTCACAACTGTTTTGTGTTGCTGTCCGGCAAAGGTTGATTTCGGTTAAATGCCGAAGTATATATATATATCTAAGGAGGGGCAACTAAGTAACCAAAATACCATTATTACTTGAAATTGATGGTTCTCATTTCACTTTTATTTGATTAATATTATAGCTAGCTGGATAGTTTCTTCTTTTTACGGCTTTCACTACTTAATATTTACTCCTTAACTCGGTAAAAAAAGGATTTAGAATTGTAAATATTTGTATTGTATATTTGGTATGTATATGCGTTGCATAAATAGGACATATAATTTGAATGTAAAGGCATTTGTTGTACAGTTTATTTAACTAAGAGAAAAGTTATGTGGAGAAAACGTAATGCTGAACAAATGTTGTTAATCAGGAAATAACTTTGCCTTTGTCTCAAATGAAGCAGATTTACATTCATTCTTACTCAGTACCACATTTCGTCACCGCAGTTTGCATTTTATTTATCTCTGTTGCCAGTTTTTCTTCAAATTACAATTACTTATTCCAATATCAAATTTTTATTTCATCATGTATTGCGAGAGTTGCAACATTGATAATACTTTGAAAACAAACCAAAAACCCAGTTAAGTAAGTATGATTACAGTCAAGGATGAATAACTCATAGTATTAACTTAGACTGCGACCCAAGGTAAAATGAAACCGTGAATAGACATCAATCCATATAATCTCTCATATCGTTCGTTTCATCACCTAATGAAAATATAAATTATCTTTTCATCTCATCACCACCACTCAGAAGAACACGGTCATTAAGACAATTCTATTATCAAAGAAAGAAGAACTTCGATTCATACACCTGCACTTTACAAAATGAAAGTATGGTCATTCGATTGATGTTTGTTTGAAGGATAATTATCACAGAGTTGTGGGATTGTTGTCTCTAATTCTTTAATGCGTGGGTTCTATTTAACACCAGGCTGTTCGCGGTTATTTGAGGCAGAGAAAGACGATATTCCCCTTTCCCTTCAGGGAGTATTTTGATCCTACCATTCAAGGTACATACGGAATAATAAAACCCTTCTCAAATACTTCAAAATGTCAAAGTTAGACTGGAAAATACAGATGAAAGTCAAGTGGAAGGTTCAACATCAAGTTAAATATCAAGATAGAACTGAACTATCTGAAATTCTTATTGATTTACTTATTGAACTTTCCTAATTTGATGACTGCATATCAATGTCTTCTATCTTTAAGAAGGCGTCACCTTTCATACACATACTTAAACTTCAGAATGTAGTTTCACTCCAATCAAATAAGACAGACTCCACCTAAATTAATGAAAAAGATTAGAACTTACATACGGTGTGTTATTACATTAACCTTTTGTCGAATATGTGTTTTATTGCAGGAATTATAGATAAATTATAAATAAATCATGCCTTTTCGGGGTTATACCAGTATTTTTTCCACATGCCAAATATCTGCACCCTGTACATGTATTGCAGATATTAACCATTGACATATTGATTTAACTGTATTGTCTGTTTAATATTTTCTTAAATAATTGTGACCTATTAATAATGTCAAAAAATTATGGTTGTATATTTACAAACTTAAGTGCAGCAGCTGTAGTACCAAGAAGAAATAGATGATTGACTGAAAATGTCCCCTGCGTCATTAGCTCAATAAATCTATGGTACACCTGACAATGTGGTGATTAGATTGTAAATTATGTATAAATGTTTTTTGAAAATAGTCGCTGTACAACAAAACTGTTTCATGTTATCGAAGAAAGCATTAGGATTGAAGATAAAAGTAACATTGCTCAATCTTTGTTTCTCTCTAATTGGCTTTGTTGTTTCCCTTACAGTAACACCACAGAGACGATAATTGCCATTTGTTGCAGTGATCGTTGGTTCACTGTCTCTCATTAAAGGTTTGATACTTCTTATTTAGATTTATACTTAACTAGTCTGTATCTCGGAATCAATTTCTCGAGCCGTGAAGTATAATTTTTTAAAATCCTCCATGGATAAGGATTAAGACCGAATGTATATTGAAATGTTTCACAATTATGTTAGATGAAAGGAAAGTGTGTGCTAATTGAAATAGAGGACAAATAGCAGATAACAACAAAATGATGTGTGTCGTGAAAAATCTGTGTTATAAGTTTACATGTGCTTACACAATCCTTTGGTAATTAAGATTAAAGTAAATTATCCCAGTGATTACTTTACCCCGATCAATTATTATGGTAAATGTTAAAATGTTAGAACCATTGAGTTTAAAGCTTTGTAAGGGAACTGTTGGTAAGATTTTAAAAATAACAAGACACTTTCTTGAGAAAATGTCAAACGACAGAAATCAGTCTTTGAATTTATGCAAATGAGGTCAAAGATTTATACAAAATTCTGGAACGAAACATGTTTTATGCTTAAAATAAATTGTGTATCTCATTCACTCTGCATGAATGCCGTTCACCGCTGTCAAAAACTTGACAATTAGAGGGTCACATCATGATCTTAATTTGTAAATCATACTCTTTGAATATTAAAAAATCAATGACAGGATGTGTACCTACGATTTCAATCTTTACCTCAACATTAAAATATTTAATCAATAAATTTTTTAACAAACCTGTTTGTGACAAACTGGTGACAATTTGAGAAAACCCTTGCATACTTAAGTTCTATAAATATCTGCCTAATTTTTCCCCGTTCAATTCTGCAATTGGACACAGACAGACAGATTTTTTATTTACGTCTCACCATATATACATATAAAACTCGTACATATTCAACTAAACATTAATGGTAAAAGTTTATATGCCACTCCTATATGGAGTTACGAGAAATACAGCATAATATTGACATCATAAAATAATATGATTAAGACGATAAGAATAAATATACATGAGCTGAAAAATAAGGTAAAAAGCATAACATACATTATCTATTGAAGATTTTTTCCCGCATTAAAAGGATATTATAGCAGCTTTTGGCACATATTCTAAAAAGGACAACTGCAGAGACTATTGTTGTTTTGTTCGTACCTTAACCCAATATGTAAACAGAATGATGTAAACTTTGGAAAATTTCTTTTAACTTTTAAGACGTTGTCTTAATTTATGGAAAGGAGGTTTTGCAGTAGATCTAAAATGCACAGATAATTTGTATTTCCAATTATGGTGAAGAGGGATGGTTTATGGTTAGAACCTATCTTTAAATCTGTTACTAACTGGAAGTGTTATTTTGTTGGAGGACAATGAAAATCCCTTGATTAACCTTTTTGATACGCATACTAGGCTCCAGATGACTCTTACTTATATTCTTATATTAACATTTGAATAGATATATATCTATAATACACCTTCGTCGTCTTATGCAATTTTGTCACTTATAGATGCTCATTATGTCGTAAACAAAGAATATCTAATGTACGCATCAATATAAGAAATGATGTGTAGTTGATATATTCGTCCTACAGATACATGTATAGATCAAATTACTCGACTAATTGATAGTCAAGTATTCAATACTATCAAAATAACGTTTTAATTTTCGAATTCAGTTGTTTTCATTGTATCAAGAAACTAAAACGTAGTATGTAAAGAGCATTAACAATAAATTAAGAAGGTCACTTTACATAGCTGCCCTTGTATAAAGATGTTAAGTATCAACCATAAATACATCTGCATTTATTTTGTAATATGTATCCGTCAACAAGAGCTTTCTCACTTTCAAAAAGGCATCAATGTTAAGCTGGCCGTGGCTTTTCTAAAAAGTAATCATTAATATCAAAGAAAAATACATGTAATCACGATGCTGTTGCCAAACTTGCAGATAATGTGCATATCCAGTCCTGTTGAGTAATCTTTATCACCAGTTACTTGCTAAATAACATGTAACAAACCTAATCACAACGAACCATGTGATTCACACTATGCTTTTCACCTATATCAAATGAACGTCACAGTACCCAGCCAGATATATCATATAAAGAGGTGACATAAATTGGAATTCCAATTTTAACTTGTAATCTACGTTCCAAGTGTTTACCTGGAATAGGAAGTGCCTTCTTTTTTCTGTGGCATGCTGTTGTCTTCACGGAGGAGTTGGGCTTCAGTGACAATATCGTTCAATCAAGTAAAGGAATTGCAATTAATTTGCTTACAACTTACACATTTGCTTTGATGTTGAGTGTACCTTTCTCTCATGTGGTTTAGTTGTTTAAGGTACGATTAATGCTCCCTTCTTCGTTTAATGTACTCAGTAATTTAGTTTAATGGATGAGAATGCTTGTATTATTCCTTACATATTTTCAGAAACACAGACAGACACACGAGAGACGCGAAGTTAGCAATTGAAGTTTATTTTTCCTATTTGACTTCTCATTTGTTTTTAGAGTTGGTCTAAATACACCATCCAAATTTGTTCCTTCGGATTGTTAAAATGTAATTTGAAGAATTGAGAAGTCAAATACCTTTAAACATTTATACAATATAAAAGGAAAACATCATGGAGATTGCGCAGGGTTTTGGTGTTTTTTTGGATACGTCACTGTGGTGTTAAACATGTCATTTGAATAGTAACGACCTTTATCCTATGACTCATGTAGTTCATATTTTTATTACAAAGTTGGACATTGCAAATGACACACTTCTACAATAATGAAAATGATGAACTGCAGCTGTTAGTCAAGTTATCTCCATCAGTAAATATATCATTTTTGTAAGAAAGAAACCCATTCCAATCTTCGTTATTTAACTGATTAAACATCCTCACTCAATTAATCAATTTGACGTTATTGCCAAACATTGTTGTTGAAGTAGAGGATAATTTCGTTATGAAACCTTTAAAGCACAGCTACCCATGTTTACCTTATATTTGTCAATACCACCAATGCTCAGGAAAGTGGTTAATACATCTCAGAATAACGCACATTCAGTAGGACTTAGTTACTTCAATTAAGACAGCTTTTAAGCATAAAATTTAATAATCCATCCAGCTATAAAACTGAAATCAAAAGAAAAAGCAAACAAACAATAGTTGGTTGAATCATGATAAGAATTGAGTAGTGAAAGTGGAACCTGGAGCGTCGGTTCTATTTTACAGATAGGTCAATAAGTCAAAGAGATCTTTAGAAAAGGAGAATAAAGACCAAATATATTAATTATCTTATGACATTGAGCTTCAATATCCATCTCAAAGTGTCACAGTGAACCCATCCATAATACTTTAAGGATTCACTGATTTCATTACAAAAGTTCACCTATGTGAGAATATGTGATTACATTTCTTCACTGCAAAATGCGCTACATAGAGATAAACCTTCAAGTCTGAAAAATGAGTATATTGAAATATCTGATCAGAAATTAATCCCTGGTTGTTTACAATATCAGCTGTCATGTAAAAATCAATTTTTGTGTCATTATAGAACATCTGGAGCTCGGAAAAAGATTTTCTTTTTATATTCAATTTAAGAGGTTGGTGTTTTTGACTGTTTATCCTGTCAACACCTTAACAATAATTCACAACTACTTACTTCTGAAAATCGAAATATTATACAGTGAGAACTAATAACATAATCCATACACAAATATAGTTTTAAACCATACTTCAGTTGAACTTAACAAACCATCACAAACAGTGTTATTTATGTTACACTGATAGACATGCAATAAGCATATTGTATCATAAGGTCAAACACCTTTTTTGAAAATCTTTTTTTTTTTCATAAAAGCCTACTCAAATATCAAATGCTGTCAGAAAATTTAAATGACAAAATAAATTCAAACGAATCTATTTCACAGATGTCTTATACGGACTACGAGCTTACAGTGTTTATCATTTTCATCAAATATATTCTTGATAGTTAAGCAAGAAAGATGGTTGCTGTTAGTGCTTTTTAATATTTCATAACATAGAAATTACATTGTTTCTAAATATGAACCTGATCACTGTAAGATCGTTTATAAACTAACAATATGCCAATCTTAATCAACACCTAAATGGCTAAGCATACTTTGAATTTTTGAGATTTTGCTCTGACATTTTTTTCACGATTCTATGAACTTCCTTTTAAAAAACTGGTGCTCTTGACTGGTTGCTATACTAATAATCATGCATAACTGTTTTTAGGAAATTGCCTTTTAAATTCATCTGTTTCATCTTAACGGAGTACGTAGTTTGGGGTACTACTATTACATCCAAACTTTCTGTGCTGGTAGACCTTATTGAGTATAACAGTTCTACAATTCTATTCATATCTGATTAGCATGTTACCGAATTTGCAGCAAGATTTGCACAAATATAATTTCACATATAGAAAATGGTTCCTGTGCTTAAAAGTTTTTGAGTGCTTATTAGCAAATATCTGAGACTAATTATTGTTTTTTTTCTAGATGTGAAGATATTTGTACTGCTATACATTTTGTACTGCATGTTCTAACAAACTCTTAAGGTAGATACTTGCATTCCACATTGATGGTGTTGCTGGGGTGTTAAATGGGCACTGTCCGTATTTCCGTACGTGCGGCTCACAACTTGGTTTCTAAATTCAATTTAAAGTTGTCTTGGTAAATCACATTCTATGTCGTCATTGCCTATTTTGTGAATATCTGAACTTTTAAGGTCCAACTTATAACTTATCATTTCAAGTTTTGTATGCAGTTGCATGATAATAAATAAAATAAATTTAAAACAACAATTTTGCTGGGGAAATAGTTCAATCTTATCAGCTACTTCATACGATTTTTTATGATGACATGATATGTGAATTAGCTATAGCAATCTAAAGACAAAACTTATAATGTTAATGTTATGTTTATACCCTTCATAATTCAAGTTTTATGCCTATTTAGACTATTGCGTTTATGTTAAGACCCACTTTCAGACAGGACATTCACAGTTACATCTGTGAGCTCATATAAATGCTTTTGTTTTGTTATAAAATGATTATCTAGAACCACTAACGTCATCAGATAGACACCTTTTGTATATATATATATAACTGTCGAGATAATAGACTCAGGATTAACATTGTTTTATTACCAAAGGAAAAAATATATAAAGACTATTTCATTGGCGCAGCCACGAGTGAAAATGTCACTTTCTCACTTATATAGAAATTTTATATGGCAAAAGCAATAAAATAGTCTTTTTATCTACATAAATCATTTTATTAAGGCTGTAGGCCGACATCGAAAGTCAACGTCAGCGAAAGTTTGCTGTTGTGATGGTTGCTACGGCCGTACAACTTCCTTCACCCTTAAACGGTAAAAGCAAAACATTGTCCTCAGTGGTTTGTGGTGTTTTAACATCTTATACGTTTCGTGTTTTGTGCTAAAATAACAGACTTGAGAACTTACTGATAATTATGTAATTGCCATATTTTCATGGTTTGGTTTATATTTTCGATCATTCATGAAAAAAACAAATGTATAGAAAAGTCGTGAGTTTAAAAAGCTACCGTCTTTGATAAGTATTTCGTCGTTTGCATTTAAACATGCATCTCCTCACAGAACTCGTGAGACGTCTGAAGAAAGCAGATGATGTTTGTCTCCATTCGTTCATCACTGCAGCGATAAGTTGTTGGCGTGTATATTACATATCTTTCCCTCAGCTATACGTTTTGATGTAATTGAGGTTTACTTTAACACTTTTGCACCATTCAGAAAGACTGATGAAATTGCTTCATGCGTCATTTTCCTAAAATACATTTGAGTCAAAGTTGCTATCATACAATAATTTGGTGTATGGTTATTTCTGTATTTTACGCACTCTGTAATAACTTTAATAAATCAGAAGGCTTACAATATTCATAGGTATTGAGATAGACATTGAAAGATTTCTTACTTAAATCAGTAAATGACATTCATTTGTAAAATGTGACATTTTCATGTAATTTGTCATCAGCTCAGCTCTGAATAAATATGTTTTAGGGTTGATATCACTTTATCTGTAAATAAAAGGGGCAAAAATTAGTGTAATTACAAAGGTGAAAAATTCAAATATCGTTCACTGTAAAAAAAATAAGAAAAGGTCATGTAGATTTTTTTTTATTCATGTCTGGGTTGTATCGACTTTGTTTTGTTGAACATATCAGCATATGTGCAGTTATCCTATTGATTAAAAGTTTCATATATTTATCTGAATCGTACACTGCCGAGCAACATTAACAACTCTAAAATACTGCTATAAAACATATCCTATATGATTGAAATAGTATGACCACAAAGATCCCATTCATTTCAAAATCATTTACTTCTCAATTAATAAATGAAATATTATTATAAAGCTTTGTTAATTGAAGTAACAATTGCAATAAATTGATGAAGGACATGATCATTTTGTTCATCAAACATTGAGTGTGCACTAAAGCATTTAACGTTTTCTATATTAGTTGCCACTATTGTCAGAATATAGATCACTAATCATGTAGACCCCAATCATGTACAGCTCTCTAATATCTTAAGGTACTGGTTTTTTCTTAAACCCATCCATCTACGTATCATAAAGCAAAAAGGAAGGTAGTCAAATAAGCCCTGTTTGATTGTTGATAGCATTGAGTAGTGGAATTGTAGACATAAAATTCATTGGCGTCGGTTCATTTGCACATGAACCAACACATGGTGAGGAGATGGTTGGTGTTAAGACCAAGAGATTAAAGACTAAATATGTTAGTCATCTTATGCTTTAGAGTACACATAATGTAATAACATCCCTCAGACATACTTCAATGTGTCACAGTTTCGACGGATAGAGACATATTAAGATGACATTCAAGTGAAAGAAGTCATCATCTGAGAAAAAATCAAACTTAAATGAATCTCAGATGGGAAGATTTATTCCGAAAATAGTTACACTGTGTTGAAATTTATTATGATGGCAAGTTCATACTTTTCGCGATCATATCATTTATAAGAGATTATGATTATTAAATATTCTTTAAAAATAACAAACTTAAGATTGGTCTTCACAGAAGTTTATTACCAACCGGTTTCACAACATAGTGATCATCAGGGTTACTTATGCATTGTGTTGCTAATAGTATAGCGTCAACAATGTCACGGGACGTAATTCATGACGTCATATGCATACCACTAAAATATATATATAGTAAACGCGACGTCAACATGATTTCATATTAATCACAGTTTAATTTTGGGGTATATCCATCAATATAGAATCGTTCTTCTATTTTCATCAGCTCTTCATTATCTGTGCGCATTTTGTATAAAGGACTGATTGTGAACTGGGGATTGCAATTCTTTGCACATTCATCTATATGTGCGCTAAGAGGTATGCAACCATAGTTTGGTGTTTTAATATATTGATGGATATACCCCTAAATTGAACTGCTCAGCTTATTATAAAGCAACTCGAGCTCAGAAGTTGGTTTTATTTTTTTGGTCCTAACGTTAAAAGTTTGATTAAACAGAACGACAGTGTTGATTTTGTTCCTGTCAACATCTTAACAACCTTTAATGAATACTTTTTTCTTGACATTAACATATAGAAGGACGAGTTTTATCATTTTTCAACAAAGGAAACCTATAAAAATGAAATCTAAAAATAGATGATAAAAATAATGGTTTTAAAAACATATCGCTATCTCACTACAATACATTGTGATTGACTTCAGATAATAGACAAATAATACATAATGGTATTCTGGAAACAAAGTAACAAGAATGCAGAAAATGTTGATAGTGGACTTAACTTTCAATATGTGCAAAATCAATTTAAAGACGCACATTATTAGAAATTGCAATATCATATTATTAGGCTTGAAACATATAACGATGCGATGATTCTGTGATAGCTAAACGTATTAATCGCATGCACTTATAACATACTAATAAGTAAAGACACAGTGTATGAGCAACACGTGTAAGTACGGCCTCCGTACGATAACTAGCAATCGAACGGAGGTCATTCATTGTAAGCACGTACAACTCACTTAACACATGCGCTCACGACAAGGCCACTTATTCACACCTGTCTCAACCACGTGAGTGACGTACGTCGACGTACTTCCTCCCTGCTCTTACCACGCCTTCCCAAAGTTTTCAGACAAAAGACACAGCCGCTTTGGCCTTCACAAAAACGTACGAGCAGAAAAACACGCGAGATGGGTTGTGACCGTGGCCATACCGATATGCTTTTGAAAGCATTGACGCTTTAGAAATAATGGAAACTGAGAAGAGGGTATTGCTAAAGATAAATGCATATCATGAACACATGAATGTCCATATCTGTTACATAGGCCCTATCCTAAACGTTGTAATGACGCTCGACCACAGCATGACATTTACATCAATTACATTTATTGATACTGTGTAATGCATATTCTACCACAAAGTCGAATATTTCTGGGGAAAATGACAGTGTTATTTCAAAACCTTTTCATGACAAGAAAGATTCAACATGATTTCAAACACTTGCTTCGAAGACTGTATGTTTCATATTCAAATAAAAAATAAAACAAGATATTTTCCTCCGCAATATTTTTTTCTAATTATGTAAAGATAGCAAATCTGAATTATTTTCATATAGAATTCAAACTTCAAAAGCAAACCCGTTGAATAAACTGTCACGTTACATTCACAATCAATTTCATCATCAATAACTTAGATAGTTTAGCAAGCAGTTTTCATACTCTTGGTGACTCTTGATATTTCACAATATAGATAATAAATATGTTTTGAAAGCATCAAGTATGTTTGAAATTTTATCACTGTTGCAGCTTGTTAATATGCTGAACATCAGCCAGGGTTATTGCAATCTGTATTGGTAAAATAGATTATACGGTCCTTCTGACATTAACGATTCCATGAACTCATTAAATTGTTGATACACTTGTCAGTTTATCTTATTATAGATTAAGTAAAATTGTTTTAGGAAATAACGGTTTTGCATCTGAACCGATGCATCTAATAGGTGTTAGCATTAGGATTTTAGGTAAAAGTCTTTTTCTCCAACATCCTTTCTTCTAATTGATTTCGTCGTGTCCTTAAACACCCAAAGGTCAATACTTACTATATTCTGCCGAGGGTGCGTATTTCATATCTCTCATGGTGAGCTTAGGCCTGGTCAATTTCGATTTACGCCTACTCTTGTTTTGTTGTGCAATCTTACCAAGGATGCCAGTGAATATATATAAGACTATGTCAAGCCACATTAAAAAGAAATGTGTTGGAATTATGTCTCTGTTATAGGATACATAATGTAATATACGTTTCTAATGTTTTCTCCGATATTTTAAAATTTTAATAGTTCTCATAATTACATGCAAGTGAGACCTGAAGTAAACTCACTCGTTTTCGTCACTGTAACTCGTATTTCATGGTTTTATCCCAGGTTTTATTTCTTTCAATGTTTGTTGTTTCACTTCATATTGTGTATCCTATTTCCTCGTGTACATTTATCGGTCTTGCACTGTTATGATATTCATGTTCCGATGACCGAAGAGCGCACTATGTACATGTGCACAAATTGTTCTTAAATACTGAGATTATCATAATTTGTATATTAAGCAAAAGAAATCTCCTCAAATAAATGTTATAATATTTTTCTTCCTGAAAGTCGTAAAAAAATATATTGCTTTGAGAACACTAAGTAACAAGAGAGTTTAAAGGTGCAAAGAGTATGTTGTTGAAATTCAAATATGTCAAACTTAAAGAATGGTGTTATTTTGTTGACAACAACTGGCTGGGCCTGAGAATTCACGTTTTAATGCCTATAAGTTCATTTGAGTGAGAATAAACAACTTCATGTCTTAATAAGTGATCGAAATCCGGACAACGACTCAAACGTAATTTCGGAAACTTACTTACATCAGACCCAACAAAAATATGGCATAGTAGTGTTAGGCACATTACGAAATACAAGCACACGGGACGGAGAATTTCCACTTCGTAATATGAATATGGTTATTATCGAAAACAATTAAATATTAATAATTTTGGCATTTCAGTTATGCAAATGTTAATTATTCGACATGATTTGAACTTTACACAGGACATAAGATATATTGGTTATCAGTTAGGCATCATACGAAATTCTGAAAGCTAATCTTTGTTACTTTTAAGTGTTGGTCTTTCTATGTGATGAAAATAACATTGCACATCAAAACTTCCCGAACGTGAACAAAGTTTCCCTATGAAATATTTGTATTAACCACTGTTCTTTGTCATCACCTACGCCCTTTCAGCAGAAAAAGACATGCGTTAATGAACAGATGTGAACAGAAAAAGAAAAAGTAATATGTTGGAAATAGTAACTAACACATCTCTTGACTAAAAAAATCATGGACTTTGATAAAAGAACGGATGACAAAAAGGTTTTTCTCTACAGACTAGCTGCAGATAAACCAAGGAGCATCAACAAGGAGTTTTCCCCCTATAAGATTTTACGGGAGCTTTATTTGAGAAGTGGGTGTCTCCCTTTGATGTCTATGATGTCATCCGCATGTCCCCACACGATGTTCCTACTCCTCATCTAGTTGTGTAGGTAATATTTCTAATCGAACTTTTGCTGAGAGGTACAATTGACAGATTCATTAAACTAATTACACAAGAGTGTTTGAACCTTAATGTCGAAATCAAGAAATATAAGAAGTGCTTAAATAGCTAAAACTATTTTTAACATAAAAGGTAAAGCACTATAATTAAATTTTTTTTCTTGGCAAATGTTGGAAATTTACCCATGTTTATTTGTGCATTTGTTTGTTCAACTAGACATTATAAATGTTGATCAGGTATATATTGTCCTCCCGCTTTTAACTGATTTATCATAGATGTTCGTCTAAGCTCAATAGAGTTTTGCACACTTTACATCAAAACTGTATCACGTCCACGTTAAAAAAGTTAGGGTTAAGACAAAACTGATATTTGTTCAATCCTAGTTTTATTCTCGTTTGTTTCATTGTGTCCCTAAAAGGAAAACCATAGAGACATTGCCATTTTTACATTTAGCTCTCCCGTCTCACATCATAGGTCGCCGCTAATGGCTGAAATATTGCCCAAGCGGCGTTAAACAATATCTCACTCACTCACATCATAGGGTTGTATCATTCTTTATTAGGTTTTATTTTAAGTTATACAGTATCTTGAAATCAACTCCCCGAGCCCTGAAGTAAGTTTTTTTTAACCTTATCAACGTAAACTGAAGAACATAGAACTACATATGAAATTGGTCAACAGCTTGTTTGAAAAAAGCTTGTCAGTCAAAAGAAATTTGAAAACGTACTGCTGATATTGAATTTTCATATTCATTCTGTAAATCAGGTAGCAATAGTGCATCCAAATAGACTTCTCAAAGACGAGAATTAACATTTTCACCTGAGCTATGAAATTGATTTAAGCTTGCTCTCATGCATTAGTTTGATGTCTGTGAAATAGATACTCCATTCTACATTAGTTTGGTGTCTGTGAAAAAGATACTTCATTCTACATTAGTTTGGTGTCTGTGAAATAAATTATCCAATCTATTTGTATGTCTTTAATATTTCCTTTAATATATCAGAATGCTTGCCCTATTCCTTATATATAATTGGAGACACTGCGAGAGCCGCCTAAGCTAGACAGCAATTGACATTTATTGCTAACGGTTACTTTGCTAAGATCAGAATACATTATATTCAAGATTTTATTTCGGAATAATATATAATAATTTGAAAGTTTGAGAAATCAAATACATCTCATTGTCAAATGATAATAAAAATACATGTCAAATTAACGGGGCTAGTAAACGCGGTGGTGTTGAACATTACATTTGATTACAAAATACTTTAATTCTGTGATACAGTTCTACCATACATATAAGCATATTAAATCAAAATTGGACATTGCTAACTAATTTTCTGTTTTAAATGATTTTGATATTGAAAATATTCAGTTTCTGCTATAAAATATATTTCTGAAATGAATAAAACTAGCTTTACAATAAGGAATTCCAATTCTCATCATCAACATTAAACCCGTAAACAATCGCAATTAATCAGTGGTACATTATTACATATCTTTGATGGGTGAAGTAAAAGGTTGAAAAAACATATTTAATTTAATATAGTAATAAGATTGAAAGTAGGCTTTTACGCACGTGTCATCATGCTGAATCCTATCAAGCTTTTGTCAAATGGTAACTGCGTTGAACTGTTTAAGATACATTATAAAAGTAGAGGTAATACAATTCTAAGAATTTACTGAAATTCAAATTCTAAGATTGCAGAATATTATGTTTACTACCTTCCTAAATGTAAAGCTAATTTCCTTTTCTGTCATGAAACTGTGAATGAACAGTCAACCATTTGTGTCTTTTTATCTTTGATTCTTATAACGTTTTGAAAAAGTTTTAACCGAACGCAAACTCTGTATCTGAAGCTTATGGGACTACCATGAAAAGCAGGGGATATATGCGTGAGCCGTGCTCACTCATTCTCTTTTTAATATTTATTACAGTTATTTATATTCAGAAAATAGATCAACAAATCTTTTGAATCCTTAGAAATATGTTAATTCAATAAACACTGACTCTTTGTAATAATGAAATTTTTAAATTCATCAAACTATAAATCATGAAAAAGGAAAAGGAATAGAAAAATGCTAATTAAATGATGTTTAGCATGGAGTAGTTGAAGTGTAGACTGAAACGTTTGTGGGCGTCGCTTCTATTTCACTGATATGACACAGTAAAGAAAGAGTGGGTGTTTATACGACGAAATTGGGACTCAAGATATCAATCATCGTATATGTTAAAGTACACAGAGTATCAATATCCGTCTTGCATACTCTTATGAGACTGGATAGAGGAATAAAGCGATGACAGTCAAATGAAAGCAGTCAACACCTACGGAAACGTCAAACGTAAATGGATATCAGATAGGAAGATATATTCTAGCATTAGCTACACGGTTTAAAACTTTCTTATTAAGATTTCATTTTCATACTTTTCACGTTCAACAACAACTTTTTAAGGACAGGGTTGAAAGTGCAAATTTAAACTAACATAATATTAATTGTATTCGAAACTGCTTCAAACTTCTGACTATAAATCCTACCATTCAAATGACCTAAAGGAACTTTAAACAATCAAAATGAAATACTGTAGAGTGCAGTACAAGTGTGAATTCTGATCCATCTATTTTCATTTTGTTTATCGTAATCCTTATCGGAAAACAGTTCAAGATTTCAGCAACAATGCTTTTAGTATGAAGATGCTAAACAATGTTACATTTTGCTACAACCCATACTCACGATAAACATTGTCTTTATATTTCTGCATTGAAACAGTTGCTATTACAACAAGATAAATCGTTAACGTGAAATATAAAAGTTAGCTTATTAAGTTTTTTCAATTTGGAATTAATCTCTTATATTGCCGCCCCTGGCAGTTAACAATGCCAGCTGTAATATGATTTATATATTGTTTATGTTATGAGGGAACACCTGGAGTATGGAAATTGTTTTTCTTTTTGGTTTCTCATTAACGACTGTGATTAAACAAAGTAACATTGTTGAGTTATTCTTTTTGAACATCTTGAAAATATCCAATATCCTCTTTATTCTTAACATTAATATATAATCATATGGGATATATATACGGGATAAAACAGCGGTTAGCGCTTTAAGTATTCTATGAAGGCGTTTTGGGTTCAAATCCCGCTAGGGGCTGGGCAACTAGGTCTGCGAATGAGAACTGTAGTGACATAGTGACAATGGTGGTGCGGGCTTTTTCCATGTAAAAATGATAGCAGTTAATGCGGCGTGAAACAACAGTGTCAAACAAATGTCCCAACAAACAATCTATCATACATATTTCTTTTAAAAAATGTACAATGACATAATAATCACTGATGAAAAATAACGCGATATCATTATGGATTTTCTGATAGTGAAATTGACAAAGCTCTCTTGTAAATATGCAACATTTAATACCATAATGAATACATAAAATGTCTCAGAATTGTGTATAGTGAGGATTACATCATTTTAAACTAATTGTCTTTGTGAGACTCGAGGCATTTGAAATACTCTTAAATGGTAATTGAGAAGGTGGTCTTGCTATAATGAATTAAACCCTTTGATCATTCGATTTTTGAAACGATTATTATCAATATCCATTGATAGATATATGTATAGTCGTTACACTAGACCTAATTTACGAGGTGTAATGCATATTCCTTCAAGATATCAGATAATTTGTGATAAAAGCCCACTCAAATCTTAATTTCTCTCAGAATCTTAGTATGATCTAAATTCAGTAGAATCTCAAACATTTGTTTACATAACAAAATGTTAAAATATATTCCCCGAAGAAATAGCTGCATGTCAATTGTATTGTCTTACTAATCAATTTAAAAAAAAATAACATAACTGTAGCACATCTGAATTACTCTCAGGGAAAACTGAGGGTTACAATTTTAGATGTGCAAAGACGCATCCCCTGATCATACTGTCATGTTATATGCGTAATTAACTTCATCAAGTTTTATATATTAATCATTGTTAAATGTCGCGTGGAAAGAAAATAGTTATTAATCAGCACAAATGAAATTGGTATCTGAAAAAGTTTTTCTGTCCTTCTTACGGCAAAGATAGAGAAATTGTCTTAATAGTGACATGTTCATAATATTTAGTTTTCTCCTTTTTGTGACATATTGCAAAATCATGAATTCTGTCCATCATCTTTGAAATGGCGTATTTTCATCGATGTTATAAACAACTGAAACGAAAAACCCTCGCCACGTGTCAAATTCGAATTAATTGTTTTAAATAAAAATAAACATAACTAATTTGTAAAACTAATTGGAACTCAGTCCCAATAAACAGTTAATTAAGGCTGTTTAAATTTGAAAAATAAAGTTAAAAAAGTGATACTTTAAACTTTTCTATTTTCCCTCGTAAAGAGTCATTCTTTCATGTACCTGTCAACCAGGTCACATGAAGAAGCTTGGCTACTTCCATTTGTCCTTAGACAATTTGTGTCGTTATATATATATGTATCATCCCAACTTGGGATCGCGTCCCATCTTAAGATGGGACGCGTCCCAACTTGGAATTCCAAGTTGGGACGTCCCATCTTGAGATGGGACGGCGGATACTTTAACTTGTTCATAATATTCTTATTCTAATGTTGAATTTAGTAAGAACATGATAACATGTATCATTTAGATAGCGCTTTAAGGCCCTCGAAAGATATTTTGATTTTATGTTGATTTTCATGACTTATTGGCTATATCTATATCTCATCGTATACGAGTCTTTCATCATAGTACAATACGATTTCAAAAGTAATTCTTATACAAAATGTTATAAATTATTTCATCATATTCTTAAATATTTTTAATTGTGACAGCATGTTAAGCAAATAAAAAAGAAAGAAATATTGTATACACTTAAAACCCACTCCTAGTGAATACCAAGAATGCTAATGCCTTGTAATCAGTTCAAATTCTTACACATAAACCGTTCCATTAAGCAAGATTTCAATGTACTCATTGTGTTTGATAGTCGAATCTAAGACTTTATGTTTCTTAAACATATTTCACAAACACTAACCTATCAGTTGTGTTCCGTCAATGCTTATAAAATGTCCAGTAAATAAATCCAGTTATGCCTCCTCTTATTTCCGATCGAACCTGATCTGATCAGTGTCGTGGTGCAAATGGCTAACATACCTGCTTGGTAGTTCAGAGAAGGATGTGGGGTAGGTGGAGGGGGGAGGGGGAGGGGGTCCGAAAGAAGGGATTTTGGTAAACATCCGGTTCGGTTATGACACTAATACCTGTGTGTCAGCTTCCAATTAGTGACAAGAATGGGTACCAAATGTACATGAGCATGCTTGTAACAATAAGGTACACGCCGATCGTTTGTTGTTTTAGTCAATGATTATCATTCATATTTATCAAGGCATTGGCCCCTATCGGCAATATCACTGATAGGAAGCAGACGTGATCAAATGTTTATGTTTATTGTTATTGTGTTGTTATTGCGATGAAAGTATTTTTTCATAAACAGAAAGTTAATCATGTAAAGTAACCAAAATGAAATCTAACATCATCCATTGATTATTTATGGAGAAAAAACAGGCTTTTTAATATAATTTAAAAAAATTTAGAACTTAGTTTCCAAGATTTACTCACCGCAATGCATAGCCACAATGGTGTTGCGGGCTTTCTCCCTGCACTAATACTAGCAACCGCGATATAAGTGAAATAATCTTGAAAGCGGCGTTAATCCCCAACTCACCTCACCTCCAAGATTTACACAAGAAGATTATGGTTTAAACATATTTTGTTCATTTCCAAAAAAAGAAAATAGATTTGCAAGCAAGCTGGAAGCTTATATTAATGCCGCGTCAATAAAAATAATATTTTGAAACCATCAAACATACAACACAAAGTTATGTCAAACCAATACGATGTACAGTTGCAACACAATTCGGTTCAGATATTCAATATTGCAAAGGCAATTTCTTCATGCTAATTCAGAAATACAATATTTCAACTCATTTCCTATCAGTACTAAAAGAAGATTATTAACGGAGATTGTTGACTTTGAGTTCATGAAGAAACTTTGTTTACCTTCACAAGACCTTTTGACACAAACCAGGGTACAAAGTTGAAAAAATATTCCTTCTACTTAACCCGAGGTAACATGAGATTTCGATCAGTATGAAAAGGTTGTTTTTATATGTACAAGAGTCTATCTAGGCTTGTTAGAAGCGTTGAATTGAGAGAATTGTTGTGTGTTGTTACTGCTAATAAGTTAATCAACTGAGTCACATAAGATGAGTAGGTGAGAGGGAAGAAATACATTTCAGTGTATTATTGTTGTTTTACAGCTGAAAGTCTACTTAACTAATCGTTTTGTTATCTTAAATATGCTTCTTAACATGTCTTAAGAGGACTAAATGATTCATATTGTTATTGCATATACAAATTTGATATATAAGCTGTCATTTCTTATACAAATTTGATATTGAAATTGTCATTGCTTGTTGTAAAATATTATCATATTTCATTGTATGAGAATATGCAATATCTGTAAACATATAATGGTTAGTAAGTATAACACTATGATTTAAACAGTATTTTATTTCCATAAAACATATGTTACACAGAATTCAGAATATATATATAAAAAGGAAAAATGATGAGCAAGGCAGGAAATGCCTATATAAATTATTTTCCTGAAATAAACATAAATCAAGGACATTGATGGAAATATACATTTGCAATTATTCTTACAAAACTAAAATTTATATTAAACTTTGTCTACCTTAGATTTTGTACATATTTTAGGAAAGAGCTTTAAAAATCGGTTGGTATCATTTACGAAATGATAAACAGATATTATTAGGAATTCGTTAACACTCTGTGAAAAAGGTTTGTCGCCGTTAAGAAAGTTTTCAGTATATTGATATGATTTACTAGGGAATATTCAAGCCCTATGTTGGCACTACTGGAAAATATCTAAATTGTTTGGGAACCAGACTTTGGTAATAGGAACTTTTAATTTCCAAGTCGCCAAGTAGGTAAACAAGATAATTGATTGTTAAAACAGCATTGGCTGATGGTGTCTCCATATGTTGTTTTAGCCTAACACTACCTACGGTGGGCAAATTGGTGCCCAGTCATTGCCTCTGTCATGCCAAGCTGTCACATTAACATATTCAGTCTATTCAGTGCTGAATTGTAACGATGGAGAGTACCTTAATTTCTGCTTATAGAAGGTTTTTGCATGGATTATTCATTTCTTTGTATCAGGTACGTTTTTTAAATGTATATTTTAAAAAACGCAATTTATCACTAGTGTTGTAAAATTTGGATCTGTATTAGAATAACGTCATATCTTTGATTGTTAACAGCTTATACCACCTTTTTGTAAAGAAACTAAGATACAAATATGTCTCTGTGAAATGTGAAGCCGTTTGGTTTCTCTCTGTTTACAGCTGTTCGATCTACGCATGTATTTGTCGTTTGAAAAATGTTGAAAAATATTATCTAAATATAAATCTATATATTGATCTGATTTTGTTATGTCGCTGAACAAATGTGATTCAATCAGTAATCAAATATGACTTATGAAATAATTGTTTGAGTAGTGTTGAATCGTTCGTACTCGATAACAGATGAAATCGAGTCAGAAAGTGAAGTAAATGAACATCAAATCAAATTTTCTTCGTAGGTGTGAAAAGAATAGAACTAAATTATCTAAAAAAAAGTTTTACTGACACAATTAATTTTTAAATATGAATATTATTAACATGTTTAAGTATGCCCCGTCCCATCTTAAGATGGGTCGTCCCAACTTGGAATCCCAAGTTGGGACGCGTCCCATCTTAAGATGGGGCGGATCCGCAGTTGGGATGATACATATATACCTGGTCAATTTTGAGAAAAAGTCATAAAATACTCTAACGTATCCATTAAAAAGTGTGATAAAGGGTAAATTGACCAAAATTATGCAAAATAGGTCTCCAACGGTCTTTTATATACATATACAGTGTAAAATACCGGAAGTTTTAAACTTTCCTTCGTCAATGTCACATTAGAAAGTAGAGCTTATTTTGTTTCGGTACTTGGCTAGGATGAGGATCTGATTATTGATTAGAATCGGTATCTTTATTCTGTTAATTCTGTTAATCAAATGTATTCGCCCATAAAGAGGTAACTCCGATAAATAATGCTATGAAAAAGGAAGGGAAAAACGAGAATGCATGATTCGTTTCTTGTCACATGCGTTTCACAGATACTCTACCATGGTCTCAGTATTGTAAAACATTCGACATTCGCCCTGAATATTTAGGTTTGCATTGTGAAATCATTAGGCTCTTCGAAAGGTTAAAGAAAATAATTATTAATCAAAATGAGTAAATTTACTAGATTAGTTCAATTCACGTTTCTTCCTTTTTTCGAATTGAAATCGTCTGAAGTTTTCATAGTAATTTTACTTAATACCAGGTAACAATGGTAGCTTAACTAGAATGGTACATGTATTTAGTCGATGAAAAACTAAATAACAGTGTCATGTTGATAAATAAAGAAGAATTACCTCCATGTTCTCTTTACTGCCTTCACACTTGTTCAGACTAAATCATCGACTTACATAAAGCACATCTGATTGCTCAGTCTACGAACTGTCACAAACAGAGAGCACTGGGAATTTGCGTGCCTCGTTTCTAGGGAATGTTGGTTAGCTGCCAGACGATTTTGTGTCTCCGACGTTTGCTCTGTGCAACTTCAGCTACACAATATTATCATACTTGTAAAAGTTAGTTGTCATGAACAAAATGCAACTATATTGGAATATTTTTTCTAACTGTTGAGTTGAAGGCTCGCTGTTTGCAGATATATTGTCTCTTAGTCACATGCTATCTCAGCATTAAGCTTTTTGACTGAATCGTTCACTGTACTGAGTTCAAGAAATGGTTATTTGCAACATTTTATTTCAAAACTCTCGTCCATCTTGCAGGATCATAGAATTGACATTGTAGCAGTTTAAAACAAGTTTATATGTAATTTTTAACTTTAATTATTAGGTTTGCACGATCTGATTTGTGGAAGGGTAAACAATTAATGTTTCTAAACCTGAGTATCCAAACTTTAAGAATATATTGTCTCGTATCAAGCAAAAACTGTTGTATATATAAATATATATATATATATATATATATATATATATAACCATACTTAGCCAATTGTTAGCCACATTAGAATAGAGTTCATAATGTCAAAAGAACTTTACGAGATTAGGAACAGTAGATGTAGCGCTAACCAGAATTGTATGAATTTCTTTTCATTTTTATTTGACAGGTTTTTACATTTTGTGATATAATAATATTTGATTATTTCATTTTTGATATAAGTATTAAGCGAAAACCGCATGGGACCAGAGTCTACTCTTAACTTTAAATTAGTTGCACTTACATTATCCGATCTGTGTGCGTTCGTTTAAGAATTTTTGTAGTGATTAAAATGATAGTCTTTCACATTGTATCGTTTGTTTTCCATTTGGTGCGATCTCTTTCTATCCCTACAAAACTGTGCGAAGATCCCCTTAAGAGACGACCTATAATATAAGTTAAAATACAGAACACAGACACCGATTCAAGACCATTCAAATAATAGCTTTTAATTTAAACTAACGATACTTATATAATCTTGTTTTTTCAAAGAATAAAGATAATACATTTTAATACACGTATAAGGAGTATTATGCTGGATTTATTTAGACAACTCCACTTTATTTAGGTCATTTTAGTAGCAAGTTGTGTTTATTGACACACCAACAGGCTTACAATCTCGTTGATGCTGAATATATTCCAATTATCTCTCAAAAGTCTGTAAGTCGACAGAAGAGACATCTAAGCGGAAGGCATCAAGTGTCGACTGTTTGCCAATTAGATGTTTTGCGAACAGTACATCCTGCTTTTTTCCTCTTTAAAAGGGATACTTCAGGATGCTGCCGGAATCCGTTTGCGGAAATACCTACTTTTGAAAAGAGTCACCAATGACATGCAAATAATGAGATCATTGTCTAATGTTTTCCGGTACCAAATGAGTTTTTATTCAGAGCACACTTTCATTAATTTGTCGAAGTACTTTCGATAAAACACCATTCCTTTACATCATGACGACCTAAACATTTGTAACGTTTAACGCTCTTTCAAAATATGATAATGAATTTAATCAACAGCTTAAACAATGATTTTTAATACATGTTACAACAACTTTAACGTTAGTGTCAATCAGCATGTTTGCCTATCCCCTTACATTAGAGGTTTACCCTTCTCACATGCCAAGCATGTTAAACAGTTACTGACATGATACGGGGAATCTGTTTGTGGGTGAATATTCTTTCCCATTGTATGCTGTATGCTGCTTCGTTTATATTCCGTAATGCTGCTTCGTTTATCAACCTTAAAGATATATTTTAGATAGAGTAACACGGATAGTGAAAATGATGCAGCAAAGATGTCAAATTTGCAACATTCCCAAACTTTGCTTCTGGGTTTCTGAGAAAGAGAGACTATTGTAAATTTGTCTTCCTGAATAGAATGAAAGAGGATAAAAGAGAATATCTGTGAACTTGATTACTTCATGAATCTGATGATTGGTTGCCATGTTAAAACCAAGCCTCTGCGAATTGGAACCAATCTTTTGAAATGGTGAACTGTACAAACAAATGTTGCCGTGGTTATTTTCATCATCGCTGGAGATACATTCATGGGTCCTATTGTGAATCGGCGGATAAACAGGAAATGATCACCAAAATAGTCAATATCCCAAAATCAAGGACCTGGAAGGACTCAATCAAATCGAAAATTCAATAACCAATGTTTAACGTTGCTTCTGTTCAGAATTCGTAAGTCTTTAACTTGTGATGTTGATTCTAAATGATGCTTTTTTAATCAAGACAGTATTGCTACAATTGTGTTTCAGATTCAAAAACCTTAAAGAGTATTTATAGAAATGGCTCAAGTTTGGAGAAGTGGAAATCGACCTAAATTGCACATATATAATCTCTCAATAATCTCTCCAAACCGTCACAAATGTATTTGACTTGAATACTCGAATATTGATTTACAACACATACCGCCCCACGTTCATGCTTGCAGCACGCACTTGATTTAACATTTTATTGAGTAGATGTTATGTTTCATTTATTGAGTAGATGTTATGTTTCATTTATTGAGTAGATGTTATGTTTCATTTATTGAGTAGATGTTTTGTTTCATTTATTGAGTAGATGTTATGTTTCATTTATTGAGTAGATGTTATGTTTCATTTATTGAGTAGATGTTATGTTTCATTTATTGAGTAGATGTTATGTTTCATTTATTGAGTAGATGTTATGTTTCATTTATTGAGTAGATGTTATGTTTCATTTATTGAGTAGATGTTATGTTTCATTTATTGAGTAGCCAAGAACGTCATTTGATTGATTTGCAAGTATACAGAATGAAAGAACAATACCGTTGTTTTTTGTAATCAAATTATATTGTAATAACGATATTTTCCAGCACTCAGTAATCGCTTGCTGTAATCAACAATATATCTATAATATTTCAATTTGATATTTGCAGATGCTATGGGTGAAATAAAACGTTCTTTAACATGATATAATATAATATTTTCAATTATGCATCGCCCGGGGATAAACATTCATGAAATTAGTTCGAAATAAGATTTAACAATCGAAATTGAAACTAAACTTATTTGCATCTTGTATTGTCATTTTAGGTTATTACTTTCACTTACTGGCAACTAAATACAACAATCGGAGCATGCGAGCAGAAGAGCTAAGTATTGGTTTTATAACCAATATTTCGTAATTATCCATCAATATTGATTAAAATCAGTAGTCAATAACAATCTTATCACGTTTAAAAAGTGTATTAATTAATTCCCTTTGTTTCTTATCAAATTCAAAATGCTTATTCAAATATTAACTTGTTTAAAATTATTTCCGATTCAAAAAGAAAGGACAAGGATTGATCATTGGTGAGTGAGTGAGTTGGGGTTTAACGTGCTTCAAACAATATTTCAGTTATTAAACACGTGGATGACAAGCATCCAAAAGAGAGTGGACAGACTAAGGAGAAAGGGATCGAAAGGATGAGGGAATAGACGGAAAGAAAGGCATAGTGAAAGATAGACAACAGGTTTTAGAAGGACTCAAATTTAGTCTGGCTTCTACCCGTCCACCTGTCCAGCTTGGGTGTCCCTACCAGGAGCATGAACGCTCCGGCTGGCATAGCTCTCGGGGTCTCTGAAGCACGCAAACCACCACACCACGTTAAGGTACCGAGTCCAGTGGTGGTCGATCATTGGAACAATGTTTGTTAAAAACTCACGGGCTAACGAAATGATACCACTTTAGATTTGAAATTATGAAAAAGATCAAACTCAGATTCAAACCCAATCGCATGAAAACACATCGCCCAAATACAACAATGATTGTTTCATATTGAACTGTGGTATCGAACGCATACACATTTTGTCAAATTATGGTTTTCAACTTTTTCATGCAAAGCAAAATAGCCCCATGCCCGACGGGTATAAAATCAATGCGAATTGGTTGTCAGACACCCACTTTGTAAAAAAACACTTGAAGAATGACAAGATTGAATTTTCAAAGACGTGAGCGAGCGATCGGGATGATTGAAATGGGAGCCACCCACACCCAGGTTGCAAGAACACATGGCTGTCACTGTACAACTGTCACAAGACTAATGCAACATTATCATCATTCGGGACAGACCTCAGGCAGAACTAGATCAGGCCGACCGAGAGTCACAACGCACCAGGACTACTAATATTTGCGAACGTTACACCTCAGAAACCGCTTCCAGACAGTGACGTCATCGGCGTCGAATGCCCTGAGAGTCACCGGGTAAGGAGACGCACCGTTCCTTTGACAGCTGTTGACATCCGAACATCGTCAACGAAGACTGAGGACGGTTTTACGTTGGTAGCAACGTCAGTGGCAGAGGGTGCTTTTCTCTAAAGAAAGTCGGTTCTGTCTCTTCAAAGCAGATGGAAGAGTACGTGTTTATCGCCGTTGGGAGGAGAGAACCGCTGCATGTTGCGTTCAGAAAGTGGTGCCCTACGGAGAAGGAAGTGTCATGGTTTGGGGAGGCATACTTGGTGAGGAGAAGACGCCGCTGGTTATCGTGAATGGAAATCTAACCGCTCAGCGTTAGGTCGATGACATTCTCCATCCCGTTGTCTGACCCTTTCCTCGACAACAGGCACAAGGTGTAATCTTTCAACAAGACAATGCCCGAGCGCCCACATCTCGAGTTACTCAGAACTTACTTGCTAACAACAACATCGACTTTTTGCCGTGGCCAACATGCTCGCCCGACATGTCTTCGATCGAACATCTTTTGGACGCTTTGAATCGTCGTATTCGTCACCGACGACCACCTCCAGATAACCGCCAGTAACTTGCTCAAGCTCTCCAAGAAGAATGGCAGTGCATTCCACGTAATGACGTCAGACGTTTGATTTTCTCCATGCGTCGGAAGCATGGGGAGGCCATACACGTTCTTAGTAATTATCAGTAATGACAGTGATCTTGGATTTTTTTACCCCCAGGCCAATATCGGAGACTAGCTGTGCCGTTGATAACCACGGACTTCTTGATCCTAAGCCGAACGCGCTAACCACTGCGCTAAACTGACCCCACGAAACAGATAGAAGTTGGTTAGTTAAGTTGTTCAAAACCACATTGTTGAAGTGAAATCTATGAAGAAGCATAACTCAAGCAGTCAACATGCCACGCCTTTTCGTCTTGATCGCCACTCTCAATTGCTTCATCAAGTAAGCATAATGGACTCCTGTTATTTTAGTTTTAGGTGGTTTATAGAATATCAGTATCACACTCCTTGATTCTCAGAAAATGGTCGCTTATGCTTCCATTGCATGAATTACATACATCTTTATTTGCAGTAGTTCAAGCCACATGACCAATAGTACAGTTGTAATATAAAAGGTATTATTTTTGCACATGACCTGTATAACAATGCTCTCAATTTGAATATTTTAAAAAGGTATATGGAATTTAATCTTATTATATTTGCATCATCCGTGTTAAATATTTGGTGCAATGTCAGTTTGCCTTTAAAATTTGTTTGATGGACAAGACGTATTTATTAAGGAGTGAAGCATATCTATTACACTGAAAGAAAACATAGAATTCATTTTCAACAACATTATGGTCACAATAAACAGAAAGAATCTGTATCAGAAATAGCATTTATGTTGTTCTTACATTGATGATTAACTCTAAAATCATGGAGCGATATTGGAAATTTACACATCTGACCAAGTTTCTGTTGTTAAGTTTATAGATATATGTTTCACACTGGAATTGATCTTTATTATTGGTATAATGTGTACATAATTTATAATGGCTACATGATTTATATTTCGTTACCACGAGACCATTTTAAGAAGTGATTATCTTACTGACTTGTCTCCTACTTTTAATGATAATATGATAGTGGTCTCTGGCTGGCCTAAAATATCGACTAGGCTCTACTATTCTTCTATTCTAAAAGAGACTTTCATCATCGAAGACTATATAGAAAGAAAATCTAAAAGCTTCTGGTGGTTAATGACAGATGTTTGTTTATCACAATATAAGATGCTGATGTATATATGAGCACACTGACATAGATAATTTATAATGCTCTTAGCCATGCTCACAGGGCAAGCACAAATCAATATTTTTAAAAATATGTCTTAGGGTGTCTCTCGCAACTTGAGATACAAATGACAGATTGAGTGCCTCTTGCGACAGAGTTGAATCATTTCCAACGGATTATAGACAGATCGGTTATCGAATATTCATTTTAAGCTCATCAGGTCTGAAAGACCCGATGGGCTTATGGCATGGCAAGGCGTCCGGCGTCCGTCCGTCCGTCCGTCCGTCCGTCCGTAAACTTTTCACTTTTTCGATTTCTTCTCCAGAACCAATGACTCTAGAGAGCTGAAATTTTATGTGCATACACCTTGGCAAATGGGGATTCTAAATTGTAGTTTGCGTGACCCCATGACCCCAAATGGGGTCACAAGGGTCAAAACCTTAAAAATCTATTTTAATCTTCTTCTCCAGTTCCAAAAGGTCCAGAGAGCTGAAAAGTTGTGTGTAGACTCCTTGGGCACTTGAGATTCTAAATTGTAGATTTTGTGACCCCATGACCCCAAATGAGGTCACAGGGGTCAAATCATGAAAAACCTAATTTCTTCTTCTTCTCCAGTTCCAAAAGGTCCAGTGAGCTGAATAGTTGTGTGTAGACTCCTTGGGCACTGGATATTCTAAATTGTAGGTTTGGTGACCCCATGACCCCAAATGGGGTCACAGGGGTCAAAACCTGAAAAACCTAATTTCATTTTCTTCTCCAGTTCCAAAAGGTCTAGAGAGCTGAATAGTTGTGTGTAGACTCCTTGGCCAAGGGGGATTCTAAATTGTAGGTTTGGTGACCCCATGGCCCCAAATGGGGTATCAGGGGTCAAAACCTAAAAATCCTAATTTAATCTTTTTCCCTAGTTCCAAAAGGTCTAGAGAGCTAAAAAGGTGTGTGTAGACTCCTTGGCCAACAGGGATTCTAAATTGTAGGTTTGGTGACCACATGACCCCAAATGGTGTCACAGGGGTCAAAACCTAAAAAAAACTAATTTCATCTTTTTCCCTAGTTCCAAAAGGTCCAGAGAGCTGAAAAGTTGTGTGTAGACTCCTTGGGCACTGGAGATTCTAAATTATAGATTTTGTGACCCCATGACCCCAAATGAGGTCACAGGGGTCAAAACATGAAAAACCTATTTTCATCTTCTTCTCCAGTTCCAAA
Source organism: Phorcus lineatus (assembly GCA_921293015.1). Taxonomy (NCBI): domain Eukaryota; kingdom Metazoa; phylum Mollusca; class Gastropoda; order Trochida; family Trochidae; genus Phorcus; species Phorcus lineatus. Next base: position 53,408,500 of record OV121086.1, on the reverse strand, counting down.
AGGTCTAGAGAGCTGAATAGTTGTGTGTAGACTCCTTGGGCACTGGGGATTCTAAATTGTAGGTTTGGTGACCCCATGACCCCAAATAGGGTCACAGGGGTCAAAACCTGAAAAACCTAATTTCATCTTCTTCTCCAGTTCCAAAAGGTCTAGAGAGCTGAAAAGGTGTGTGTAGACTCCTTGGCCAATGGGGATTCTAAATTGTAGGTTTGGTGACCCCATGACCCCAAATGGGATCACAGGGGTCAAAACCTAAAAATCCTAATTTCATCTTTTTCCCTAGTTCCAAAAGGTCTAGAGAGCTGAAAAGGTGTGTGTAGACTACTTGGCCAACGGGGATTCTAAATTGTAGGTTTGGTGACCCCATGACCCCAAATGGGGTCACAGGGGTCAAAACAGAAAAATCCTAATTTCATCTTCTTCTCCAGTTCCAAAAGGTCTTGATAGCTTAAGAGTTGTGTGTAGACTCCTTGGACAATGGGGATTCTGAATTGTAGGTTCGGTTCCTCTTGACCCCAAATGGGCAATGGGCTTTTTTTATTTGATTGTGAATAACTCGGATGTTGGGACAGGCTGTCTTTCCTACACTGCCCATGACCCCATGGTCTAAACCACAACACCTATTTCTATCAAAAGTCTGATGAGCTACATAGCCCATGGCTCTATTTTTGTTTAACGTACCGATTGTTCATTAATCATCAGTGAAATTTATATCATTGTATTGAAATGATGGAATTGAGTGCCACACACTATACGCCACCTTGGTTTACCGGACCTAAACCAATTAGGTAAATGTCAAGATTTAAATTGAGACAAATTGGACACACTAACATAAATTATTCCTAATAATGTATGTCCTCTTTAATTCTATTTATGATAAATAATGATAATAAGTTTTCCTTACAATTCTGACTGTCTCTAATGATGCTGCGAAGGAATCGAACATCACGCAAGACGTTAGAAATAGGAAAAACATTTTAAATAACTTTTCATTTGGAAGGGAAATAAATCACATATTTTGTGGTAAAACAATCTGAACATTTTTTTATACATTACTATCTTTTGGACATGGTACTGATATGACTTATATTCAAACTATCATACATTGTATCTTACGTTGCTGTTTCATACACCGGTGTTATTTTGATCCAAAAGATCAATCTAATATTTTCTTTTACCAACATATTTATTGTGGCCATCCTGATAAAACGCTGTAAGGTGTTGACGGATATTTTAGCCCTTTAACAAGTAGATAAGGAGAACTGTATACACACATAGGAGCAGATGTATGGCAGGCTCACAGCTCATTCAGACGAACGTCTTAACAGCAGGTCATACATATGGGCAAGAATTTGGAGATAATCAAGTGTATTGATTTTAAGCAACACTATAAAGAGCACAATATGTCACTGTTACAAGTATCACATTAGAGCCACTTGTAAAAAATTATAATGAGAAATATAGTCGCAAGCGACGACAAAAGGATTCAGCGCATAAAAAGCACATTCAGTACAAAGATAGTAATGATAGCTAGCTTCACTGAAAATTTCTTGAAGATTGGTGCATGCATTAAGCTTCAGCGGCATGTTTTATCTGGAAATTGCGATTATTGCAAAGAAGTTGATAATGTGCAAAAAGTATGCTACTTAGGAATTCGCCATGATTTGCTTTTTTGCTCGTGATGTAATTGCCTATAGTTTAAATCAAATTACAGGTCTCTAAGTGCATTTTGAAAACAATTCCCATGTTAATTTTTCGAACTTTCGATCGTAATGTGCCTTTAACACTTAAGCCGATTAAGTCCAAAAGCTTATTGTGGCTTCGTCTCATGCAGTTCTATCAGACTGGCAAGTTTGGCTGTAACAGCTTGAGCGGTTTAGGCTGAATCGTGTTCACAAGAATTGTGGAATGTTGAAAACCAATTTCTGGAACAAATAAGTTGATATTGTGCAAAAACTATAATACTTATGAAATCGTCATGATTGACTTTTTTGTTTGTGCTGTTATTACGCTTCATTCAAAACAAGCTTCAAGTCTCTAAGGGCATTCTGAAAAATTAGCCCATGTTAATTTTTAAAAATGTATTTTAATCGATTTTGATCGACTATTGTGAACGGAAATGACTGTTCGCGACCAATGTTTTTATGGATTTGTAAAGTGCCTATAGTGGTTTCACATTCCTGAGAAAATAGTGCAGTTGTGAGTCTAATTTTTTGAGTTATCGCCCCTTGAACATGCTCACATGTGCTAAGTCGCCCGACTTGGAAGGGTTGCTGAGTAAAAAGTATTAAAGTTTGAGGAAAAATTTAGAGTATCCTTTTCTCCTCAGTACTTCAGCTACAACATATGTAACTTTCAGCTCTGAGATGCTAGTATCTTCGGAGGAGAAGATTCTCAAAGGTGCGTGGGGTCCGAAAATTTCAAAAAGTCAAAAAAAGTAATATGGCGGCGTAAGTATGCATGCTACGAAGTCGCCATGATTTACTTTTTTGCTCCAAATGTAACTGCCTATCATTTTAAAAAAGTTTCAGGTCTCTAAGTGCATTTTGAAAAAAAATTCCATGTTAATTTTTAAAAATTTGAGTGGTACTGTGCCTTTAACGCTTAATCCGATTAAGCCCAAAAGCTTATTAGAACCCCTTCTCATTAAGTTCTACCAGACTGCGAAGTTTGGCTGTTGTAGCTTTAGCGGTTTGGGCTAAATCGGGTCCACAAAATCGGTGGAAAAAAAAAAAATAAAACACGCCAATAACAATAAGGATTCAGCAAAATTGCTGAATCCTTAATTATTCCCCTCATATGGTACCAATTGCCAAAATTACTGGGTCTGGCTCATGGACTATAACCCTAAAAACAGATATTTCGGAATCATTGTTGACATGTGCATTATTAATTATAGTCTAGTGAGTGGTTTAGAAGGGGTATCAAAACTATTTTCTGTACACCAGCAAATGTAATAGGAGGTGATTGGGGAACTGCGCGTAAAAGACAACAACATCGATTTCAATTTAAGCACTGTAAGATAGAATACACCGAGTAATATGCTCATGTTCGGTTAAATGTATAAACGTTTGGACACGTATGTATATGTATCCCTTTAACTTCCAATTAAAATTTTCTTCAATATAAGGTTTAAAACTTATGTGTCTGGATCAGGTTTGGTCTTCGATTATGTATAAGATCCAGAAGTTTTGAAAAGGACACATACCTTTAACATATTAATATCAACTTCAATTTGAAGTTTCATCAGCCATGTTTATTTAATAATTGCAAAGTTTATCATTAATAAGAATTACACGCACGTCAGGGATTTCATTAGGGGCAATGGCGTCGATATATATCTTTATCCCTACCCACTTGAGAATCATTCCAATGATTTGCACAGCTGATAAATTCCACATGTGCGACTTATCGATTGAAACAACTTGTCAAACTTAATTATGAATGTGTCATTTCAGCATATTACAATATATAATTCAGGGGTAATAATTACTTAAACACGACCAGGGTCAGAAAGAATACAAAGATTATTTATCAGATGTTGAGCATCACTTATCAGAATTTAGGTATGGATTCAATAGAAAGAATCCTCAAGACCAATTAAGAACACAAGAAATGGTGGCACTTTCTCTATGATTATAAAATTACATAAAACAATTTTAAATGGAACACTTTTTAATTTAACTACAATCGCCTCTCACACTAATGATGAATATAGGGAATGTTATAAAAAGATTTTTTATTACGACAGATTGTAAACAGAATAAAATATGAAAACTTTGAAAACTCTTTATTTTGTGTTTTACGAGTATGTGTTACAATTATGATTTTAGTTCTTTTGGTTAAACAACATTTTTTAAAGATGTCAACTTTACCTTATATAATTAGAGTATCGGTGATTCTGTAGATGGTTCTCTCTTTTCCATCGCAAACTGGCTAATTATTACATGATCATCGCATTATGATGAGAATTTATCACATTGAGACATGTAAACAAGGAAGATATATTTCGGAAAAGTGATTTGTTATACTTTATCGAACATCTTAATGTTTACTATACATTTTTACATACGCCCATAGATAATTAAATGCGGACAAATTTAGTCAAACGTTGACTTGAAAATGAATATAGTAGTTTCAGAGTAAGAAATGTTCATCAGTGCCTCTTTAATGGTATTCAAAATAATTATTCATGTTATGTCAACAGAAATACCTCAGCTTTTGTAAATGCTCACTTCTTTGCCCTGTTCTAAGTTGAATTTTTTAAATGCGTTTTATACGTTGTGTTCAAAAGGAATTTTTGTAAAGTATACCGTTCATCTGTCTTTTTAAAAATTTTGGTCCAAAACAATGAACATCAACACCATGCAATTTATGGTACACCCAACATCTTTGTTAATATCGTGTATTCATTCTTTTCCGCGCTAAACTATTATTGAACAACTATCTCACAGTATCACACAGTTATGTTTTTATGATGAGTAAGCGCGAAGCGTTTTGTCTCGATATGCTTAAGTTTTTTGAAGCCATTCGCTACAAACAGAATATCTTTGGGCAACAATCTCTAAAAGTATCTATTTGAGTTCCAATGAAAATTCAAGCACAATGCGAGTTTCCTGTAAGTGTTTTGATTTACTTATGTTTAAACGACAGGAGTAACGTGTTCCCAATGCCTCTAGGATAACAAACGAGCTTTATCTTTCATATGAGGATTATGTCCCGAGTGACATATTCTGCTTTGTCCCGGGGACAAACCAAAATTATTTAACGACGGACATAAACTTCATGCGAAAAGAGGACACGTTATGTATCCTCATTAATTTGTATTTAATACGATTTATTGTGTGTTTTTAAACAATTTCATTATTGTGCCTATAAAGGACGCGAAAGAATATTCATCCACGTCACAGCCTCACAGTTAATGATAATTCCACCTTGAGCATTCAAACTTTTACATTCAATCTTACGCTTATTCATGATGCATAAAATTAAGAAATCAATTACAATAGTCATAATAAACAACGCCAGTGCAAAATGAACTCTAACCCGTGTATACACAAGTGTTGAAAGTACCGAATAATGAAAGATTCATGTAATGCGCAGTAATTTGAACATTTAACATATTTTTGTCAAAATAAGATGCAGTGTTTAGTTCCTTCAATGTCTTCTATATAAATCCTGTCTGCTGGACACATTTTATATGACACCAAATTCTTAATATACATATTGTTTATTACCAGACAATGAACAGCGCACTTAAACAACTGATGTGGCTGAATTATGTCCGAACAATCAGATTAAGCTGACGTTTCTGTCTCTGGGTTTGTTCAAGTTACTGTTTTGTATCTCTAATTTTAGCAAATATGGCCTAATATATATATATATATATATACCGAAATTAAATATCGATGTTGTCAATCTCTTTAGAACATTCTGATATGAATAAACATGGTGATGGAATTGACATGATCTGTAGAACAGCAATAAAGAAAGGTAGTTCAAGTGAATGTTCGCACAACAACATTTGAATCAAATGTTTCGTAAGATGTCGATGCGCAGCCAAAACCAATCAAGGAGTGAAATATTCTTTAACGCCGCTATTTCAACCATGAGCGGCGTGTACATTAATAAAATGACCAAAGTTTTAAGAATGATTGCAAAAGTGAAACATGACCTATGAAGGAAACAAATTCAATCTATTCATCCGCGTTAACTATGCCACTTAATATCATTACCTGCATTGACCTTGGTATTTCTTTGAGTGTGACTTACTGCCTCAAAGATCCATTTCTGAAGTGATCTTTTAGTACTGAGAAACTTACATCGTGATATGTCAAGAAAAAAATCTAATTATAATTGAAAATTTCTTTTAATCACATACAATTTCTTCATACATACATTGTACAAACTGCGAAAAAATACATAAAGTTCCTTTACCTAAAGGGCGATTAAAAGAAATGTTGGAATGATTTAAGATTCTGTCATATTAACTGATAAATCATAGTTTCTTGTTCAGGGTGTTTTCATACTTCATGATATGTCATAAAACAATAAAAAATATTTTGTTCAATGTCCTGACATTTCTCAAATTATATTTAAAACCCCTTGCCGTCTCACTTATTAAAACTATCAATCACATAACAATGGCATTAAGGTATTACAGAACGTATATTCAGATACAGCCTCCTGCAAATCGTTCACTGCGAGATTTCTGTCTCTCAGATTGCATTTCCAACTAGAGAAAGAAACTTGTTTTAATAGTGACATGTTCATATAATTTAGTTTTCTCCTTTTATGAGATATTGCAAAAACATGAAATCGATCGATCATCTTTGAAATGATATATTTCATCAATATCATTAACAAGTAAAAACGAAAAACGTTCGCCACGTGTGAAATGCACATAAACATAATCAATCGGTAAAACGAATAGGAATGCAGTCTTAATGAATTGTAGGTTAAAGTTGTTTATATTTCCATGTGACTTTTGATCATTGTTTTAAATATATAGATAATGTCTATCTCACTATTAAACTCGATGATGAAAAAGCAAACAATGTCTTTTATATATAAAAAAAATTACCCCAGACGACACTGGCTGTATACGTCTTTTTGTTACTTGATAAAGCGCATTTCGACTTTCAGATAAATAAACCTTCCCTTAGAGAAGATTCCATTTCCGATTGGAGAGAAACTCCATGTTTAATGTGCAAGCTGTGAACAACATGGTGCTTGCAGACAGACGCTCGTATTTCAAACTAATTCTGGGAAGTAAGTTTTATTGACGTTTTACACATGAGCAAGAGCTAGATGAATCCTAAACAGCTATAGATGCCATTCAGAAGAGCGGGCGACTTTATATATGATTCGGCTAAAGGGTTTGACACTGGTTCATCATCATTGTTGATAAACAGAGCCCAAATTAAACAATGTATGCTTGTGAAAGCACAACAATTGGAATCAATGAAAACAGGGTGGTTTGTTAAGGGTGATAGTCATGTTGTTATCATGATTATATTACTCTAGATCAGCAACACATGGAAAGGAATATAAATCAATAATAAGGGGAGATGGAGATGGTAGCGACGAACAGGGGTTTCCCCCTTCTCGTCAACGTTCAGATACACACATCACAAGAGGGTCCACACATCATAGGATGGTCATCACATCAAGGGACGATCATCATATCAGAGGACGATCCACGCACCACAAGACGATCCACACATCACAAAACGATCCACACATCACAAAACGATCCACACATCACAAGACGATCCACACATCACAAGACGATCATCATATCAGAGGACGATCCACACATCACAAGACGATCCACACATCACAAAACGATCTACCCATTACAAAACGATCCACACATCACAAGACGATCCACACATCACAAGACGATCATCATATCAGAGGACGATCCACACATCAAAAGACGATCCACGCATCACAATACGATCCACACATCACAAGACGATCCACGCATCACAAGACGATCATCATATCAGAGGACGATCCACGCACCACAAGACGATCCACACATCACAAAACGATCCATACATCACAAGACGACCCACACATCACAAGACGATCCACGCATCACAAGAAGATCATCATATCAGAGGACGATCCACGCACCACAAGACGATCCACACATCACAAAACGATCCACACATCACAAGACGATCCACGCATCACAAGACGATCCACGCATCACAAGACGATCATCATATCAGAGGACGATTTACACATCACAAGACGATCCACTTATCACAAGACGATCCACTTATCACAAGACGATCCACTTATCACAAGACGATCCACGCATCACAAGACGATCCACGCATCACAAGACGATCCACGCATCACAAGACGATCATCATATCAGAGGACGATCCACGCACCACAAGACGATGCACACATCACAAAACGATCCACACATCACAAGGCGATCCACACATCACAAGACGATCCACACATCACAAAACGATCCACACATCACAAAACGATCCACACATCACAAGACGATCCACACACCACAAGACGATCATCATATCAGAGGACGATCCACGCACCACAAGACGATCCACACATCACAAAACGATCCACACATCACAAGACGATCCACGCATCACAAGACGATCATCATATCGGAGGACGATACACACATCAGAGGACGATCCACACATCACAAAACGATCCACACATCACGAAAAGATCCACACATCACAAAACGATCCACACATCACAAGACGATCCACACATCAGAGGACGATCCACACATCACAGTACGATCCATACATCATAGGATGGGTCACAGATAACAGCACATAGTCCTATATAACCTATGTTTGCAATCAAATTACTAATCATCCTTCCTACACTCCTGATTTAATATCATCAGCCACTAAAACATATGAAAAGTACTTGTTAAGGGACGTACGAACTAACAATAACTGTTCGATAGATGTGACTACCGTGGAGAGCTAGTAAAGGGGCCAGTTTGTCGAATTCTGCAAGACTGAATTATGAAGCTTGACCATCGCCGGTCAAAATGTAAATTTCAAACAATATGGAAACACTTTTATGTTCATTTCCTGGTAGTTCCATGCCTCCAGATCACAACAATCACTGGATATAAGTCCATGTGAACACGTCTATCAGTCAAAGTCAAATGGCAATTATAGAACCTTTGCTTGACTTTCTAGAAAAAATAATTTTGGTGAGAAACGGGGAAAATATCTGATACCTGACGGTATTTGAAAATCACATGTAGTAGCCTTCTTAGATGACAAAATTAATGGCCTATTTTAATCAGTCAATCAAAACTGATTTGTAAGTTCTGAATCCTTATTTTGTGAGTTATATGTTGAATTATGTAGACCAAACCATAGTCTAGGTGACTGACACCCCTGTCTCGTACGACACAACCCATTGATAATGAGATAATCATGAGGTCAACTAACTCTAGTTGCCTTGCAATTATTGAGACAAGTCTCAGTACTGAGCTCCGAGGTTACGTGATATGTTTAGTATTTTGATTCGACCGGTCTGGACGCACCAAGAAGATATCGTCTATCCTTTTCCATTCGTCTTTGCTAATTGGCAGGAAGTTTATCTCACTAGATAGAGATCTTATAATGTTTAACAATATTCATTATGATCGAACATTGTGCTGAACATGTTTTTTAATCATAAAAAGTGACTAATTAATCATTTGATTAGCACCTCTTACAAACAGAGTGTCAACATGCATTTCAGCGTATCAACCACCAATAAACTACTGGTTTTGTGTTATGTAGCATAGCATAACCACATACAGCAATAATAGTCGCTTTGCAAACAGAATAAGATTTTGTAAAAATCTGTAAACATCTGTATCATTCCATCTGTCAAGCAATGTATTATTAATACCGTGCAATACTTGACAAACAATAAAGCATTGCATAGAGTGATATTTTAGTGACCTCTATTTTTCTTTTGTCGTTCCCATTCAAGAGAACTTGCAAGTATAAGTTTGGATAATGTTTATTCAGACAAAATACTATGAACTTTTCAAGTGTTTATCAATTCAAGGAATAGTTAAAACAGAGAGCTTGTCAATCAATTGACGTTTATTTTTGGGGACTTTTTTGACTGGATTAATCCTTGATGTCAGTAAAGCTCGTTTGTCAAAAATTGGGATGTCATCACTCATGTTTTGTAGTATACAGTACGTGTTTCTAGACAGGTATAAAGAAAAGATTCAATTTTCAAGATGACAGGCTTGAATCATACCTAACTCTATTTAAACATAAATACACAGTATGTAAATATGAAGAGTGTACAGAATGCATGCAGGATAACATATCGGCACAACTTAATATATTTTAAGAAATTTACAGTATTAAGCGATGCTTTTAAGAATAAATAAAATGAAATATGTGTGTATTCCACAACGACACGGAATACAATGATGGTATTCATTTATACTTTGATAACAAATGAATGTTTATAAAAATAGCATTCAGTCATATTCTATTTTTCTGTTTAATGTCTAATCAGTTATCTTTCATCCATTTTTGAAAATGTTTTTTCCCCTTATTTTGTGGCACAGGCAAAGACACATTTGACAAAAACAAAGACATTCAGCATACAAATACAGTTACATACATCCAAATATATTAGTACAATTCAATTTAGTTAATGAGTGGATTATTTTCCAAGTAGTAAATGTAAAGTTGACCAGTACTTAAAAAAACATTTCTTCAGTTTCTGTTGATAAAAAAACATATCATGACAAATCGTAATATTGTATAATTTCACTTTTAAGATACTCTAACTTCGGTCTAAAACCATTTATGCTACATCTGTAAATATGATGTTTGACTAGTAAAATGATTGCATTTACAGGATTATTGTTCTTTCCTTTCATTCCCAAAATGATTGTTTTATTTGTAAATTCTAGTTTTAACTGTACAGAGTTTAACCATGATTCGATTTCTTTCCAGAGTCTAAAGATAGGTTCACATTCCCAAATAATATGATTAATTGATTCTATTTCTTTTTCACAAAATCAACATAATGATGATGATATATATCCAATTTTATAAAGAAATTGTTTTGTTTGGAGAATATTGTGAATAATATTGCAACCATTTCAAGTCTGTGCTTCTCGTACATTTATTAGCAATAATATTAACAATTTTCCAATCCTTTTCTTCAAGGTCACTGTTTAAGATTTTTTACCATTTTGAATAGCATGGCAGGCGAAGAAATTTTGAGTTTATAAGAGAAACGTACAGTTTTTTATTCCCAATTATGAGGTTAATATTTGATACATTGAATGGATAAATAGGATTCAACAATTTCTTCTTGAATTGCTTTGTGTTCATATGTGATCGGGTATATGCCATTATGGCTCTTTTCACTGATTCATAAGTTAGAAAGTTAGTCTTAATAGAAAACGTAGTGGAAAATTCTTAATATGTTAACAATCTGCCGTCATCATGAAGCATATCATTTACAAAAACAACACCTTTCTCATACCATTCATAATACAAAAAAGGACGTTTATCAATTGTAATACTGTTGTTGTTCCATAATGATTGACATTGTATATCTTCTTCATTTACGATTTCCTTTTTATTCATTAATAAAAAGTCTGACCATTCTAAGAGAATGTCTTTCCAAAAGGAGTTAGTTGCAAATGGAATTATCTTAGTCGAATGCTATCCGTTAGCAGAAGCGGAATTTTGATTTTTAGTTTATCGGTTAACAAGTATGTCCATTTGCAATCATTACCGCTTATTCTTTTCATCCATTTTAATTTTTGTGATGATATTATCTTTCTAACATTTGGCGTCTTTATTCCCCCATGCTCAGGGTTTAACATCATTACATTTCTTGGTACCTTAACCGGTTTATTTTTCCATATGAAATTGAAACATTTATTTTGCACTCTTTCGATAAAGCATTTTTTCGGATTGGGTAAAGATGAGAACAGATGGTTAATTTTTTGAAAATGTTGATTTTTATTGAATGTAATTTGGTTGTGTTCGAATGTGTTTGCTTTCACCTGAGTAGTCAACCATGTACAGCTCTATTTTTAGAGTGAATACATTTTTAAAGATGTTTGTTAAGTGTACTTAAAAAAAGGTAAGAAAGTACGAAAAAACTGAAAGAGGTATAAGAAGGTCAACAAAACGATTTTTACAAATAAAGTATAAACGGTTCATGATATTGTCATAAATCGTATTTTTATACACTGAATGTTTTTATTAGTATTTAGTATGTAAAAGTGTAAAAATCACCTCGTGAGGCTTTTTGAAATTTATGAGAAATGAGTTTTCTGCCCTTTTACTTATAAGAAACGTTTTAGTGACAAAAGCCAAACGACAGGTCGTAGATTGTCAATATGCAAACGCATGAAATTATTCTATGACATTTTCATTTTCAAAATGCTGATAGAACGAATCTTGAAGATTTGAAACTACATGTTTGGGAATGCCAGAACGTTTTTCTCTAATCTATTATTTTTCAAACTATGAAATCAGATTTTTTTAATGAAATCGCTTTTTCGGACAAACAGAATATCTTCTCATAAGATAGCACGTGCAATGTCACCATTGACTGACAAATGAGATCATGTGGACATGCAGATGGTAATGAGTTCAGTGTCATCTATTCAGCTGTTCTCATTGACAGTAAGCTCTGAAAGGAAAATCTTTTCAGGTATTTTCATTTCGATTGATATTCTTTCGTTGTACTTTGTAAGATATCAATAAACAAATGTTTACTGACATTGAGGAGGTAAAACATGAACAAATAAAAATTCAATAAAATAATATCTTGCTAGATATGTAATAAGATAAAATATCTTATGGATATCCTGCCTTTATCTATGAATTCCATTCCATAATGTATATTGATAAGAAGTTGGATCTCCAGTAAATCATATAATTTATAACCCAAATACCCTTTTTTTTATAAACAGAAAACAACTAACTGTTCCACACTGAAAAGATGGCATAAACTTACATAGATCAACAAGCCTTCTCAATAACTGCTTCTTTATTTTGAAAATCACGAGCGTATAATTCGTTTTACAATGCATATACCGCGAAAGAAGTTGTCATAAAAAACATATTTTTCATGTATGCCATTTCTAATTGACCTTTAAAGACTTCATAAATTTACTGCCCAACAAAATGAAGATGAAAAGTAAACCCTAAAATGAACTTGAAAACGATAGTTGTTTTTTTGTAAAGATTTGCCATAACAGGTAATAAATATTGGTTTAAAATTTACAAAAATTGGTATCGTATCAGAAAAAATACAGTGCACTTTAGAATTATCATACACCATAAAAGATATGTCAATGGCAAAAGTAAGAAGTAGGTCAGTACATGAATATAACAATCAAGGTTTTGAAATCAAATTTTAAAAGTTTTTATTGTCAATAAAACAGGGGTCAAGATGTGAAACATGTGATACTCTATTCCTCCAATAGCCATGTCAGTTGAAATCACAAAAATATTGACATTTGTGATCACAAACAAACGTTTTGATAAAATGATATGTGAGGATAAACCATGACAAACTCTACTGGAGTCAATGATTTGAAAATTCATTTCTGTGATAAAAACTTTAAAATGAAAGAGAATTATTGGAACTATCAAATACACATATATTTCCTACATTATAAACTGTTGTATTTGTTACAATGATAAATAATCTGATAAAATATTATATACTTCATTAGTTTATCGAAACTGCATAGATAAAAACAATACAATGAACGAAAATTGAAATATTTCTATAAAAAGTACATACATATTGAAAAACACAGTTTCATAGTGATTGGAATGGTAGATCATGCAACATGACATATTTCGCAAGGTCATTTATAATAATTGCTGCAATCATGAGTGTTTATGTAAGATTCGTCGATAACAATAATATATCATATGAACTGTATAATGTAAATTCTTATAAATAGGTTTGAAACTGTTGACTTTACAAAGTTTGCGTTGACTTGAATATCTACTATATGAAGCCATTCTAATATATTAATGACCAAAGATGGAGTTTTTCATGATTGAAAATCAAATCAAAATTGGAAGATTAAATTGTTTTCTGATGAATCTGGTTGCCTGTTATTTCCACGTCCACAAAGCTATAAAATACGGTCTTTAACAGTGGGAACGTCATAAGCTGTCTTCATCAGCTATCTTTTATGAGAGATCTAAACTACAGAGTAGTAGTTATTCTAACAGTTATTACTTCAAAACTAGTGTTACCTTAGTAACACTAGTTTTGAAGTAAATTTTCCCAGGAGCCATCTACCCTTCATACGGTGTTTGAGACAAGAATGATTGTCCAAAAAGTACAAATGAAGATGCGAAACAGTTTGACTATAGGTAAAATCTAATTCATTATTTGATTTGCACATGACATCGATATTCTTGATTAATTCATATCATATAAAGGAAAAGAGATCGTAATTGATACATACTTAATGAAAAGTTAATATCATGACTTCCTTGGAGGTGAGGTGAGGTGAGTTGGTGTTTAACGCCGCTTTCAAGATTATTTCATTTATATCGCGGCTGCTAGTATTCGTGCAGGGAGAAAGCCCGCAACACCATTGTGGCTATACATTGCGGTGAAACCTGCGAGCATCGGCTGTAACTAGCAAACCATGGGTGGTACTGCGCTGAATTTCAGTGTAGCATTGCACCCAAACCAAACCTGACCTGAACCTAGAACAGTTCTCTACTGCAGACAAAGTTGCCGAGCCCCTGACGGGATTCGAACCACGGACCTCCTGACCCGAAGCCGAACGCGCTATCCCGCCCCCCGACTTCCTTGGAAAAACAACGATAAATCACTGGTTTCACTAATCCCGACCGATTTGTAAGTTGTTAGAATATTCAAAGAATTTCGGGTAATGGCCTGCATTGGTCAGCATGATTGAAATTCTGGTCTCAATGACCACTCGGGGTGTTAGCTGTTAGTGAAACTAGTTAGTGTGTAACTTATCAAGTGTGAAATCTTGCGATTGCTTTTCAGTTCAATCAGGATATTCAAATTGGTAAACAGTAGGCTTGTGTAGGCATATATCATTAATAATAACTTGAATTCATTGATATAAAACTCATTTTGTGTGGGTTAAAAAAGTGACAATACTGGTCTAATAAGTACAAATGATTTTCATGGTACCAATAATGCTCATATTTAGATGAAAGCGATATCTTGCTAAAACTCTCAATGTTACACTATTCTGCTCTTGCCATAATGAGCATAAGCTTAAATCTTCTGCTAACAGTGTTTTTAAAGCTTGAATTGATAATAAAACAAAATTATAAAACAATATCGTGTTTGTACTACCTGACAAGCGAGATAAAGGAATGGCTCAATTACGCATAGTAGCCCCTGCATTTCTGCATAATCCGGCAGTATATTCTAACATACCTGATAATGGTTTATGGCATAACCTACTGCACCTAAAACGCAATCGATGGCTTTTTTGGGTTCGAACTTCGAACGTTGACAGAGACGGCTATCAGGCTGATCCAACATGTCTTCTTTTGGGTTAAGATCCTGGTAAAGAAACGTTGTTTAATGTGAATGTTAAATGGGAACAGACGATCTCCTTGTTTAAAATCAAGCATTTGACATCATCGTAAGATACCTTGCGCTTGGACTAGGTCGGTACAATAGGTGGAAGCTATTGCCATCCACATCATATTCCCTTTACCGAATCATCAATTGACTCACACCCTGAGAGACGGGACCTAATGAATGCGTCATCAGATTCAATTTCTACCACCACATCACTTCTCTGGACTCATCACTAAACCAATTACATTGGCAGTTGCGGAAGTTCACAAACGCAGAATACGGAAGATGTTTTGCTGATTCTCATTTGCTGAAACATTTCTGTACTGTCTGGTCTGATATCGTTCTTAGTCTCTGGTTGCAATGCTCCCATCTGTAGCAGCACGGTTAATCAAATGAAGGACCTGAATTTGAAGTACTCTTTGAAGTTATGGTGACTGTATATCATTATAGCTTATATCTTATATCATTTATATAATGGGTAATATCAGGATTGTAATTTCAGAAATATTTTTTTTCACTTTGTTAAGTCTTACTGTTTCAGTGAAATACACAATAACAATCCGAGCCCTTCAAAGTCAAAAGTAAAATTAACACGTTTAACAAAATATTGTCGCAGAGGACACATATGTTAATAGACTGAACACAAAAAACTCATTTTGAGACTCAAGAGACTCAATAAAAGGGTTTGCAATGTAACCTTATTGGAAATCTAGTAACTTCGTACTATAATTTCCCTTGATGGTTGGACAAGACGTTTTAATGTTGCATCATCGTATCGTATTGTATTTCTATCAAATGTTGCCCTTAATCTGTATATATATAAGGTTATAGACTAAAATTAATATTTTGATAATTTACTGTTCCTTCATCTGTAATTTTCTCTTTCAGGCTTGTTTTATGAGGACCTAGAGTTCTTAAAGGCTGCTATTTAATACACCGTTATGGAGCACAACTTATAGAGGCTATGATCGACTTAGATTATTTCAAAAAGTCATTTCTTCAGACATAAATGGTAATATACATTGAATTATTTTTAGAATAGTATTACTATGGTTTACTATTGAATTATACTTTAGAACACTAGAACATGAATAATCGCACGTTCAATTTGGAAACTACTGTAGCAACATCAGAGTTTGCATGATATGAAACTAGAAGAGATGAGAAAAGACAGTATTTGACAGACGGTAATGAATCATTGTTTTCTACTTTCACCGATCCGAAGCAATTGACAAGTCTAAAATTGTCAGAATACTCAGACTGCCTTTGAATAGCTGAAATTGCTGAGCATGGCTGAGCACCCAGTCTAAAGAATGTCCAGTCGTCTTATGAGTTGTTAGTGAAACTGAACGCAAATGTAACCAGTCATGTGTGGAATCTGTAGATTGGTTGCCAGTTCAATTGGTTTGTTCAGACTGATAATGGGAACATAACTGTTGTTGCGATTCTCAGCTCAATGTCTTTTGTTGATGCCTGGGATGTGACAACTGCTAATGTGTTATTAGCTGCTATATTTAACATGGCAGTTTGCCACTACTTTTAGTGAAGGAAATCTACGCTTGGTTCAAAAGCCTCCCTTTGAAAGGACAGTTCTTTTAGTGAAATTTGAGAACTAGAACTAGAAGGAACGTGCCATCACGTCCCTCATCATAAAGTCAATCTTAAAATAACTTACTGAATTAAATCAAAATGAGTAAAAGCTCCGGTGTCCATGGTATACATTGTTGGTTTTACCTCCATAAGATTCACATTGTTTCTTAGTCAAGTAAATTGGTAATGAAGATTGTATGAGGAGGAGGATGAGGAGGGAAAAAACGAGCCTCAAAGGGTCAATTTGATTATTTTTTACACATTCACGACTTTAAGCCATGTAACACTCTACGAAACTTATCGTTGATATGTATTTCTCATAAATTTCTTTTAAATAATAAAATGTTTTCTTATATTAAGCTAAAACATGAGTTTTTGTGCTCACTAATTGGACATAAGACACAACCGTAAGATACTCCTGAAATGGATTCATTATAGCTCGAGCTTTTGCTATTTTTACGCACCGAGGTGTGATTGACAGACAATTATGTGCTTAAATCGTTATATCAATGCTCTCCGCATGCGTCTACGCCTAATCCGTCAGCTGAAGACGTATGATTCTTACTGCAAACTAGAGAAGACTTTGAATTATTTGGGAAAATAACAAGTATTTGTGCTGTGCCTTTAAAACACGAAACATATGGTGTATTTCTTGACTTAAACATTACAACACAAAGCCCAACACAACAACTCACAGACGAGTGATTGGCCAATTCACATAAGCTTACACTTGTCGATGATCAATTAATTCACTTAATGAGACTGAAGAACTGACCTTTAGGCTACTATCCTTAAGAACATCACTGGCGTCCGTAAAAGGGGTACACATACATCGACATTTGTTTCTGAAACTTCTTTGTCTTCCTGATCCATAAAAGCTGTTACCCCTCTCCAAATAGGCAATCAATCAAACTATTAACCAGATCAATTTGAAGGGATTACACAAGGATTAGCATCTTGTCCATCTGTTTTCTGTGATGTGGGGAGAAACACAAGCAAAACGGAAGTCGTTAGTTGTATCTTGACCACCTTTTGTTTACTAGTCGTAAACAAGCATTACTGAACTATTTTGGATAAAAAAAGATGTATAGGCCTATGGTTACTATATTTCGACAAACCTCTTATAAGATTTGTTAAAAGGGACACCGTACAAATATACATACCTCGCAGCTAGGGGACAATCAGTTATTGATTCTAGTCTAGTATAGACGTGATCGGTATACATGAGGAGGATTTAACGTCCAGAACGTGAATCATATCTTTTAATTTGTCAAATCATGATATTACATAAGGAAATTGCAGTAACGATTACATATCAGTTTGTCGAAATTGAGCGATTACCGCATGTTGATCGACTCAACATTGGAATAATTGATTGAAAGTGAAATAGTAGATAGCATGTGTTATGTTACTTTCGGACAGATAAGCATGCTGTCATGTCTCTTGAATTTTTGTGATGTGTTCAAGTAGTTGACGCTGTTTTTACAAAATAAGAGGAAGGTACTCTATAACATGGTGCATGTATGTCTGTGCACCAGGGATTTCGATGTGGTGCAGAAAGTGTAAAACCAATAATGGTATTTTAGAAACACTTTTTTCTTTTTCCACTAAACAAACGTTTCGTGTTATATTCATAGAAAACACAAAAGGGAGAATAAATACTATAAGAACACTTTAAAATGTTCTATTTCGGTCTCATGATTCTCATTAGAATGGTAAACAGGTAAAAAAAACTATATTAGCTATTTTCCTCATGTCAAATTGAATCAATCAATCAATCTATATTTCATACTGAAAACGCCACAGGCCTATAGTACATATATAGAGGATAGTTATATACATACATAAATTCATACTACAGCGATAAAACATTATATCTAAACAGCATTGCATGATTAATGAACATGGCAAGATTTTGTTATATAGTTTGATTGTTACTGCCAACAAGAGTCGAGAATTGTACATGGATGAATGTGGTAATATCTTAATTACTAATATCTTTCCTTAGTATGATCCCTAAGCCTTTATTAAACAGATGCAAGAGTTTTCAACATATCATATTCCGCTGACAAAATCCTTTACAGTGACACGTACATATGCTTTATACTGACATATTGCTTCTTATGCTGAAATATTCGATACGCTCTTTGATACGAATAGAGATGATTACATTGTGAAACTACTCCATCTTGATACCCTTCACTTTGATTAGTATATATCTGATAGCTCACTTTCGTAAGAAGTAGCGTGCAATGAGAGAATCTCATACTTACAATGAGGTTAAGTGGACACTCAATATTTTCATTCTTATATATATTTCAAAATGTGCACATATTTTAACAATATGGTATCTAAAATGTTTTACATTTAATTTTATCTAATTCTAAAAAGATCCCTACTAACATCGCTTAACTATGTACTTCCTTATGCTGAAGGGTTGTAATCAAGTTTGGCATTGTGCTAGCAGCTAGCTTGAGTGTGTCCCTTGGGAGAACTCAACTACTTGAAACCACTTGCTCATTCTAGAGTACAATTGTTTCTCCGAGGAGCGGTCAATAACTGACTCCTCTGCACCAAACTTATTTCTGATTTTATTACTTTTTAACTACGTGGCCTTAGATTCCTGAAATAGTTTGATTGATATCTCAATTCCTATATCTGTCTATACCCTAGGTAAAAAGATATCAACTTAAACCTATTTCTGACACGATCCGTAACGCAGATCAGTTTTCCGTTTTTGCAAAGAAATCACCATTATCCGTCTGTACAGCTGACCTTTCGAGCACTGGTAGTCTGGAACTTTTTTTAAGGGGTCAAAACTCTCACTTTCATAAAATCGTGATATTTGTCCTAAAATACTTGTTCAATCGTCAAGAAAGACACTTCTAAAGACTGAAAGGTATGAATCAATTTCAAATTATAGAAAAGCACGTTATCGATATTAAAGTTAAAAAGATGTTCTTATCTTTCCCCATAATACATCCGTGCTCTTTTATCAGCAGCGATTGTTTATAAGGAGGTCAACTTTCTCTCTATTCTATATTACTATTCTAGAAAATAATAAAACTTCCCTTCGTCTGCTTCCTGCCGTCTATTAGATATTTTCTTTTTATAATAACAGATATTTTCTGTATTCATTGGCCACCACTGGACTCAATACCTTATCGTGGCGTGGTGGTTTGCGTGCTTCAGAGACCCTGAGAGCTATGCCAGCTGGAGCTAACATGCTCCTGGAAGGAACACCCGCGCTGGACAGGTCGACGGGTAGAAGCCAGACCAAATTTGAGTCCTTTTAAAACCTGCTTTCTATCTCTCACTAAGCCATTCTTTCCGTCTTTCCCTTGTCCTTTCGATCCCTTTCTCCCTGATCTATCCACGCTCTTTTGAATGCTTGTCATCCACGTGTTTAATAACTGAAATATTGTTGAAAGCACTGTAAACCCGACCTCACTCACTCACTATGCCTTTACTTCCGTCTTTTCCCTTACCCTTTCGATCCCTTTCTCCCTGCTTTGTCCACTCTCTTTTGGATGCTTGTCATTCACGTGTTTAAAAACTGAAATATTGTTGAAAGCACGTTAAACCCCAACTCACTCACTGTATTCATTGGGGTCATGTAGGGTTAAAGATATAAATTCTTTTTAAAACTCCGAAGGTGTCACACGCTGTAACATTTTTAAAGCCTTAGTAACGGGTAGCTTCATTAAAACACATACAACGTATTGCATAATGCAATGCAATGCATCTAATATGTTACCAAAAATCCGTGTACTTCTTTTGCTATATTTGTAATAAAGCAGGGCTAAAACAACGCCATCATAAGTTGAATTGATCCGATCTAAAAAGGCAGTTTGAGTTAATTTTATTTATCCACTTTCAGAGTTTCTAACGTAAGGTTTGTTTAGTTGCAGAGTCATCAGGCTTTTCATTTAGCCACGTCGTTTTTACTCAAGGGAAGGCACTCTAACTCCTTTGTTATAACACGAGCGTGAATGCGTCAACGAAACGTTGAACTTTTGTTCACTTGAAAATTACAATATTTCGATAAATTTAAAAACAATCGCCAATGCTCTAAAAACAAAATGTATATTCCTAATGCAGGTTTTTACAATCTCAAAAAACAATCAAGCTTTACTTATTCATCTTCCTTTTCAATAAAAAAAACTTACTTAAGACCTAATTTAGAGTGTTGGCGAAATAACAAATGTTAGAACGATAATTAGAAATTGCAAATTCAACTTAATATTATTTGAGTAAGGAGCACCATTCGGTTCAAATGTTTTAATCAGAATCATATTCTCAACCGTTCCTGCTACCATTGGGAATTGTAAATGTTAGGGTTAGGTTTCATCAGCATGTAGACGTTTACACTGGTGTAGGTTAAGTACATTACTGTGGACTGGCGGTAATGCGGATTCTGTGTGTACAGGGAGAAGGGTTCAGCTTCTGATCTACTCAAAGAACAAACACATAATTTTAAAATATCACATTATGTAGTATAAGCGAGTGCCAACTCAATGAAAACAAAGTGGTTGGAACGTTGACACCGACGTTTTAAAGTGATGCAAACATTCATCAGGCTGAAGAGTTAGTTAAATGATCAGAACGAAATCTTTAAAATACGAGTGGATAAACAGGTTGTTACACCTTCTTACCTTTTCAATCTTATTTTACTGAAAAAGTTGCAAATACTTTTTAACCTAATAATAACTTACTAACATGTTTATTTGATCGTTCGTGTGGACCAGTGAGCAACATCCTTCTGCAAATGTAGACATTTAAAGTTTTAGATTAACATCTTTTCCCCAGCGTAAAAGTTTTGATAGAATACTTTTCTAACCTTTAAATAAATAAGAATAATTCCAACTCCTTCATACGCGTTTGCGCGAACGGAAAATCCTCTTTAAACTAATTGATTAATAACAGTTATAATGATGTTCAGATTAAAAGTGCTTTAGGGGAAATAATATATTATTTCATAACGATAACGCAAACTGAGGTTTAATCTTTTTGAAGGGTATGCATTTTAATTTTAATTTCTTTAGAACACATAATATTTACAGAAGATAACTACATTTACATTTACATTCTGTTAATATTACTTGTTTTTAATCAAAACAACGTCAGAAAATGAAACAAGCCCGGAGTCACGTATATTTCCACTAGTAAGTTAATCTCTGAATGATAAAAATTAGCTGTAATATTTGAATGGCAATATAATGGTTGACAATACTTCCTACTCTTGATATATGATAAGACAAGTTGTGTATTTCGGTTTTAGAAGACTAATCCAACCAATCGTACACAAAGAGAGAATGTGATTCAGACATGCATGTGTGCTTGAAAAACTTTTAAAAAAGGGATTAACACTTTTCATTATCGCTTTTTTCAATGCGCGAAATTGTACACAAGAGGAATGTTTATCTATTTATCTACTTTGCCCATCAGAATTCATAACATGTGAATATGGTGAAAGGTGATCGACTGTCTGTCAATCACTTTCGACATGACAAAAACCCAGTTTGATCAAAAGTGAATAAATAGTATGAAACTACAATGTAAACTGACTTTCAGTGGAAAATACGGATATTTTGAGAACCATGATTCCTCTGTAGATTGCCACTATTTGTGTAGACCTAGAAACGCCTAATAGTATTGGAATTGGCGTTGTTGGAGGATCAATATGGAAAGAAGGGTTGGCCAAGCGTTGATCTGGTAATCTTAGGAATGACCAGCTACGTCGTTTACCAGTTAGCTGAATCATATGGGCCATTTGTTACACGAATTGCTTGCTTAACTACTCGTTCAAAACTGTAATCGGTTCTTTGATTTTATTCACATTTGTTCTTTTAAGCACCATTATCTTGATCAAATTCTAATTGTAGTAAACTTATCAACTTACAGTGAAAACACCATTTCGACTTTTCGCAGCATGATTAAACAATTTATTCATTTTCTTAAGATAAAAAAAGATAGAGAGAGAGAAACACACACACAGAGACACAGACCCAGAGAGACATAGAGCACAGGACTATTCAGTACCGAGGCAACCGCCCAATGTGACATTTCATGCAATACATGTACGTATGTCTTACATTTTCAATATAGTATTCTTTATCTTCAAAGTGTTCATAAAATGGCTGATTGCGTGACCGGTATCAATTATAGAATTACAGTTGAAAGATTAAACCACTGATGAATACAAAAAGTAAAACAATATGTTTTCGTAAGTGTAAACTTTTATCTAGGAAACATATCATCCGCCATGCACACGCAGAGGAACTGATTAACTGATAACAAGTCTCTATTCACAAATCGCCAGGAATATAACGAAAACAGGAAATCCTGTTATGTTTCAGATCAGCCTGATAAATGTGAACATGCCGGAACGATTTGTTATCTATTCATGAATATTGGCTATTAACCCAAAAGATTGCCGGATGACAATTACTTAACGTGTCATTTCTTTTGGAAACAGCCGTTATAGTATCAGATAATAAAAACTTTTAAACTTTTAAAACAAAGGCAAACAAGAGTAAGAAATAAATTA
This sequence comes from Phorcus lineatus, assembly GCA_921293015.1. Classification (NCBI taxonomy): domain Eukaryota; kingdom Metazoa; phylum Mollusca; class Gastropoda; order Trochida; family Trochidae; genus Phorcus; species Phorcus lineatus. Next base: position 53,385,249 of record OV121086.1, on the reverse strand, counting down.
TTAAGTTATTTAGCTTTTACACTTTATCTTAAGTTCTTTGAAACAGATTTATTTTTAATATCAAATTGTTAGACTTCTAAATGTTTCGTGTGAAATTCAAAGGAAGATTAATATTTATTGTCTAATTAAATTAATTAGATATGGCATTCTCCATTAAACACCAAGGGTCCTTCGTGAAATGTATAACTGGGAAACAATTAGTAAAGTTGTACTACTATTTTTTTAGATACATTAACACAAAAGCATACAACGGCACATAGACAACGGAAGGTATCGACAAACCATTGTGTGATGGTCCTCGTCTGTCATCCGGGAAACAAACATCAGGAATAAAGAGATCTTCATCACAGAAGTGAGGTGAAACTGAAATTCTTTCAAAATACATTCAGTTATAGCTGTTTCATCCAATGTATACTTAACTGTAAATTCATAAGTTACTTGTACAATCACATGCAATATTTTTATACTTTTATAAGGCCACTATTCCTATTCAACAAATACATAAGTTGTTTGCGAGCAGAAATTATCATTTAAATGTATCTCCTTAGATCTGTTGACTCATTTAGAAATTTAAAGGGGAAGGTGCTGCATAAAATATTCGTAATCTTAGTACTCAACATCTCAATTTGATTTCCATAAGTTCCGCACTTATCAACCCTAAACATGAAAGTCTGTATGTGACTCTTAGCGAGCTTCTGGACATGCGAGTGATTCAACAGACAGGTAGATTGGTACTATAAGGGCAGTTGTCGAACATTCCCACTTTTCACAGTCAATCTCGCCTTCTTGTGAATATAAACTGTAATCGGGTCAGAAATGTATTACCGAATGTCGAACGATAGGTTTTTAAAGAAAAGTTCTTATTTTGCGTGGTTGATATGGTTCCGCATATGGGAAGAGAACGTTCTCATTTAGGTATGATCAATATTTTATCCATGTCAATGTTTTCTGTAGCTCTGCAGAAGCTGGCTTGTATTGGTCCATTAGGTATATAATCATCGTGGAAGACTTACGAAGGATGCGCTAATTCGCTCAACATTTCCTTTCATCTATATGATCAAACAAGTTCTGTTAGTAAGAATTCGTTTCATGTACGATAATCACCCACAATTCATGATAATCAGTTGTGTTTGTCCCTAGATCGGAGACCGTTGTCAGTATGCATCCACATGCTATCTATTGACTATTTACAATTTATCATTTTTAATACTATTCGTGTAATTGTTAACCCTTAATGTATCAGCTATTTGAAAATGTTATAAACAAAGTAACGTTATGCTTGAATCAATAGCTTAGGTGCAGTGATGCCAGCTATTTAAATCAACCTTACAATCGAATATGTGCACATTTCAATTAGGGAAGAAGATGTTAGACCGTCTTGAGAAGCGAGCCGTGCTACAGACAATTATTTTGAAAACCTTGAACAAAGAGTTCACGACTGGAAAATAATATCTAAGGAAATAACTTCAAAAGACGGTTTATAAGGTTTTTATAAATGAAAATGAAGACTTGCTAAGTATTTGGGTCACGTCAAATATATATACATGTAATATTGTTATCAGCATACGTTTGAATGTTTAAATTTTTAATTTAATTTTTTTTCAACTAGACCCTTTCCCTATACCATGTACATTCCTATTTCTAAGTAATTTACGCTAAAAGACAAAACATTATGCAGATACATAAGACAATTAGCATGTCATTTACTTCAACTGTGTAAAGAAATTTAGTAAAATTACTGTTTGATGATCGAGTTCCCTTAAAAATTGATTGTTTATGCACAATATTCTGACACAAATTAAAAAGAACTCGACCTTAAATTATACATGTTGACATCTAATAGATGAAATAGTCTGTGATGCAGAATAAATGACAACAATACGAATTGAAAAATCATTGTCATCTTGTACTAGTTTATGTGAGAAGACACCTAGTGAGAAAACAAGAGTACTAAATAATTGAATTGCATATCGTTTACTGACAAGATGCAAGTGGAAATTGAAAAGGATCAAAAAGTTTTAGCTCTGAGACAGAGTAATATGGATTAAAGGGTCATTCTGACACATGAAAGTCCTGGCAATTCAATACACTCGTTATATCGATGCTCGGATCAAATGTTTGAAAACAAAAGAACACTGCAATTGGCGACATGTTTGGCGACATCCATGGGCTTCAGCATTAAAACTTCTTTCACAATCCGTGGGGGATAAGTATATAATAAAAATGTATTAGGAATTCTCTATTCTATTTCAAAATGTAATGTGTTATTTGCATTTTTTTTCGTTGAAGATTCACGAAATCATTTTGAGTGATAGAGATTACATCTAGTGGTTCAGACACTCATACAATAAGAAATGATTCAACTGACAATTACAGTAAATATGGTTTTTTTTCTTCTTAGGTTTATTAATGATATTCAAAATCAACTTTTTCTGGCAGAAGTATTTTGATTTTTGCTCTTAAAAAAATGGATAACGTTTCTTCTGCTGTTGAGTGTAAGCATTTAACCTCTCCAGCATGGTTGTACAGTACAAACACTCTTCAATTTGTCATGCAAGCGTTGGTTAACATCACTCAATGACTAAGTTGTGCAAATTCCTTTATGATAATAATAGTTGGTTTATATAAACACAATGTCGTCATATATTATCGTTATGGACCATGCTATCTATATCACATGAATATGGTCTCTAGGCATCAAAAATAAAATCGCTCGCGAACAAAAATTTCTGGTTTCAAAGAAGGGTCAAAGTTTACAAATCTGAAAAAGTGTATTTGGAAACTCATAATTCATTAACATTAGCTCAATCAGCAATGATTGATACCTCGTTAGAAAGACAAGAGAATATAGAACCTTCATTGATTCAGCAACGCCCATTAACAAAGAAATACGGACCTTTTAAATTGTTAGTTCTACTTTTGTTTTGAAATTATAAAGTAAATGGAGTAACTTTACTCTCCTGTACTCCCAAGCTGACAAAAAAGAATTTCTGTTACAATATAGCATTATACTTATCTGAATGGGTTTGTCGTCCATTGCGACTGTACATCAATTTTATGTTCACTTTATATTTGATCCACTTCTCAAGATCGATTAACATGCTCAAAATTATATAAGAGCAACTTTCCATTAAATCGTTTTTTTTTAATTGGGTGCCGATATCCCCTCCAATAGACAAACTAAAACTAATAACCCGGTCCGGCAGGATTTGATACATACTTTGAGCATTCATTATCGATCACAAGTAACAGACACAAAATATATCAATGCTATTTTGGCCGATCCTATCTGGCTTAATCAGCAATCTAGATTGTTCACATTTGAAGACTACTTTTGAAGTGAGATAGCATGAGAAACTTAAGTGACCGTAAAGGACTCTTATCTTTCGTACATGTGAAACTAAAATTAAATGTGAGGGGTAAATATTTAGACCATCATAATGTTGTCAGGAATCTTCCGTCTGTATTTTAGTCATCAAAATCAATCATTTTCTAATGGAATAGATCAAACCTTCTCAGGGTTCTCGAAAGATCTAAATAAATTTATACAAAATGACCACCTTCCTAATATTTGAGACAAAAGGCGATAAGTTAAATTTCAAGATTATCAGTTTAAATTTTTGCATCGTATTGTATATACCAAATTGGAATTGTGTTAAATGAACTTAATTGACAGAATTATTTGTTACACATGTAACAATTAAACTGAATTGACTGTCAATGTATTCTTTGAATATCAACATGCTGTTATTTTCTGGGCTGAACTTTAACACTTTAGAGTGCATCTGTGTAAGGAGATTCATATAAGTCTCAAATCTATTTTGTTTGTTATTTTAGAAGAATGCAAATTTCAATCTGTTAAATCATATTCTGTTAGCTTGAAAAAGACACTGATATATCAGTTGTATTAGAAATGAACCGTTGTCTGTTATTCAATGCTCCTCGGAAAGATATTTGTCTAGTAGAATGATACATAGCCAGAATGAAAGATCAATCAAACGATTTCTTAAAAAAATAGCTGACACTGCACAATGTATTTGATTGACTTGATATACTCTTTTAATAGAGGCAGTTCATTGGCTCTAGATTGTATTATGCATTCATATTATCACTTAAGTTCTCCTTATTCTCACTTAAATTTAATATTTGACTTTGTGTTACAATCATGTGATACCACAAATTTTTTGGTAACATTAACATCTTTATTGCTGAGGTGGTTATATCGGTGTCTCTGATGTGTTTTATTATTTTAGGAAACGGTTGATTCATAAGATTCATTTCAGTCAAATCAAATTGTTATAAAGTGCCCTTTGAACCTGGGAAAATAGTGATATACGTTCTTAATGTCATTGATCTATTCTGAAGTGTTCAGTTTACACTGATTGTGTCAACATATCATTTTTGTACCAATAACCTAGCTTAGTATAGAACCTTCAATAGGCTCCGTGCAAACTTACGTGCTTTGAGTATAACCTGGAAACCTCTGGAAGCTTGGTAGCCAACGTAAGGGCTAGCTGATACAACTCTGTTTACTCTGAGATTCCTGGCTCCTGCAATTGACAAAATTATTCAGCTGCGCCATTGTTCTCTATTCTCCTGGATACCATCAAGCCAAATTTATCTATAAACTACTATTTGACTCAATTTGCAACAGCTGTAATAACCATTGACTTGTTTGTAAGTTGGTGAACCAGGGAACAATTTCTTTATAAAAATTCACACGTATCAATTACATGTATAATCATGATTTCGAAGATGGTAACTCATGCCTGAATTCAAGCATATGATCATACAATAAAAATATATATGTGTGAATATACGTCACAAGTCCTGTTTAACACGTTAGTGAGCGCTTAGATAAGCCAGAGAGATTGAAACAGAAGTTTTAAAGCAATATGGAAAAATACATACAGAATAATACACCTTAATTTCATTTCAATAGTTAAATGGATTATTTTATTCAGATTGATTTGCATTTACGTTATTTCATTCGTATCATGATGAACATTTCACCGTCACGCTTTTGGAAGTCACTTTCGCTATGAACAAATGGAAAATTACCAAGTGATAAGAAACGAATTATGATATAGAAATTATTTTAGTGTATCAAATTAAAAAAAGTGCTTACCTTAAGGTCCTGTGATGACAAAGGCATATTGATAACACATGCTCATCAATGATGCCGATGGTGATTTTGCTGCAGTGTCAAGGTAAATTATCATAAAGGTGTATTATCAGCACACCATCTTTATGAATGATAAAAGTTTTAGGTAATTGCTCGAAACAAACCAATCCATTCAATCGTATCAGGAAATAATGTTTTGTGCCATCGATTTATTGCCTAAAAGCTAGCTATCCAACAAGAATTGACAGCATTGTAATTTTTGTCTAGTTGATTGCTGCAAAACTTATTTTCAGGTGTGAATATTTCATACACATTTTCTTCCTTTTTCGCAAGTTGTAGTGAACGATCTTGGCATGGTGACATGACTTGATTATACTTTTGTCAATTCAAACTTCAGCAGCAATTAAACCCATTTTAAACAACAAAAAGCAGTGAAGTTAATGTGACAAGAATAAGAAAAAATGCAATGAAATCAAAATAAAATGAATAAATAAATAAAAAGCGACTGATTCAAGGCATTTGTGTTAATGAATTACATGAAGGGTTAGCGAAATGTGCTAACGATTATCATTTGTTAGTGTAAAAGGGCAATATGCAATTTGTAAAGAAGCCAATCGCATCTTGCTTTGCTTGGTTTCTTATACTACTTTTGATGATGGCATCCATTGCAATAACCATGGTTGGCCTCCTTATTGTTTATTTTGAAATAATAATTGTACTTTTAATCAGCAAAACCAGTAATCCATCATGTTAAATCGAATTATTTAAAACATATTGCAAGAAATTGCGAAATAAACAAAGCTTTATTGCATTGTTTTTTTTACAAACTGCAACAACAACAATTGCAGAAAATATGGTAGTTGTTATAGAAAGCATGCTGTTGAATCCTGATGTGGAAAAACATTATTTGTGTCCTGGGTGAAACACCATGTTGTGTCCTTGGGCAAGCCACTTCATCCACATTGTTATCAGTTCACCCAGGTGAAAACAGGAATAAAACGAATCTCTACGGTCGGCTAAAGCACCTAAAAGGTACCATCCTTCAGAGTACTGATATGAATTTGTCTGTTTACAGTGTGGATAAAAATGGACTATTATTATCATTAAGGATTCAGCAGATGAATCCTTATTGTTATTGGCGTGTTTTTTATTATTATTATTATTATTCCACGATTCTTGTGAGCAAAATTCAGCCAAAACTAGCGACTCGATTACAACCAATCTTTACAATCTTATAGCCCTTACCAAGACCACGCGACATGAAACTTTTCAGCCAATTCGGACATTGCATTAAAGGCTCAGTACCATTCAAAATTTTCAAAATTAACATTGGAAATTTTTTCAAAATGAACTTAGAGACTTGGAATTTTTTTTAAACGATGCGCAATAACATTTCAAGCAAAAAAGTAAATCATGGCAAATTCGTAGCATGAATACTTTCGCCGCCATATTGCTTTTTTTGACTTTTTGAAATTTCCGGACCCCATGCATCTTTGAAATGTAACACCTCTAAAGATACTTGCATCTAAGAGCTGAAAATCTCCAATAATGTAGCTGAGACATTGGGAATTGAAGGGCGATTCAGATTTTGATGAAAGTCAAATATTTATTTCTCGGCAACCCTTTAAAGTCGGGCGACTTTGCTCATGTAAGCATATTCAAAGGGAGATAATTCAAAAAGTTAGACTCACAAATGCACCAATTTTTCAGGGATGTAAGAACAGTATATTGACTTGATGAAACTGTCAAAACATTGCTCGCGAACAATAAATTTCGTTCACAATAAAGGATCAAAAATGTAAAAAATCATTTTGAACAAAATTAACATGGGCTAATTTTTTAAAATGTACTTAGAGAGTTGAAACTTGTTTTGAAAGATGCGCAGTAACAGTACAAACAAAAAAGTAAATCATGACGAATTCCTAAGTAGCATGGTTTTTTCACATTATCAACTTCTTTGCAATAATCACACATTAGGTCATAGGAAACATGCTGTTGTAGCCAAATGCGTCGGCCAATTATCATGAAACTTTCAGGGATGATTGCTAACATCACTATGTACGTACTGAATGTTCTTTTAAAGCGCTGAATCCGTTTGTCGTCGCTTGCGACTATATTTATTATTACTATTATTATTATTATTCAATCATGTTAAGATATTTTGGGAAAAAAAACACCTTTTCAGTCAATCAAATGATTTGTCTTGTATGCATGTAAGTTTAAGCTTGAAGTTTAATTATGTATATTTCACTACGTCAATAATTACAGAATTATGTATGATGTTACGGAAAACATATATTGACCCGAGATAATCTAGTCGTATTGAGTTTCAAGATCTCGTTTGACTTCAGGGATTTTTTTAAAAATGAACTATCTGGCGATACCTCTTATCACTGACTGCTCAGAACAATAATATGACGAGCGTATTGTGCAGGTTATCAAATGAACATCTGGTCAGTGCAAACACATAGCAATACAGTACTAGTGATATTTGTTTCACTTTTATCCTTTTATATCATCCAATAGAAGTAGACAGGAAAAGACTTCGTTAAAGATTATCACCAATAAGAAGTTCTGTATCTGTATCTATTTCTTTTCAAGAACTCATTCAACAATTTCAAACTTGTATGGTACTTATAACGGCTATTAGAAAATTTTATGTTAACAGGTAGATGTTTATGCAATTAAAGAATAATTATGCTTTTGAAAATTGCTCTTTTTAACACTCAGTGTATTACTTCTGTTAATGAAATTAATTTGCTGATTAACATTTTGCCAGCTTTCGTAATCTGAATGTACTTTAAGAGATATAATCATGTCAAAATTGAAAATGTACCCTTACCAGCTGTTACATAGCTGGCAGTAATGTTCAACTCAATTACATTCTGTTGTTTTTACTATACAAAAAGAAATACGATACATACAAAAAGGCATGTATGAATATTTAGATATGTTTTCTCCACAAGTAAAAACTGTACGCACGTTTGTAAACTTTATAGTGATGCATTAGAAACATCAACAAAAGAGAGCAAATATCATCATTTATTAAGTTAACTGAGATTTTAAAGAGGACTAATGAAAGTTGATGGATCATATGTATCTAGCTTTAATCGTGAACATATATCACAGAACTGTGTCATGTTTTTTCTCATATCCAACACGTGGTCTTTTAGGAACACATGAATAGGTTCCCTTTAATGAAATGAATTCCTTTAAATTAAATATATCATGCAATGTCATTCGAACAATCATTCAGTTTTAAGTTCAGACTGGTCGTTTTTCAGATTTTCAAACTTTCTTGAAAGAAATCTCACAAATCAAGATTAAGAATCCAGCTACAATTCGATCACAATCACACCTTTGAAATCCCTAGACTGATAAAGTGAAAGAGTCAATAACAGAAAGCACATATTATTCATTCATATTCCGACTATGCAATACCCATACCAATGGTACCATATATGGATACTATTTTCTAGTCAGGCATATACAAACCCACACAAACTTTTAATTGAAATACCAAGTAGATGAGGAAATCAAGGAAGACCTTTTTACATTTTGTATAGATTTGTATCTAGAAATGTTAAATCGGTATCTCATAGAATGTCTTTGATTAAAATGGTTAACTGCGATTACCATATGCACCTGAGAAAAGCAACACATCACAACACGTCACAACACATCAATAACACATTCAAACATTCACTGGTGCATGGAAACATTTTTATGCAAATATTTTTCATTCCACCTTTGATCATATACTTTTTATGTAAAGAAAAGAGGCAATTTGTTTTTTATTTGAAAAAAGGCAAACTGAAGTTAAAACCGTAGACCTTTGATACCATATTGTCTAAAAATAACCAGTTCAGTGGGCTCGTTTGACTTAAGTTAAAAGTAGTGATTTTAATTCTTTTATGCTATCTAATTACCACCTAAATGCCTCTTTCTGCGTTTTCCTAAAAACAGACCATTTGCTCCATATTCATAAAAACGCCACATGACCACTAACATCTTATCATAGAATCGATACTTTCTCCATACTAACCTTCATGTCTTGGATTAATTTCTCTTTTACTGGTGTAGAAATGTCAATAGAAGAATAGTGAATATTGGATAAATGATTCAAGGTTTTGCTCTTTATTGACAATGCCCCACCTCATTCGAATCAATTCTCGAAGCTGACCACAACATCAAACACCTTTAATACCTGGTAGTTTTGAAAAACAAACAAAAGTCCCTTAAAAAGTAGTAATTGTAATAAAAATAAACAAAGTCAAAGCGACACTGAACTAATTAGATACATAAATTTTTCAGACTAACCTCAACAGTTCTGATCTTGATGCATCATCCATTGAAACGTGTTTTGTCAATTACTATTCATGAAGGAAACTTATGGCAGATAATAATGAGATGATAAAGATGATAAACTTCTCTCGTTTCTAATTAAATCTATGTATCTATCATGTACTATAAGCATCCATAAGCACGAATTCAACTTCTTCATTAACAGATAAGCAACGTTTGAGTACAGATATTTAATCTTTTTAAAATAATCAAGAAGTTAAATATCTCTATCTCTTGTACTTCATGATAACTTCAACTTCTACAAATGCCACTAAAACAGTTTTTGAAGGTTTATAGTATATCAATAGTGACAAACTAAACAAATTGTTTTCAAAGAGTGTAGCCAATGAGCAAATGTATGATAATACTAAGAGGAACATGCGAGTAAGCAATAAACTACACAAAATTGACTTAAAAAGAAGAAATAACATTTTCAACTAAATTTTAATGGAAAAGACTGATACTTGAAAAATATGTTTCTTTAGAAGACTGCCGCCAGTTGCTTAGTCTCAGAAATGCATAATAGTATTAAAATTGTTGTGGGAGGACCAATAGGGGAAGGAAAGGTTGGCCAAGCATTGGTCTGGTAATCTTAGGAATGACCAACTACTTCGTATACCAGTCAGGTGAATTATGTGGGGCATTAGGTCCACGAATTACTTGCTTCACTTGCTTATAATTGCCTCTATAAATTTGTTCATGTTGATTCCTTAAAATATGATTATCTTGTTCATGTACATGGAAATATATGGTTTAATTTGAGTGAAGTTATCAACTTACAGTCAAAACAAACCATCTACACTTTTTTTTAATTTGAGATGTAGATATGCTCATACTTGCTTCACTAAAGTGTTTTTAGATATGGCTGCTGAGGTGACCGATATGGAGATTACGACGATGGCAATTAACAGTTTAAAGCACTGATGGATTGGAAAAGTCAATAATATTGACATTATGTAAGAGTGACTTTAGGATAAATGTCTCATATTGCTGTTATCCAGGAAACATATCAGCTACTATGCACATGCACGGTTTGCAGAGGAAGAAATTAACTGATAACAAATCACAATTCACAAATTACCAGGAAGATAACGAAAACAGGACATCCTGTTATGTTTCAGATCTGCCTGATAAATGGGACCACTGCCGAACAATATGCTTTTGTGCATGTAGCTCTATTAAGTAGACGGACTGATTCAAGACATTTCTAGATAGCAATAACTTTGTTTAACGTTTTTGTGAAAGCAGCCATTACATAATATCCGATACTGAAAACTTAAAGGCCAAAAAAAAGGCCAAAAAGAATAAAGCTGGAATGTGGTATTTCTCTTCTCATTAGTTTGTTAACTTTTAAACTATATCTTTTGTGGTGGTTTGCGTGCTTCAGAGACCCCGAGAGCTATGCCAGCCGGAGCTTATATGCTCCTGGTAGGGACACCCAAGCTTGACAGGTAGAAGCCAGACCAATTCTGAGTCCTTCTAAAACCTGCTTTCTATCTCTCACTGTGCCTTTCTTTCCGTCTTTTCCCTCATCCTGTCGATCCCTTTCTCCCTTATCTGTCCACTCTCTTTTGGATGCTTGTCATCCACATGTTTAATAACTGAAATATTGTTCAAAGCACGTAAAACCCGAACTCACTCACTCACTCACTAAACTATATCTTAACTTCTGCAAAACGATTTCTGAAATTCTGATGTAAAAGACCTCAATATAATGAGTTTGCATTGAACCTCATGTGTTCCACAAAATCAAGTTAAAAAAGATTTATCTTAAGGCTTTAGGATCCTGTTGTCGATCTGGCAAGTTATTTAGCTCTCGGATCTATTGGAGGTTTGACAGGTAATAGAAAGTAAATATACATTCATTTACTTTATTTGTACATGCAAATAAATGCAACTCCAGAAGAAAGATAGGGAACAAACCATTTTGTGACATTCAAGTTGTCTTTGCACCTTGAAATGGCTCACAGAATAACAATGCATCAGATATTCATCTTATGGCGTTAGGTTCTTTGTGTCGATCTTGCAAGTTCTTCAGCTGCCGGTTCTTTGCAATCTTATAAAAGTACAAACAGTAAAATACACCAGCGTGAGGTATGGAACAAAGCATCTCATGATTTCCAAGTACTTCTGACATCCTTGAAACGATTTCCAGGAATAACTAGATCGGCATAAGAAGTTAGGTGAAAATTACAGCAGGTGGCTATACATAAATGGGATATCTCACATTTCTCGTTTTATATCATTCAATATCGGCGGCAAGTAATGAAATTTCTTTTCAAGAAACGAACATCACTGAAATTTTTCGTATTTATTTCCTTTCAGCAATTTCAAACTAATGAGTTATGAGATTTATAACTGCTCTTTAAGAATGTTAAGAGTTTGTAAGTAGATGTTTGCACATTAAAATAGTGATCTACTTTTGAAACTTGCTCTGTTTTGGATAGAGTATATGATTAATAAAAAATGATGTTTTTTGGATGAAGAATGATAGTTGATGGAATCACATGTTCAAGATGTCATTAAAATCATTATAATAGAACTCTATCTATCATGTTTTTTTTGTAATATCCATCACTAACTCCCCGAACAACACGTGAAATGGCTTTCCTTTAATTACATTAACGTATGCCATTGTTAAATCTGTTATGAATGAGTGGGTATTTTTATGAGCGATTGAGTTTTAAACTGCCTTTTACAAAATAACAACAGATTTTTGTTACTATACCAGCAGAAAGTTATGCAAAGCTCTTCTTCTCCCCAGAACTCGTGGTTTCAATATGGCATGCAATGTCATTTAAACAATTGTTCGGTTTAAAGTGCAGACTGATCGTTTTTCATATTTTCAGACCTTCTTGATATAAGTCTCATAAATCAAGATAAGGGTTCCAGACACAAATATATCACAAAAAAACCTTTGCAATCTCTGGAGTGATATATTGAATCATTAAAAAAAGAGAGCACAGATGATTCATTCATATTACCACTATAAAATACCCTTACCGGTGGAATCAAAGATGTAGACTACTTTTTAATCAGACATATGCTGGTCAACACTTATGGATTTCTTGCTAAACTACTAAGCTGTAATTTGTTCTTTCCTTGATCAAATAAACTAGTGCTAAGTATCCAATGTGTTTGACCAAACATGGTAGACACATACAGCACCTATAGAACAACATTTGTTATATATCAATTCGGTATTCATTGATCATTCAAGTCTGCAGCAAATATACCGATCAAAGGAGCTTTCATTATCAGTAGTTTCACAAAACCCAAAACGTTTGCACATCTTGCGAAATGTAATCAAATATGATGAAAAATGATAGAGAGTGTAACAAAAAAAAAACGCCAACACATCATACATTACAATATCAATTGACACGGTAAGACGGCGGTTGAATTTGGACTTCTTTCTTTGATGAATTCTGGTCACAACAAGCCTCGTTTTCAGATTAACCCTGCGCTGACATCTCGAAAGGTAGGGACGTGCTAATTTTGGGCTAATCAGTCACTGACGTGTCTTTAAACAAGTCTCCGGCTGTCATTTCTGTACCTATGTACAAATAAAGTCTACTTTTATCTGTGAACATCAAGCTTGCTGCTAACCCTCTGGACCATGTCATTTGACATCACTGTTTTGAAGAGTCAGAACCACTTGTGGTCCATGTGCTTGAACCCCATATCGTCTTAATACATAATACACTGTTAGCGACTCATAAGGTGTCATAGTGTCATCGTGGCTGTCTGTTGACGTTGCCGTCAAAAAGGTTTTCCCATATAAATTGACCATATAATAATAATAAGTATTAAGTATTTTTACCCAGGAGGGATAGTATGTTCGGTGCCCCCGATTAACTAGCGCTCCGCGCGACCATATAGGTCCGTACTTCCCCCTTGTTTAGGTACCCATTGGTACAGCTGGGTGAACTGAGTGCAAAGTGGATGAAGTGTCTTGCCCAGGGACACAACACAGGATGAGACCCAAGTCACAAAGTTTGGTGTCTCCACCGGGATTCGAACCCGGGTCTCTGGCGTGTGAGGCAAACATGCTACGCACTACACCACTGTGCACTATAATTGATAATTCATGCGCATGGGATACATAAGAAAAGGTAAATTTCTGATTAGCATTGCATCATACATTAAGTTTGATCGAACATTGAAAGCACAAAGGATAGGTCTTGTGTAACAAAGCTAAGTATGAGTTTTCAAGTTATCTTTATGTCTTCGATTATTTAAGAAATATTAAGAGGTGTGCGTTCATTTGAGCACAACTATATGTAACAAACTAACATTTGTGATTGGATGGAAATTAACAAAACATTATCCACACTTTTCAACAACAACAAAATCAACAGATTTTTCAATTCTTGAGTTTTAGATATACTCATACTCGGTTTATCACTAACGTGAACTCAAATATTGCTGCTTGCGTGACAGTTATCAATTATGACAATTATAGTTGACAGATTAATGCAATGATTGATTGGAAAAGTAAAAAATATAGCGCTTACGCAAGGGAGATTTTAGGTTAAATGTCTCATTTTGATATGATATAGGAAATGTATCATCTGATATGCACATGCACGGTTCGCACAGAAATTGACAACTGACAAGAAGTCACAATTCACAAATCGTAAGGAAGATAATGAAAATCGGATATCCCGTTATGTTTCAGATCAGCCTGATAAATCTGATAAATCTGAACATGACGGAACAATATTCTGTCTATTCATGAACGTAGCATTACTTAGTTGACAAACTAGTGATGCAAAAAAACTAGTGATTGTCTGATGACATTTACTTTGTGTAACTTTTTGGTGAAAGCAGCAATTACGAAGTATCAAATATTGAAAACGTTATACAACAATGGCGAACTAGAATAAGAAAATATGTTTTGTTGTCTCTTTTCACATTACTAAGTTAGTCTTTAAACAAAATATAAACTTCTATAAAGAGATTAACAGAATTCTGATACACAAGCTTTAAACTAATTGAAATGTATATGTGAACAGGAGCAGTCCATTTTAATTGTAAGATTAAATGTTTTACATTGCATTAAAGCTGGTATTCGCCATGTGATTAAACCATTTAAATCTATATCATCAGAGCTGTATGCTCACTTAAGAAGACGAAATTTTGTACACATTTGAAATAGTAATATTCAACATCTCTATTCTATTTTCTTTTCGTTGCTTGAATATCAAGTCAGAATGTAAAGTCAGAACTAAGGTGTCGGTATAAATGATTTATTCACCAGAGAAGCAGGTTACCATCCTTCCGCTGCTAGATGTCACATTTAAACTTGTCATTCTTATAGATGCAATATAACAGAGATGAAGCAATAATGATTTTATTTATAGTTTTTTAATTTCCACAGCAGTTCCTTCCAATCATCTCATTAAATAGGCTCTGGTACATTACGTTTGACACTTGACAATATTTCCTCAAAGTATACATAAATTATTGTTGTAGTATTGCTTAAAATGAGGTATTTACCAATATAACAACAAAAATAACTTTCGTACTCGCATGTAAATAAGCATTTACTTCTTAAGTATCTCTATAGTCCCTATTTTTTTAGTCAGCGCTGAATAGGTCCGTCATGCAATCAGTGGTGTAAAGAAGCAGTTTCTTGTACCATTTCCTAACGGTTATCGATCTGTTTAAATTCGAATGGAGCTATTCCGTTGTTTTTTCAAGCTCATAGTTCTCGCAGAAACCGTGATTCTTTTCAGTAGAGAGGGACAGTTTTTCTTCAGAACGATGTGGGATTTCGAATTAAACAAATTTACGAAACAAATCTCGGACGGACGGACCGGGATCATCACCTAAGTAGTACCTAATACATTGATAGGTAACACACTGACTTTGATTATGCAACCGAGTTGAGTCTAGAACCTTCCATTTGTTGCATACTTTGTGCGTTGACTATTTAATGGAATTTCTTTAAGCTAGGTAGTGTAGAGATATATAGGTCTGATAGACCAATGTTCACACCTGGCTCCTGCAATTGACTTTGTGATTATTCTGCTACCCTTTCTCTACTGTCTTTGATATAAACAAGCGGGATAGATCTATAAACTACTTTCAAGATTTTGCCCCTGCAAATTAGAACAAAGATGTACTCTCAGCATAAGATATATGAATAAATGTAAACAATTTGAGGTAATCGCTCAAAACGAACAAATTCATTTAATCATATTAGGAAGTAATTTTTTTCTTCTATCAATGTATTGCCTAATTCCTAGCTAATCCGTCATGAATTGACAGCTTTATACATTTAATCCAGTTGATAGCTGGAGAACTTATTATCAGGCCTGAAACCTCTGTATAAATCTTCTGTCTTCATCTATTATTGTTTCGAATGATTTTGGCATGTTGACATGGTTTTACTTTCAAGAAATTTACCATCAGCAGTAAGTTACTCATTTCAAACAAGAAACTTTGAAGTTAATTTGACAAGAATAGAAAAAAGTAATGAGATCAAGGTAAATGGAATCTGGATGATTTAAGGCAACTGGTTAATTGGTATCTTTGGACCACTTTGTACATGAAGTATTATGGAAATGTGGAAACGGTATGCTTATTATGTTAATTTGTAAGGGTCATATTCACAAGATGTCAATCGAATTGGTTACCATAAATTTGTCATACATATTTTGATGATAACAATGTAGCATACAATTTGCTTCAATTGCAATAAACACGGTTGCCCTTGGTCATATCGTGTTTTCTTTTGAAATAATGATTGTAAATATAATACTAAAAACAATAATGTGAAGTATGTGAATTCATGTTATTTAAAACAAATTGCAAGGACCTATTTGCAAAAATCCAAGCTTTGATATTTTCCTTTCATATTCTGCAGCAAAACTTTTTCGCAGCAAATCAGTTTTTAGGCAATCAAGGGAAATTGAATCAGATCCCGTCCTAAAGTTTTCGTAACTGTGAGAAATGTTGCTCTCCCAAGGGGAGGTGCATGACGTGTGGAGAATGAACACGCTACAAAGTATATGTAGAAGATCCGACCCTTTTGAGCCAAAATAAATCATTTTCGTTAGGCAACTGGCATCAATCAATCCGCCCCTCCGCCTCCGTTAAAAAATTATGCTATTTTCTTTTTCATCTGTGTGATGCTCGTAACAACTTAGTTTGATAGCCATGTCATAGATCTATAGAGCATTATGTTTGTATAGGCGTTTGGATTTTGTCACTAGATATGTTAAAAACCAGTTTATAGACCAAACTACATTACTTAAATTAAGATTATCGAAATTCACATTTATATTAATAAAGTATTAAGTACATAAACCTCTCGAGTGACTGCACCAATTGAACTTATAATATATAATATTTACACATACACGTTGAGTCAATCACCATGATTTAGAAACAGATGAACTGCAGGCTTGCAATAGCTCACAATCCCAGACAGTTCTGATAGAAGCCTCACTTATCAGGATCAGGATGATAGGTTTCTGCTCATCAATTTCAATTCCAACCTCAACTTCGATACCAACAACTTAATCACTCTGAGGAAGGAGAGTACAAAAGCTTCATGCAGTATATCACTGACATTTTATCATGTTTTCCATGCTTCAACTTCATCCTCTTTTGTTTTATTCTCAGGGAGGTTTTCTTTATAGTGATTGAGACGAGACGTCATAATGACGGTAATAAATCCTAGCTGAGGAAAATGTAAGAACATGTGGAATGAAACAAGTCACCTAGTAAATTTCTTGTCAATTAATTGTCGTCTCAAAACACGTCTGTATTGCATGTTACTAATAGATGTTTATGCAATAAAAGAGTAATATTCTTTTGAAATCTCCTATTTGTAACTCTCTGTATATAATTTTTGTTAATGATTAATTTACTTGTGTCCGTTTTTGCCAAATTCCTTAAACTTGATGTACTTTAAGAGATATAATAATTTTGTTACTGTCATCTTGATATACGAAATGAAATAGGATACATACAAAATCAGTTGTTTTTGATAATGTCAATGTCTCCTTTTTTTAAAAGTAGATAAATTGTAAACGTTTGCAGACTTTATAGTGAAACGTTAGTTATATATCAAAAGTCATTATTGGTTAATTAAAAAAGGATTTCAAAGAGGACTAATGAAAGTTGATGGATGATGTGTCTGTAGGGGTAGTCATGAACACCTATCATAGCACTATCTCATATCAAACACGTGGTCCCCTTAATAACACAAGAATAGGTTTTTTTTGTTTATAATAACCTTAACGTATGCCATTGTTAAAAACAGAGTTAGATTGAATTTTTGTAATTGCCTTTTACAAAATAACAAGTGTTTTGTAACTGTAAAACCTTCAGGATGATGCTAAGTATTTATTCCTCCCGTCAAAAAACCCCCAATTGAAGTCGTAGTTTCAGAACACCTGTGAAAACAAACCAAACAAATCATACAATTTGGTAAGTGTAAAATAAATTAGTATAGTCAAAGAGGTCCTGAACAATTGAACTACATCAATTTGTTTGTTTTACCTTACCTAGCTGTTCTGAAGTTTTGCTAATTGCGCCTATTTGTAGGAGGAAGTAATTGCTGTTAATAATGATATTGATAAAGATGTTTCTTAAAACTTCATGTATCTTTATCATAGGCATCCTCTTACTGCTCATTAATGAACTTCCAACCTGTAAAAATAACAACAACATGTGTAGGCACTGACAATTAGGATGTGAATGTTTGGTATTCTGTCAAACACTCTCAACTTCACCAAACTTGATTACAAATTATTTGAAAAGATATTATCATATTCACTTAATTTTAGAGGGAAAGGGTAATACTTTGAGAACCAAGTTTTCTTTTGAAGATTGCCGCCAATTGCTTAGTCTCAGAAATGCCTATAGAATTGGAACAGATGGACATTGTGGGAGGATTAATGGTCAATTGTAATGTTGGCCAAGCATTGATCCGGTAATCATAGGAATCACCAACTATTTCCACTACATATTAGCTGAATCATGTAGGGCATTAGTTACATTAATTGCTTGCTTAACTATTGCTGTAAATGATTCTTTGATTTTATTCAGATTTGTTCTTTAAAGAGCCATAATCTTGTTCAAATATATATAGAGCATCACCACTGTGTCTTCTGATATCAGATATATCAACACACATGAGTTGATGCAAGTAACAAGTTTCCTAGTCTTCCTGTGGATATTTTGATTTGTTTATATCAGATGTTTATCACCCAGAATTATTTTCATCAAGTTTATTCGAAAATGTTCACTCGCTACACGCTGCATAACCTTAAGACTTCCATTGCTTTGACGTCATAGCACTGAGACGTCATCTTGCTTCTGACGACATATCAATTTGATTTCTTCACTTGATGATGTAAAAGAATTCTGATGTCATGGGCTGGACGTCATGAAGGCATTGTTCCATATCTACTGTAGTAACGATATCTCCTAGGTAAAACTACCATACATTCTCTTCCAAACAAGTTTTTAAATACTAGATACTATTTATGCTCATACACCCTTTATCGCTAGAGTGTTTAAGATATTACTGCTTGCGTGACTGGTTTCAGTTATGACAATTACAGTTGAGAGATTAGGCCACTGATGTATTGGAAAAGTTAAGAATATTCTGTTATGTAAGTGTGACTTTAAGTTAAATATCTCATATTGCTGTTATCTAGGAAACGTATTCGTTGTTATGCGTATGAAGAGGAACTGATTAAGTGATAACAAGTCACAATCCGCAAATTGTGAGGAAAATAACGAAAAAAACCACATCCTGTTATGTCTCGTATCAGCATGATAAATGTAAACATGCCGGAACAATAAGCTATTAAGTTGACGGCCGGATGACAATTACTTTATGTAACTTTCCTTTGTGAAAACAGCCATTAGATGGTATCAGATATTTGAAACTTTTAGTTAACAAAGGCAGACCAGAGTAAGGATATGATATTGTTGTACATGTTAACTTTACATCAGATACAAAAGCTTTGGAATAAAATGGATCTATTTGCGAATAATAAATGAACTGTCAAAATTTTGATAGTCAGATCTGAGATCGCACATAGCAAATGACCAATTTCCTCCATGAAATAATTACCTTTTGAATGTGTAGATGAACAGAGTTGAATGCACATTAAATAATAGGAAAGAATAAGTATGCTGCTTTACATACAGATATTAAACATCTATCTGCTATTGCCATTTGGTTTTTCTGCTTTTACTACATTAATATCAACTAAAATGGTAAAAGAAAGTACATTTGTGCGTCTAAAAGACGTTCGGTAGATAATATTTATTCACCAGAGACGCTGGCTAGCATTAATGTCACATCCGTACGCTGCTTAAAGCTATATTCTATATTGTCTTTCCTATAGATCATGTCAGCAGTTTGTTGAAAACATCATTGTTGTGGTATGATAAATTTGTTCTTCAAGTCAGTTTTTTTCTGTAGTTCTGAAGAATGCTGGCAAAGATTGGCCCATTAATTAGCAATATATTCATCGTTAAGACTTATTGAATGTGATTTATTCCACACTGCAGTTCCTTCAAATATTTCATCAAACAGAAATGTGTATAGGACGTTTAACACTTGACAGGTAGGTACAATAATAGCTTCATTTGCAACAGGTGACGTGATTAAGTGAGGTCCAAGGACACCCTTATATGTCTCAAGGACCTCTTTTGCTTTTGTTTTAATTTGTAACCATCAGTGACAAAGTACTTGAAGTAAAGACGATTTCATAATGGATATCTTATGCTGTGAAATGCAATCATAATGCGTCTGATTTACTCAAGTTTTCTTTAACAGTCTTTTGGACAAGTGTTTACTTTATCAAAATCAGGGGAGGATACAACGTGATAAATTGAAGCAATGTTTTAAATAGTCCTAGATACTATACAGTTGATGACACAAGTAGCTTGTGTAATAACAAATGTCGTTTACACATTTCTATTATTTTATGTACACTTTATATCTTATCATTTTCTTAAGACAGAATACCATGTTTTGTATCATATAAGCACGTTCAAGTTTAACAATCTCGACAAGAACAAAGGAAAATGTTCCCAACAAGAAGTACTTGATACACAAAATTAACCAACATTGACGCAATCGAAAACAAAAGAACGACAAAAACGAAAATTTACCTTTTGATCCAATAATTTATCAAGATTCAAGAAAGAGTTTATCGTAAATATGATTAACAATAGTTCACTAACCAGCAACAAAAAGCCTGTCACATTTACTCGAGATGGTGTCTTTCTCTTTTTAGCAAATTGTATATTTGAAGCATGCTGATACCATGGTTGTTGAATTAACTAATTTAATGATGATGGCCTTAGGTATGAGGTAAAAGTTTTATAAAAGGCTTTTTTAATAAAAGAATAATACTGCAATGGACAGAAATGAACATGCCTTTGTTGACATTAATATAATAATGCAAATATTGTCTTATCAACGTTCACATGACCTGATTTCTTGTTTTAGGAAAGTGGTTTAATTATAGATAAAACTTCATTCTTTTGTTCTCGTTTCATCACAGTCATTTTAATGTGTTGTAAATGCCATTTTGTATTTGAGGATATGCTATTATACGTTTTTGATGTGGACGATTCTGGAGTGTTCAGTTTTCATTGCATTGCATCACATTGGACACGCCCATTTCAACAATTCCTATCCTTTGAAGGGGTAAGACGCCCAGGAGTTCATCCCCTGTCAGTGTCTCCTCAGTGTTGGGATACGGAACAAGTAAGGGAAACATTTTATCCCAGTATTTCAATTTGACACCATTTTTATCAATTCGGTGATCACCGAATTTAACATTATCCTAAAGAAGGTCAATTTTTTTTTTAAGTTTAAAAAAAAAGGATTTTAAAACTTTTTATATCGGCATTTTAACTAAATTCTACAGCCTTCATGCTGTATCATTTCTCACGACCTCACGAGCTTATGGCCGAAATAATGTTCAAGCGATGTGAAACAATACCCCACTCACTCACTTATTCAAAATTCACACTTTATAATTTTAATTATTATTTAACAGATTGGAACTTTTGCCAAGATCACGATTCTACATTAATGCTTATTAATAATACTAGTCATCATATGTCCATTTTATTCATCAGTGAGCACTTACATGATTAACCAAATCATGTGGAAGAATATAATCCAATATGAGAAATAACATATCATATAATGTTTTTAACTCAAGAGTTTCATGCATTTTTTTCCGGATTGATATACATCTACGTTGTTTTGTTTTTATATTCATTGTACGCGTCAGTCACGATTTGTTCTCATTTATTCTACATCACAATAACAAATAGGTTACTTTAGACTTTTTTAAATCATCACTGCTATAAAGAAAGAAAATATCATATAGTAATAAGAAACGAATGATTCCAAGCAAGAAAATAAGTACAGGAATAATTTCCTACTGATGATATTTTTCAGACTTGAGTATATCATGTGCCTAAATTGTGACGTCCTGTCATAACACAGGCATGTTGATTTTACATTGGTGGTTTGAAGTGATGCTGCTGCGATTTTTCTGCACAAAGTCAAAGCAAATTAATACAAATATTCATCATCAGCATACTTACAAATAACGATTTGAGGTAATTGCTCAAAAGAAAATTATATATATTTATCATATTAGGATATGATATTTTTCAACTTTCGATTTATTGCCAAAACGCTTGATAATCTGCCATGAAGTGACAGCTTTGTACATTTACAAAAAATCATGGCTGCAAAGTTAGTTTCAGTCCTAAAGATTTCACACGAATCATCTTCTTTTCTTATCTCTTGTTGAGGTGAATTGGCTAGTTGATAATATTTGATTTTACTTTCTCAAATTTAACTTCAAAAGTAATTAACTTATCAATATTAAGCAACAAAAAGCAATGAAGAAAAGTTAACAAGAACAAGAAAAAAGTAAACGTTATCTGCTCGATTCAAAAGCTTTGTGTTTTTTGTGAATTTATAGGTGTGCAAGGTTCTTTGTAGCGTGACGCGTTGGCAAAATATGGTTATGATATTCTTATCATTTGTTAGTTTCTTTTTTCAATATAAATCAGAGTTCAATCGAATGACGTTTTTTAAAACATTTGTTCTCAAAGGTATATACATGCAGTGATACAGTTATAAATAAATTGATGCATGGTTAAAGCTATGTTGGTATCTAATAGTCAGTCAATATAGTATTGGTAGAGTGTATGATTATAATAAATCTTAGTGATTAAATATAGGGAATGGTTGAAACAAATTTGTCATCAAATCTATCCATCGTATTCCTTTTGGATATGAACTTTTCAACTATCAAAGCCTTTCGAATGTCTTTATATCTATCATTAACAAATTTTCAACTTCCATCCAGAAGGTGTTGGGTTATAAAATCCCCAAATATACATGGCATAAATAATCACTATCAAATTTACAAATGCTACAGACTTCATTGTCAAAACTGTTCCTTTTTAGTATAAATAATTATATGCAAAAATCTTAAAATTATATACTAATTTTTTTTTCCTAAAAAATAAATTTTCTCACTTTTGGTACCACTACGGCTTATAATTTAATGAAAAGAATTATCATAGAACAATCTTGACAAAATTCTTTAGTATCATTGCCTATGCTTCTGGTAACATATGCATAACTTACTTAAGATCAATATTTTATGTGATAAGATATCTTATATTAAAGTTTGCTTCAGGTCCTCAAAAGGCATAAAACTGTCAATATTTCATTTTTAGCCAAGTGTCTAATATGATTATGTTGATTTTTTTCTTTTATCATTCAACCATAAGAGTTCACCTAAAATACTATTGATATTATCCTATTCTATGATAGTTTTAGATGCCATTGAAACATCTTCAAAAAGGTTATCAGTTTTAACAATATCCAGAACATTTTCTCCAGATTTCAGAACATCATGAACTGTAAAATTGCATTGAGTATTTAGATTTAAATTTCATAAATACCCTTAGAGAGTGGACAGTTTCATCGTATTAATGAAGGTCCTTATATCACTTATGCGAAAGCCGTCTTCTGCGCAGTCTCTTTCCAATATACTAAATTTTGTATTTTTATTCTTACTATTTCACATCAAGACATCAGAGAGGTGGCCAATTTGGGTTACACATGGAGATGTATCATAAGTTAAAACATTAATCCAGTGCATAAAATGTCAGGTACAGAACCAAATAAAAACAGAACTAATAAAATCTTTATAAACTGTGCCAAATGTTATTCAAAGTCTATCAAAATAAGTTAACCTAAGATAAATATTTCTTTTACTAGTTTCAAACATTCCAGCAGCTTCGTACTCCCATTTAAAGTTCTTTCAGGTCTAAATTCAGTGTGAATTTTATGTATTAGAGTGTCAAGTTTACTTTTCAGCCGATAGAAATACGAGCACTATTTATTTTATAGCGGGCATTTAATACAGTAATTGGTCGCCAGTTCTTTAAAAATCCTATTTTAATGAGCCTTAAGTATAGCACCTTCCTTCATTGTAAGAGACATTTTATTTCGTTTAAAAACATCATAAGTAAAAAAATCCAGTCTTTTCTAAAAAAATTTATAAAGAAATCTATTTAGAATCCATCTCATACAGCCCTTTATTTAATTCTCATTCCTTTTGAAAGATCATCTACAATCTTCAATGCCTCTGATTCTAATTTCCAATTCATTAGTTTTCTTTTTTTTTTTGGTTTAACATATGAGGAAAAAGATATTGTTTTACCTCGCACATTCATTACAAACGTTTCCAGGAAAATCTTTAATCAACCTAAGTTGGATATCGATGTCATTTACATTTTCACAATTTGATTCACTATCTGAGTATTCATGCATTGTCTCCCTTAAGATTAATCTCAATAAATCAGGATATTCAGGCAGTAAGAGTAAAGACGTTATTCATTTCCAACCACTTTTTTTAATTATTGGAATTTGAGAAGGTAAGACTTATAGCTGAGTGATCGGATTCATAACCAGGTAAATGTCAAAATCGAGTGAAAGATTAGATAAGTCCTGTAAAACGGAAAAAATCAACTCTTTTCGTGGCATTCTAGAAGTTGTAGTAGTAATGTTAAAATCGTGTATTTCAGAAAAAATCAAACCTTGCTTGTTCACTTGGCTTCTTTTCCAAACAGGTATGTCTTTCTCGGATCTAGGACAATTCCCACCCGGACAATTCCCACCCAGACAATTCCCACCCGCCAATTGCCACCCGGACAATTACCACCTAGGACAATTACCACCTAGGACAATTCCCACCCAGGACAATTGCCACCTAGGACAATTGCCACCGAAAATAAAAATAATAATGTTTATGAGATTTAACACACTTTATTGTCATGAATTCAACAATATAAATATGATATGTAATATCATGAAATATTTGTTTTAACACTAGCACTGGACACTAATGAATTTAATGCTAAAGCACTACGATGAACAAGCAATGGACACTCATGGATTTACATTCTCACGTTGTGAGAAACAGCACGGAGATAGTCCAAACAGGCACGGTTGGGATAGTCTGTAGTGATGGAGTGCAATCTCTGCTGGATGTCTCTATATTGTTTCCTTGATCTGGAGACATTCGCACCCGACAACATCTGTGTGATGACCACAATTATTGTATTTTATAATCCATCCATGGATTAAAATTAACTTCTAAACAGAGGTTTGTTTATACTGTGGAAAAGATCAACTCAACTCAATTTCAAATGTTTGCATTGTCACAACACTCATTAAATAGCTCAACTTGTCAGCCAAGCCAAAGCTTGATTAATTTCTTAGAGTAATGTCTCAAAATTTCATTTTTTTAAAGGGTGGCAATTGTCCTGGGTGGCAATTGTCCTAGGTGGGAATTGTCCTAGGTGGCAATTGTCCGGGTGGCAATTGGCGGGTGGGAATTGTCTGGGTGGGAATTGTCCGGGTGGCAATTGTCCTCCACCCGTCTTTCTCAAATTTGTCTATGAGATATAAAGATTCTAGATTATCTTAAATGATATCCCTGGGTTTGGGGTTATTGATGGTTTTATAATTTTCCAAATCTATTGAACGATCAAGAACTAAGTTTCATTCACCTTAAGCAGCTATGGATTCATTGTCGAAATTTATAATATTCTATAATAGATTCACATAAAAAATTGTATCATCTACATTTGGACCGTGTAGATTTGTAGGAGTAAATCTTTTTATCATCTACAGTTATGTCTGAAATAATATGCTTACTACTTTTGATGATGGCAATGTAGCATACAATTTGCTTCCATTGAAAAAAACATTGTTTGCCCTTTTTATATTATTTCTATTTCAAGAATAATTGCGAATATATTCAGAAGAAAATTCAATCCTAAACTTGAATACAATGGCAATCTAGCATATAATTTGTGTCAATTGCGGTTACCATTGTATAACTCCACATGGTTTCTTTTGATATTATAATTGCAATTAAAATCAGAAAAACATATGGTAAATATTTAGTTTGTGAAACCATGTGTTTTTGTTGTTTTTTTAACTTGAAAGGGCCTATCTGAAAATAATCACACTTTCTCAAACCTTTCTTGTCACATTCTTCATCAACCCAAATGCAGCAAATAATATTTACAAAACTTTTACCTTTTCAATAAATCAAAGGAAATTAAATCAGTTCTCCTCTTCGCTTCAGAAATGTTGCTCTCCCAAGGGAAGATGCATGGCGTGATGTGAATGAACTTTACAAAGTATATTTTGAACTAGCATACAAAGTTGAAGAGGAATATTTTAGTATAGGGGCTTTGAGGGTGTCACTAGGTATGTTAAAACAGACCAAACCTCATTACTTAAATAAAGATACAAATTAAAGTAGTAGTAAGATTATCGGTCTTCATATTTAGAAAAGCAAGTAGATAAACAACCGCGTGACTTCACCAAATGAACCTAATATGTAACATAAACACATAGACATAGAGTCGGGACCATGATTCAGAAACAGAAGAACTGCACTACAATAACTCACATTCCCAGACCCTTCTCATAAAAACCTCGCTTATCAGGATCAGGATGCTAGATTTCTGCTCATCAATTTCAATTTCCACTTAAATCCTGATGCAAACAGAGGAGTGTATGAAAGATTCATGCAGTATTTCACTGTCATCATATGTTGTCTTCCTTGTTTCAACTTTATCCTCTTTACTTTATCCTTTCTAATACGTGTATGAATTGTATGCCCAAGGTTATATAAGCAATTCGTTCATGCACATTATTCCTATGGAATGATCAAACTGATTATGATTTGGCTTAATGTGCATATAAAGGGCAATTCGTTGTGTTCAATTAATATTTGAAAAAAAGTGGAATAGAATACTTTTCTGTAAGTAGGTTAAATGAAAGAATAATTACAAATCATAAACGGACTTACACTGTCATAGTTCAAGAAAATACGATTGCCATATCAATTGTACATAAGAAATAAGTTACAGTATAATTTTAGGTGGTAAAAAGTAGTGTCAATAGAAACCATATTCATGTTTTTATTAAACACAATCCTGCGCAGTTATAACTTGAACAACAGGGATGTGTTTAGCTTGAAATATTGAATAAATGAATTGATTTGTTTGGTTCAGTGTGTAGAGTTATGTTGATCACTTTCGGGAAACAAAATTAACATCAAATGTTATTTTGTAATTAAAAAAGAATTCACTTGAATACAAAACGATCTTAATAGGATAATAAAAAGCTTTGACAATGCTTTTGGATGATAACACATATGGGAAGATGGACACAGGTTAACATTTTGCCTATTAGTCACCAGAGAGTTTACACATTTTTCGGGCTTTTGATTGGTTGTTGCTAACTAATCTTAACGGACGTTGTGTCTAGACTTGTTCATTCATCCTTCAAACGTTTTCTCAGCTTGAATCGTTCTCATCCGTGTTCTGTCTTTGAAAACGTAGATGCCATTGTTTTCGCAGCGGTGCCCACGCCAAAACACCGTTGTATGAGTCCGGCAAATTGTCCAAAGGTATAGAAATTAACGACTAGGTATTCACGTTAAGCTTATAGTCACGAAGAATTTCATTATTAGCCGACTATATAAACATTATAAACATAAACATTTTTTTGTCGAACTTTCACAAATGACATTTCAGCCATGCGTTGTCAAGTGGTAAGTAAAGCCACAGTAACTACGTATGAATTGTTTGTACATAAAAAATGATCATTCTTTTGAAACTTGCTCTTTTAGCACACAGTATATGGTTAAGAAGATGTAATGTTGTTTGATGAAGAATAACATTGATTGATTACATGTTCAAACTGTCATCATAAAACTCGATCTATCACGTTTTTTTTCTCATATTCAACACGTGGTCCCTTTAATAACATTAACATATGCCATTTTAAAAAACTGTGTAAAACGAGTAGGCATTCTCATGAGCGTTTGAGTTTTTAACAGAGTTATTTCACTATAAGAACATTCCTCATGTCAGAAAACACCAACTGAACTCGTGGTTTCAACACGTCAATGTCATTTGAACAATTAATCAGTTTTAAGTGCAGACTGGTCATTTTTCAGATTCTCAGACTCTCTTGAAAGAAGTCTCACAAATCAAGATTAGGATTCAAGCCACAAATCTATCACAATCAAACCTTTAAAATCTCTAGACTGATAAATTGAAGAAGTCGCTTAAAGAGCGTATGTATTCATATTTCCCATGTGCGATACCCTGCAACAAAATCAAACATGTAGACTATTTCCCAATCAGATCATGTGCTGATTGTTGACAAATAATTGAAATCTCTGGACTGATAAATTGAAGAAATCACTAAAGCAACAATTAATCATTCATAGTTCTAATATTCAACCAGTGGTAGGATTATGTAGACTATTTTCGTATCAGAGATCAAACTCACAAAATTTTAAATGTATATATCATCAACTTTCTTGGAAATATATACATCTTTTCAGGTAGCGTAATTATTGCGAAACAAATTGATTTGATAAATAAATCATATAGCTTTCAGAGAATCCTGCTAAATCAGCGTATATGAATCCGCCCTCGCTCTGCCTTCCTAATACCCTGATCTCTTTCGGGCTACATTCCTCGTATGGCTGGCGGCTTAATATTCGTGGCTATGCTCACGTGTTATTTTTTCAGCCAATGAAATGTCATTAATTAAGGAGCTTGAAGCTACTAGCTAGATTTTTCCATTCGGGTTGTGCCGCTGTTGCTGAATGCGAGTAGTCTCATTGGCTAGTTAGATAGCTAGCGATACGAGGGTTTTGGGTTCAAAGAGATCAGGGTATCAGGAAGGAGCGAGAGCAGATTCATATACGCTGATTTAGCAGGATGAATTCGGGGAACTTTTGTTTAATTAAGAGAAGGAAAAACATGGGTACACATTTTATTCTTATGTTATAACATGTAAATTAACATTATGTATGCATTATTTACGAATTAACTAACTTAGATTAAAGAAAGAATTAAATAAAGTGGATTTAAAGAAAGAATTAACTCACTTAGATTTAAGAAATCGATTCGAATGCGGCAGTATTTTCGCATATGTGTGTATGCCCTTATATCGGTCTATTAATGTGAATCGTTATTTAGCAACAAAATACATAACAGAGCTGTTGATATTACATAAGTAATCATGTTATCGCATTCCCGTATTTCGAAACAGAATCGGAACAAGAAAATGGATAATCTGTGGAAGATTTTATGGCACTCTGTATAACCTGTTTGTGTAATCCGTATTTCAATAATTTTGTCAAATGTCTTTTATAGAAAGGGTAAACTACGATTACAATATGCAACAAATGGAAGCTGTCATGACACATCAAAACATTTACCGTTGCCAAATCTATTCTTATACTTTCGATCAGATACTTTAGCAGGAAAAGGTTTGGTCTTAGAGTCATCCACTTGATTGATTGGCCGCTAATGGCTGAAATATTGCCCAAGCGGCGTTAAACAATAACTCACTCATTGATTGATTAAAAAAATGAAAACTTAGAATTCCCTCAAGAAAAGTTCAAACCATTGTCCAAACAAGACGGAACTAAACTATCGTTGACCATATGTAAAGGCTACAAGTCTGCAAGGTGAATTGTTACAGCAATAGCAATGGTATTTACAGCACAGACTTTAACTGTCCGTGAAAGCAACGGCACGAATGACAAAAAATCTTTAAAGATAACATTTTACATGTTCGTTTATCGATGACATAATGGAAATAAAGGTGGTTGAAGTACAATGTATACAATAAAAATTAATGGTTTGAAACTTCTTCAAATCTGGTTAATATGGGAGTCAACACAACGTATAAACGCAGAATACAAACATTTCATGAATATCATTGTAGTTTTCAATATCGACATGTAGAATCACGACAACCTTTACGAAACCAATCGAGCAATCAATAACTGATTGTATTTATCGTTTATGACTACACGTGGGAAGGGATGAAAAGCTTTTGTTTCGGAAGAATGAAACGGCGATTAATCTGTGATAATGTTTCTGAATTTGACTTTGAGCTGTAATTACGCGGTAATAACGAGCCATTTTCTAACACATAGCAATGAAAACGTAGTTTGTATCATTGAACCAGAATTTGAAACATTTCTTAATACAAGCTTCAAAACTCAATTTATTTTTTTATTCAACAGTGAAATAATCAGAGATGTTATGAGAAAAATTCTTGACATGTTAACATCTATAATTGAATGTCTTCGTTGTGGTTTCTTCTTTCCTAGAAGTTTGTGTTTTTGCATGATGTCTTGAAATGCTTGAACCATGTTAAGACACTAAAGTATACATATACATTTTATTCTGTTTATTTCATCCTGTAACTGATAATCTTCTTCAATCTGCTATGCTCGACAAAGGTTTTTAAACCGCATGTCAATTTTTGAGTGATTTCAACAACATTTCTAAAATGATAAATTGATACAAATTTACCTGAAAATTGAGCTGACATCTTAAAACAATAAAAGGCATTATATGTTTCCGTTCTAGGTTTTCATGGACAGTTGATAACCGCTGAATGAAATTTTGAGAAAATATTAACTTCATGATCTCCTATTATATTTATATGTTTTGATAAGCTTCTGTTGGCCCAAGTGATCACTCTAGGGAGACACAGGGCCTGGCGATAATTGATAAGAGGTAGCACATAGTTTTATGATGTTTGGTGTGGATAGATGTGCATTATCACTCTTGGATAAAGAGCCAGACGTGGCCACTTATTTAATTGATTGAAAACCAATGCTTGAAAATGCTTTCTTCTTTTCACTTAACATTCCCGTGGACGATTGTAGCCTATTTAGAACTCTATTGCATCACTAAATGGTATCCTTATGGAGGATCAGTTTTCATAATTAGGATCATTCCTGTTTTTACTACTTTATACACTAAGAACCAAAGGTTCTGTTTACAAACTGCTACACGTTCAACTACAAATCTGATTGATAAACATATGTTGTAGTTTTGAAACAATTTAAGATGATTTTATTAAGTTTCCCTTTAAAACAACAGTATATCACTACTGGAAATAATTTGAATTTTGTAACAAATAGGATGGTTGTGAAAATAACGCCAAGGCCACTTACACTTGCACTTACACTTACACCTAATACCAAGGCTTCTTTTCAAGCTGTTTATCTTGAATTTTGCTTTCGTATATTGGGCATGTATTTAATGCATTTTATACGACTCAATATTCAAACATCCTTACATGTGTTCTGTTCAGAGCCTTCTTATAGGTTACACTACAATTTGTTTGTCTCATTTTATGTACATGTCGTTTTTGAACTGAAATATCATCCACGAGTGAACTTTATAGAACTTAAATATAAACAATTATAAAAATCAAATGAAATATGAAAAGTTGCTAAACTGATTATCTTGTCTTTCTTAATACGGCATTACAACAAGATACCTGATTATGTTTGCCTGTTCGACTTTGAAATTCGTACACTTTACATTTTAGTCAATATTTATTATTACCACTGCAATGTGTGTAACTCATAAACCTGTATTTCCGCACGTAATACAAAAATTAGATTAAGGTATTGAATGTTCGTGGCAGTGACATAGTCGACACATGATGTGAAACAGAAAAACTGATAAATTGAAGTAAAGTGCCTCTGACAATAGATTCATATCTGTAACAGATCCATTTGATTTTTATATCTTGTTCGATTGAAAAATCACCCAATGAATAAAGTTACTACAAACTTTATTATCATGTATTGCGTCAGAATAGTAATTTTTAGCTACTGAGTAAATCAGTTATAACAACGCACATAAAGTTATAATACCAAACATAAACGAGATCATCTTTCCTTTTTCAATGCTATAATACAATTTGATATTTGATTTTTCTAAACAGAAACACTTTTTTTATTGGAATAAAGATGGTTTGACAGTGATATTCGTACAATTCGCGTGTTATTTGTTATATTTTATTACCACTGCATAGTGTTATAAAGGTGTTATTTCGCAGGCAATGAAACATATGATTGGTATTGGATTAAAAGAAAAAACACATTTAAACGACACTATCTTATTTTCGGTTTGTATCTGATTTCAGATTGATTAAAAAGTAGATGAAATATTAGGTATATTAATACAAATCAAATTAGACTGATTCTTTTTTTAAAAATCAAATGACAGAACATTAAAAGAAGATCATTTCACAGAACATTTATAAACATATTTTAGACTAATGAAATTGACATATAACACCCGTTGAACATTTTCTTTATCAGACTATAATTTACGAGAATAATCTTTGCAATTTGCATGTGTAGTTACGTAAGATTCAAAGTTGTCTGCTTTAGTATAAGGAGAGAGCTAGGTCATGTAATCCACACGCCATCGGAATCTCTGAAACGATTTCCCTCAATGCATTTGTTTAACATAACATAGTTAAAATTTTCTTCTTTTCACTCATACTGGTCATCACGATTCCGTCATAAACTGAAAACATTATGTGCATAAAAAGATCCTAATGTAACTGGTACGCACATGACCTTTCTTACTTAGCTTGTTAGTGTGTGGCTACATGAATCATGAGTTATATTGAACATAATTTGATATCTGAATAATTGACACACATTTCATCTTTAAAGATGTCACGTACTCTTATATTCCACTATGAAAGGTAGAGCATTTAAATACAGAATGAATACCAGTATTGTTGTTGTTATTACAATAATCAATGTATTTCTTGGTCACGATGTTTGCCGATTATATTGTATATCGAGATAACAAACTACCCCTATAAAACCATATCGTCATTATCAAAAGTGACATCATGTTTTAGTTGTTGTTACGAAAGATGATGTACGCTAAATAAATCTATATATCTGGTTAACCAATTTATAGGTTTTTTAATATATTTCGAGTAAAGTTGATTGCAGAAAATTATTCAAGTTAACTTTGAACATTTGTCTCAAATGTTAAAATTCACAATGGAATCAATCAACTAACATGAATGACTTGATATTGAAGAGCATGCCGAGCATCCGACTAGTGGCGTCATGAATATAATTGTTAGGAAAAAATTAGATGGAAAAAATTGAATTGTTGATATTGTTTTTCAATTTACATTAATGACAACATGCTTTACAAAATGTTATAGTTGCATAACTATAATAGCGTGAACTTACACGATTTTGAGTGACTCAGACTAGATGATAATTTATGATAATTGAATGTTTATATTTACACCTCTGAATTTCGTCTACCATGGTAGGATAACAGGCATCACTTGAAACAGGTTTGCTTTGCCATTTTGTTAAAGGAGTGTAACACGTTTTAGTAGGGGTATAAAAATTGCACGAAAATGGTAACAGATCTAGGCTTTTCCCCTTCATCAAATGAGTAATCAATGTTCAAATTTAAATGGCTGCATGCATCTTGCCCGAAAATATTAGTCACGTGACCGTTGCGATCTCTTGATATGTATCCTACAGATTACCTACAGAACCATCTCAGACTTCGCACCACTAACGTTGACCAAACCTGCTGGCATTTAACGGATTCCAAATTAACTGATTATGTTTTCTGACCACTCAAACATGTGTCATCGTCAGAGGTGGGCGTATGCTATGCTAGGAACTGCTGCCATTGAAAACATACTGCATATACTCTGATTGTGGTCGTGACGAAACAATAGACCTTCCTCTGATAAAGTATTCTTAAACATGGTAACACAAGCATGAAATGTCAGTTTGGGCTAAACAAGGGCAATAATGTTGGTAGGGCCTTGAACATGCATAAGTGGGTATTCACATTATTAATTTGTTAATTGAAAATGAACAAACACAATACAAATTGCTCTTAATCTCATTTCACGTGCTACGCATGGCTATAAACATGTAAGCAAACATCAAACCAATCAACATGACTAATTGTGACTTTGAGAAAAGTCTTGTTTATAACGACAGACATAAAGTAATCAAATGTAACTTTGTAATCAAATATTTGCAGTTACGTTTATATTCCTTTCCAATGTCTTGGTTTAAATGATGTTTTAGCAGAACAATACTTTTATGTGGCTATAGATAGAGATGTCTTGATAATAATCTACGAACGTAATTTATTATTTTGAAATTGTGGTTCGTAAGTTTTAGATTTGTTTTCCACACACAACACAACAGAGTATAATTTGAAAATAAAAGACATTTCATTTGTCAAGTTTTCATAACACAATTACTTATGCATATTTTTCTCTCATCTCATTAGAAAAAAATAACAGCACTCGTGAATACTATATCCTCATGTTGATTTTGGGTTTGATGTATTAAATCAAAATCAATATCAACCATACACTCTTTTGTACCATGAAGATTGAGGCTTCTGTATGTTCTTGTATATCTAAAACAGATTTTCTGTAACGGTTTTCGACAAGGCTGTATGCTGAGTCTTCTGCTGTTCATTCTATTTATTAATAAACTTGCAGATGATCTTTATTAAAGTAATACTTATGTCATATTAGCAAATGAATACATATAAGTCATCAAACGATTATTATTTGTCGATGACGTTGCACTCTTAGCAGATAACATTGTTGATTTGCAAAGGAAGTTAGACATCCTTGAACATTTTTGTGACAAGTAGGGTTTTGAAGTAAATCTGGAGAAATCAAGAAGTGTATTTGTTTCTCGAAATGGTGGATATGTCAAAAAAAGTTAAAAGTGGTTTTATAAAAGAAATACCTGTAAAAGTTACACCCTATTATAAGTATTTGGGAATTGTATATTCTTCTCGCTTAGTATGGTCTAAAGCCTGCAAAACTCTATCATTACAAGCTAAACGTGCATGTTTTCCTGTGTTACAGCTATTTACAAAATAGTTTCTCTTTTTCTATTGCTCAAAGTATATTTGTTAGCAAAATATTGCCTATTAAATTGTAACACATGGATGTGCAAAATGGGGATACACTTATAAAACTTGTATTGGAAAGGTTCAAAGGGAATTTGTGAAATGTAATTTGTGAGTGCATTATTATTCAAAGTGTATCAAATATTGGTGTCGAATTGTTCGTATGAAACAGAGTAGGTACCCAAATGCAAGTTATACAATGATACCAGTGGAAAAAAAGGGTTTCGCATGTTAAGATGATTTTGTTTACTACAGGATTTTCTTATGAAAGAAAGAATGTGGCGATTTTTAGACACTTCATGTAAGCTTTAAAACAGCGATCCATAGATATTGACATACAACATTGGAATAGTAAAATAGATAACCCATCATTTCTTGTAAATTATAAGTACATTTCAGTCACTTTTAGAACCCGAAAATATACTTCTAGTGGTGCAATAAGTAAAAACTTG
Organism: Phorcus lineatus; assembly: GCA_921293015.1. Lineage (NCBI taxonomy): Eukaryota > Metazoa > Mollusca > Gastropoda > Trochida > Trochidae > Phorcus > Phorcus lineatus. The sequence continues at coordinate 53,349,939 of OV121086.1, read as the reverse complement.
ATGCGAATGTTTATCAAATTTCGATGTCAATCACATAACTAATATATACAAAAACAGCGATTGTCAAAGATCACATAACTAATGTATACAAAAACAGCGATTGTCAAAGACAATGGTTCCTTATAATGGATTATTTTGTCATCAATGTGACTTGAAAATGTTTGAAGATGAAGATGTCCATTCTACAAACGTTGCTGTTCACAACATATCCTAACTTATTACTATAGCCCACCTTCAATTACCAAATTCCGAGCTCTAATGACGGTACAGAATATGAATGTTATCAATCGGATATATATATATATATATATATATATATATATATATATATATATATATATATATTCTTAAAAGCCACGCTACGTAATATTATTGTAATGTCATATTGTATCTTTGCTCTATATATTCACATCATATCAGCTTTATATATCATACCTGTTGTACTCTAGACCATATGGCCTTCAATTCTGAATAAAGTGAAGTGAAGGGAAAATGACAAAGTCAAATTAGATATTAGTACAATATTGGAATAAAAACAATGCAATACAAAAAATTTAGTAGAAAAGCAACTGGGGAGAGTTGGGGAGAGACGTTAACTCAATACCTTTAACTTTGCATCCCTCAAAAACATTACTGATCCTAACGAGGAAATTATCACTAAGACATACGTTTTTGCTCGGATTTATCATCACGATTATACCATAAAATGAAAACATTATCTTCTTTTTGACAACTTGATGTTACAGGTAGATACATGTTTCATTTTCATTTTGTTTAAATATCAGTGTAGGCCAACATGTATCATTAATCAACACAATGAAAAAGGATGTATTGATTCAATAATGAGAATGAAAAACACAACTTCCATAAAGAACTATTTTTTAGATATATTTTATCAAAGAGTTTTATATAATCTCCCCCTTCTATTGTTTTTATCACAATGTTCAATGTGTTTGTTAGTCACGATTTGGTCCCGTTTTTTGGTTATCACGATAAAGAACTGCTCTTGAACAGAAACATTGTCATTAACAAATAAAAAAACATGATACTATTACGAACTGATAAGTACTCATATGATAAAAGTCATTGTACTTTTGAACTATAATGCAATTTATGATTTGATTTTGTCATCAATGCTATGATAAACGACAAAATAGGTAATTACAGAAAGAATGAATGCGCCTCTCTGCCTCTCTCTCTCTCTCAACAATCGCCGGTAATTACTCTTAAAAACCAATGTTTTCATGTCACTGAACAGGAACATTTCCTCTCTATTTCATTTAACATATTTTATTCATTTAATCAATTGAGTACAAGTCATTGATAGCTTTTCAGATATGATCTCTTTGATAACAGCAAAGACTCTTTTTTCGTTTCGAATGGTATAGAAAGTTCATGACATGTGGACGTGTTCTGGTTTTATCCTTCAGGGGCAATTAAATCATTTGAAATACCAATAGCATTGAAGTGGTCTGTACAAAGGCCGAAATGTGTAATCAAATCTATGTAATGTTCATTCGTTAACTTTTTCAACTGATTAGTAGAAAACAGTTAAAACTGTTTATAGCATTATCACTTTACTAATAGACAATGAGGTCAAACTGTGGAATACAACATTTGTATGCATTACAAGTGTTTGACATTTGAAATTATGTTATTTGAATTGTTTTCGAGATTCATAACACATGTATGCGTTGCTTCTTACATTGAATTGTGTTTTTAAAGTGAAAATCACATTCTTTGCTTCTTACCTTGAATTGTGGTTTGGAGATAAATATCACATGCTTTTCCCGTTTGACAAATTTGTTAGTAAGGTTTGTATGTTGGGAAGTGCATTTCATGCATTAATAGATACTTGATCGAACGATACTTATCTCCACACATTATATCTAAATATTTAATAATCAATAAGAAATGAGTAGATTTAAATACATTAAAGAGTTTTAGTCATAAAGCGATTTTGGTAGAGGTTAGATTTGCATTTTCAATATATAAGCGGCATGTTATTTAATGATGTGGCCTAAAACAAGTTGATAATGTCGCTTTTAGAAGTATCAAACTTTTATCCTGGCTACTATTATATTTGCGGGGGAAACGCCCGCAACACTATTGTGGCTATATAGTGCGGTGAAACCTGCGAGCACCGGCTGGAACTAGCGAACTATTGAAATTGATTGTAGCATTGCACCCAAACCTTACTGCATTTTGAACAATTCTCTACTGCAAGCAAATTTGCAAATCCAACCGTATTATCCAAACATGTAAGGGTGTAATGTAATGTAGTTAACCAATTTATAGATTAATGAGAATTGCTTTCATTGTTTCGAACAAATGAATGCAGAAAATCGTATCAAATTAACTTTGGACGTGTTTCTCAAATATTGCAATACACAGTGGAATAAATAAATGAAAATTCAATCTGAGCCAAGCTTCACACTTTGTTTTCCTTTTTACAGTTAATCCAACTGAGGATAGTCACATTATCTGACAGGAATAAATTGACAATGAAGTTCACATAGAACATCCGATCTATTGTCGCTCCATTAACATCACTGAAAGGAAAGAAAAATAGAAAGAAACAAACTTTGTGATTAATATTTTTTACAAATTGTAATTCACACAGGTTTGATGATCAGAGCAAAAAAATGGGAATGGTTATCATTTACAGTTATAATTACATATATTCATTTCATCAGTAGTAATAAGTAAGCATTTCAAGCACTCTACAATATTGTAATTTTTTTAACTAAATGATCAAATATTTGAATTGTTAACATTAATGATTTCTTCTGATGACAAACTAACTTTTTAAGCTGTAGGAAATAATAGAACTTCGTTGACATCTCGATCATTATTGTCATTTCTTTATTAGTTTTCTTTTCTTATGTCGTCAGAAAACCATTGTCATTATTAACTATTAAAAGTTTCAATGATCTTACTACGATGTTGTTATTACAATAAAGAATACATTGAGAAAATATGGTTTTGAAGTATTGCATTACAAAATAAAAAGTAGAAAAGCAAATTTTCGTTTGGCAAATCTCGAATTCTTTTCATGAAGACTTTAAGAAAGATCCAGGTTAATTCGAGAGAAAGAAATGTTAACAAGAAATCAATATGTTTGCTTATCGTACGCATACAATTAATATCACGATATTAATTTACATACGATTCCATCGTTATTTTCACTTTCGATTTCTTTTATTTATATATCATCAGGTCATGGCTGTTAAAAAGAACCTATTCTTATTCTAAGTGGTTTTGAAAGGCGCCAAGAAAAACAAACTGATACGTAACAATCCCAAAAAAATGGCGAGCCTTTCTTATGATGTAGCGCGTGGTCGACTTTGGTGCCGCGCCACAAAGCAGTTGTAGAGTGCCGATCAATTGTAGCCCATTAATTTTTAACAGTATTTAAATTGATTGTAGCCTTATAAATAAAGAATTGTTAGCAAAATTGTAAAGTTTCGATAAATTGTAACCGATTGTTTTTTGTTGTTTTTTTAAATTTTCCATGGCAACCGATTGTTGTTTAATTGTTACAATGGATTGTAGCATTAGAATCAGTTGTAAGAGTTTCGCGGAACAGCATTAGGGCTACCAGCAATGCTGGCAGTTTGTTAAAGGGTTTAGGAAATCATGTTGAAATTACACTTTCCACATGTAACACCTTACTCATAAACGTAATGATATTAAATTCCATAAAAGTTACAGGCTACGTAAAGTAGCTGCAATCGACTGACCTAGAAAAAGGACAAGTTTTATGTCACGTGATAATGTGACGTCATGAAGGGAACACGTAAAGAGTACCAACTGAGTGACCACAGTGATGGCTCCCCGTGGCCTTCCGACTCATCTGACAATGGAGATGAGTCGGATAGGACAAATATTTATTGCCGGCAAGT